>QNUK01000386.1:207500-540000 GCA_013621035.1 Clarias magur | reverse complement strand
AGAACAATGTGCAGCTTCAGTGTTAATAATTCAGGCTTCAAGGCCAGACTGCACCAGAGTAACCTCACCCTGTCTGCACATCACCCTGTTTCTGTAGGTGTGTGTGTGTGTGTGCGCGTGTGCGTGTGTGTGTGTGTGTGTGCTGGTCAGGTTTGAGACACAAACACACGTACAGACACAGCATGTGACCCCGAGAGTTATTAATAAATCACTTAAGGCGGCTTTACCACATTCACCAAGAAAGCATCGTTATTGTGGTTCACAGATTGGAAATTTCCAAAATTTTGGCAATTTGTAGACGATTTAAAGCACGGGGCAGAGTCACTGAGACAATGAGTCAGTGAGTCAATAAGTCACCGAGTCACCCGGAACCATCTAGAATTTCAGTTCAGGGCAGTTTGGCAGACTTCAGCGAGAGATTCAGAAATGATGGAACGGCCCAAAACAGGGATGAATTAATTAACCCTGAATGAAAGGAGAAAAAAAAACAAAAAAAAAGACAAAGAAATAACCAATAATTACACAAATAAAGAGTGAGCACACGATAAAGTAAAATTATGGAGGAGGAAGAAAGGAAGGAAGAAAGAAGAAATAAAATGAGAAAGAAATACTAGAAGAAAAAAGAAATGAAGGAAGGAAAGAAGAAAGAAAGAAAGAAAGAAAGAAATGGAGAAAGGATACAAAAAAGAAAGAATAGAAGAAAGAGAAAGAAAAGAAAGAAAAAGATAAAAGAAAGGAATAGAGAAAGAAACAAAGAAATGCGGACGGAACCAAAGAGAAAGGAGAGAACAGAAGAAAGAAAGAAAGAAAGAAACGGAGGAAGGAATAAAAAAATAAACTGAATGAAGAAATAACAGGAGCAAAGACACGGACAGCGCGCTGGCCTCTGATTGGTCGGGAGGTGTAGATGGACTGAACAGCGGCTCTGACGGTAGAGCAGATTTACAGTACACCGTATACGCGTGCGCTCGTCCTGACGCGTCACCGTTTCCATAGTAACGGCTCCCTCACTCGGCCGTGTCCGGGCTTCCTCTCGCTCCACATGTTCGCTCTCACCCCGTCAGTCGTCTCGTGCGGTAGAAGCGTTTGTTCCGTCCCCATCGGCTCCTGACCGGTATTTTGTACATCATGTTCGGGACGCGGTTCGAGGGGAACCTGCTTACCGAGTCTACTTGTACATAAAAAAGTTGGCCATAAAAGATATTTATATTCATGCGCGTGTTTGTATTCGCCCGGCTGTGATCTTGCTGTCTGAAACTTTAGCGCCCTGACGTCACTGCTCCACTCTATTCCTGTCAGATTCAGCACGCCGCCGCCCGAGCTTCACTGTACGCCACGTTCTCCTTCCTGCTCTCTCCCAGATTTCTTTCTTTCTTTCTTTTTTTTTTTTTCAGTTGTACTTTTTACCGTAAGTGAAGAATTGAGTCATAGTTTAAACACGAGGCCCTTTGCTCTCTCTTATTCCCACGTCTGAGAACAGTGTTTGAAGCCAGGAGTTATATTTTAATCATTCAAATTCTTAATGATGACACTGAATCCATTATTAATGAGCGCCGTTCCTCCAGTGTACTCGGCTTGGCGAGCGAGGCAGTGAGTTCTACTCTCTTCATTTGATCTTCTCACAGCTCTCTCTCTCTCTTTTTTTATTTAAATATTCTCTAAACCATACAGCACGGCCCTTGAAAAAGAATTCTTCCACTTTTTTGACTTTATTTCCCAAGGCTTTGTTTCTTTCTTCCTTTTCTTTTTTCCTTTTTTTTTTTTTTTTGCTCTCTCCATCTTTTGCTTGCTTTCATCTTCATCCAAGTTAAAAATTTTTTTTTAAAAAAAGAAAAGAAAAAGACTTTAATCTTCTGCTAGTGTCGGTTAGAAACGCTGTTCGGACCTCGCTGAATCACTTCCACTCCAAATTAACTTCCCATGTCCATTCTACAGCGTTGAATTTTACGGTATAGCGAGACACGCATATGCTCTCGACTTCCTTTTAGATTTCATTATTTAGACTAATAATTTAACGCATCTTTCGTTAGGATTAATTATCAACACTGATCAAGTGACGATTAAGTTTACATATTGATTGTGATGTACAGTGCTGTGCAAAAGTTCCCCAGGCTTGTTTTGTCTCTCGTCATTTTCACGCCAGTCTCTGCACCTGAGCAGGTTCAGAGGACTGTTTTTAGTTTGTTAAGCCACACAGTGACCCATGAATCATTAAAAACCCATCTATCTTCAGTCCTGAGCCAGTGAGAAACAGGTGCAGATGATGACAGATGATCAGGCGGTGATTAGTATACTGATGATGCTGAATGCTGAGTGGTTGGAACAGACACAATCATTTTTTTTTTATTGTATATATAGCCACTTTGCAGCCTGTGGCAGTAAAATGTGTGTTCCTGTTTCTTTTATTTAATCAACATCATTTAATTCAATTTGATACTAAATAAATGAGGGAGTCAATACTTTTGCACAATACTGTACATGAGGCCCATATACACACAAGCTGAAAAAGTATGGAGAGTTTATATTGAAAATACAGTAGGACTTACGTAACACAATGTTGTAGTACCCAAGAAGTAATAAATTATATATATATATATATATATGTGAGAGGTGAGAGAGTGACGCACGGTGTCAAAATAAGAGTCGCATACGTGATACATGATACTTGGCGCTCGTAAACCAATACTTGCTCGGTTTCCGATTAAAAAATTATTAAAAATCTTTGCTCGGTTTGCGGAACACTCGTAAACCAAGTCACTCACAATCCGAGGTTCCACTGTATATAGTTTTTTTGTTGTTGTTTTTGCCACTCTCACAATGTGTTCTTACTTGACTTCAACTCTAATGGACATTTAAAATTCTAGCTGTACGTTCACTATAATTTCCAGAGACGTCAATAATTATGACACAAATGTTTTTTTTTTTTCTTGAAAATTATTACTTCTTAATGTGAGGTATTTTCTTTCTGAATTAAACTAATACTAAATACAGTACTACTTCACCTTTGCCCAGCACTTTATTATTATTATTATTTTTTTTTTATTATTATTATTTTTTTTTATTACTAATCTTTACATGGGGTGCCAATAATTGTAGAACATATTATAATTGTACTCAATTATAAAAATCAATCAATCAATCAATAAATAAATAACTACACTGTGTGATTCATGATAGTTTCATTTGATACATTTTATTGACTGGAATACAATGAAATGTAATTAAATTGTTAATAATAAACGTATCATACGTTAAGTGCTCTGAAGTTTTACATAAATAAATAGAAGAAATAGAAAAAAAAAAGTCTTTTACTATAGCTATAGAAATAAAGTTTTTAATGTTATGTTAAGTTCAATACGGTAAAGTACAAATAAATGAAAACAATATTATTATAATAAGTATATAATTACTTTCCTCTCCTGCTAATATGCAAATAATGTCAGCAAGACACTCAGAGGTAAACTTGTAGCTCCAGATGAGTGTTTTTTGTCTAATCCTATGTTGACAAGAATTTTGTTACACAATGGTAGTCGACTTGCTACATAGCAAGCTAGCTTTCTCACTACAAAGTGAGAAAATTGCAGTGAATTCTTATTTATTATTATTATTATTATTATTATTAAGAATGTTGCAGATTGTTTTTGACAACTTGTATTATATTACAAAAATGAAATTTCCTTTCATCACACATTGATTATGTTTATTGAATTATACGACACTTTGTGTAGGAGCGCTCCCTCACACTATTCGAGCATGCTGATTTGTGTAATTATTTCAAAATATGCACAACATCAGCAGCCTTTTGTTTTTCTTAAATGGTCAAAAACTGCATGTTTAAAGTCAATAAACCAAATGAAAGTGTCAAATTTCCTGCAGTGCTTTACGTGGTGTTAATGATGGTAATGATGTATGAACGTGGTTAAACGCTGCGTCTGCGCCGCTGTTCTGTGCTGCCGGGAGGAGAAAACGGTTTCGTTTCATGTTTCCCATCAGAGACGTTAGAGGACTATGTTGAAAATGTGATTTCTAAAATTCCAAACTGGTTGATGTGAATGAATCAGGTTTAAAATGTAAGGTAGAAAAATGACCCGTCGTGTCTCTGCGTATAGTCCAGTATGTTATACCATGTGTTACGGTTATTTAGGATTAACCGGTAATAATGACTTTCACATCGTCTCACCTGAGACCAGAAGCCTTTCCGGGGAGACCTCCGGCACAAGGCAGGTTACACCCTGGGCATGGCACCAATCCACCGCAGGGCACACACACACACACACATGCACACTCACACGCTACACAATATCATTTACTAATTTTGTAGCATAAATATTAACATAAATGTAGCTAAATTTCCATCTAAAATATGCGTGTATAATTCTTTTTAGTACCAAAGGAAACGCGCTTGCATGAGTTACAGTACATACAGTATAGAGGGGTAACAGCACTGTGGGAGACACAGCAAGACAGGACTGTACAGTATACGGGTTCACCTTTACGTTCTTTAAGGGTAATGTATTAAGTGGAATTTTAAATGAAAGTGAAATTGAAATTAAAGTGTTTTGGAGCACATTTAGGGTTAAAACTATAAAAATAGGCATTTTTTGGACCAGATCCAAAATTTGTGTTTTTTCACAATTCGCTAGGAACGTAACCCCTGCCAACGCCGGGGGTCGACTATAGTAGAATTTATAATATTTCTATTTATGCATATTATAATTTGTGTATATAATAATAATAATAATAATATTAATAATAATAATAATTATTATTATTATTATTATATTTATGTAAAACTGACAAAGCCACAACGCCCCTTTAATGAAAGTGCTAAACAATTCAAATCTAATTGAACTTAACTGAATCATCCTGTTAGTTATCGCATCACTGGTATTCAACTTTTCTAACAATGTGACACCAGCAGCCCGTTGGCTTAGGAAATAGGTTTGAATTTCCTCCCCGATCTGTGTCCTTGCATGTTCTCCCAGTGCTTAATGGGTTCCCCTCTGGGTATACTGCTTTCCACAGTCAAAAGACATGCGATGTAGGCTGATTGGCGTTTCCTAATCGCCTGCATCAGCGGGTCGGCCTGTGCTTGTGCCCTGTGATGAGTTTCCTTGTGACCTAATGTCTTTTTGATGGAATGATGGAGCTTTGTACTGTATATTGTGTATGTGATGTTCAACTAGAAGTAATAAAGCAAAACACAAAGGAGACATGACGCCAAGGGGATTATATATCAGATAAAAAAAAAAAATAATAAAAAAAATTTCAGCTTTTTTAAAAAACTATTTCCTGACTATTTTGGCTATGAACAGTTTATTATCTAAGCTTGATTAAGACACAATTTATTGGCATTTTAGAAATATTATATATTAATTTTAGTCGACTTTAGTCTTCTCACACGCCACGTGGAAGGCCCAGATCCGATTCTCAGCCAATGGATGTAAGGAGGGCCATTGTTATCAAGCCCGGATAACAATGTGAGGCTTGTTCCAGAAAGGGGCAGGTGGCATAAAACCCGAGTCGTTTAACGCGCGGATCGGATCGTCCTCTTCATCGACCCTTTAAATGGAGCAGCCAAAAAAACAACATATGTTATTTAATGCGTCATAGATGCGAGTGATTTTCCAGGGCGCCGTGTGTACGCACGGTCAACTTTAGTCAGACTTTATATCGCGCTTCCCACATGGCTTCATCGCAGGCGTACATTTCTGATCTGTCCGCTAAGCCTGCGCCTGCGCCTGCACGTCCATTATCATTCATTTATTCACCGGGTCAGGTGTCTCCAGGAATAAAGACTTTGAAAGTGCTTTAATCTGCCATCATTGCATTATTATGCACTTTATTCCAATTTAGTCCCACGTGCCCTCATTAATGGGAAAGCAGTCAGCAAAACGAGAGGAGTAAATGAATCCGGGCTGGCGAACTCGGAGAGACAATCGAGCAGATCTGGCTGCTGCTTCATTGTTCGTAAAAATGTGCCATTTTCTCTGAAGCTTAATTAACGGGCACCTGTTTCAGCCGGTTCCAGCTGACGGCATCGAGTACGTTCCGTTCGTCAGTTTCGCACAGAAATGCCGTTTCCATCATTTTTTTGGTGTTGTTCACGGCGTAGCGACGGCCCGCCTCACGGGGACGAGGGGGGGGGGGCCCCCGACACCGGTTATCACCTTTTCCACTTGGACAACCTCGAGTTCACAGCGCTGCTCACTGCGGCGTCCTGCCAGCACGGGAAGATTAATAAGGCGGCGGCGAAAATGCAGATACAGAGTTCTGATGTCCTTCAGATGAGCACCGTCACACCCCTCCTACCCAGCCAACTTGCCTCAAAGGGTGAAATATTGAGTATGACACAAGCGTAATTGCATGGGAAGTAATCAATTAGACACACAATTGGAAGCGACCCAGGGTCTGGAATCTGCCGAGTGGAAGATGGAAATGAGTGTTATACAGAAATCATGTACAGAAAGTCCATTTCTCTTTCTGCAATTGGCTCACCCGGAGAGATTAGAGCCGACCGGAGAAGAAAATGGACTAAAATAAGATTAAAAAAGATGATGAAAATGTAGCGACGGTAGAGACTTCCACGTACTCTCCGAGGAACAACAGTGGCAATTTATATTACATAAGTCACAAAGGTCCAAAATATATTTATGAACTTGCTGCATCCTCTTAATCCTCCAAGAAATAAATAAATAAGAAGTTGATGGAACCGTCTCAGTGATAGACTCGTGTCCAAAGAACAGTTCATGGGACAGAAAGCAAATAAAAACACGCAGGAAATTCTGAACACAAGCGCCAAAGACTCCTGGCCCGATGATCTCATCTGCCCCATCATAATGACAGGTGATGTCATAAGTACCCCCCCCCCCTTCCATACACACCCACCTTCCAAACCATACAAGTTTACACAGTACGATCTCTTCCTTAAAAAATTTAATAAAAAATGTATTAATAAATGTACGCATCTCTAGGGATGCATCGCAGCAGACCATCGTGGATTGTTTTCCCACAGCAGCACTCCTCCCAAGTGTTTCATTTCTGACTGCTCATACCAGTGCAGCTCTCATTCTCTGTTGTTTTTATCATTTTATTTATTTGTGACGCTCCATACTGTGTACTGGACCGTACAGTCGCGGCGATAAAGAAAACTCTGAGATACCAAGAGATTGAGGAAATATGATGAAGTGAAGAAAAAGACAACAAGAAAACCAGAGATGAAGTGAATGAGACAGAGGGACGGAGGACATGAAATAATAAGCAAGAAGAGAGAAAGAATGAAACAAAGAGGAGAGTAAGTGAGATCGAGGGAAGGAAAAAAATCGACTAAGGAAGAAAGTGGTGGAAGGAGAGAGTAAAGAGAGAGAAAGAACGAAAAGATTAAAGAAAGAAAGAAAAAGGCAAAAAGGAAATAGCGAAGTCAATTAAAAAGGAAAGAAAAAAGAAAAAAGTTTATATATATATATATATATATATATATATATAAATTTTACTATTTTTTTTACGATTGTTTTTACCTTGTGCCTCAATTCCTTGTACAATGACAATAAACGAATCTGACAAAAAAGAAAGTGAAAAGCCAACCAATCTAGAAAAAAGGCAAGAAAGGAAAAAATAAAAAATAAATAAAATAAGAAAGCATAAGAAAGAAAAAAGAATGGAAGAAAGAAATAAAGACATGTAACAAGAAGATGTAACAAAAAGAAAAAAAAGAAAGAATTGAAGAGCAAAGGCAACCAAGTAAGAAAGAAAGAAATTAAGAAAGTGAATATAGTGGAACCTTGAATTACGAGCATAATTCGTTCCGGAAGCAGACTCGTATTCCAAAACACTCGTAAAGCAAATCTAACCCTCAAATAATTTGTTCCACAGCCCAAAAAAAATAAATACAGAAAAATAATTAAAACAATATATAAAGTAAAAATAAAACAAATTAACCTGCATTTTATCTTTAAAAAAAGTGAAAATAAATCCCAACAGATAAGTGTTTGCGCACGTGTGTGTGTGTGTGTGTGTGTGTGTGTGTGTGTGTGTGTGTGTGTGTGTGTGTGTGTGGAATTTGCCCCTTCCCTCGCCTCGTCTTACACAGTAAAACTTCTCCTCCCTCCCCTTGCTTTTTAAGTTTCACAACAAACACACAAACAACGGACACATGAAAAACGGAAAAAAGAAATCTCTCTAAAGACACTCACGTGAACGCACACTAACGGAATCACTGCCGTAAAGTAAAAAAAAACAAAAAACAAATGAACCAGCACCTTACCTTTGAAAAGAATCGCGACAGAGCAGAGTTGCTGTGTAAAGCAAAGTGTGTGTGTCAAAAAGGCAAGAGAGAGAGTGTGTGTTTCAAAAAACTCGGCACTCGTAAACCAAGACATGCTCGTTTTTCAAGTCAAAATTTGTTAAAAATCTTTGCTCGTCTTGTGGAACACTCGTAAACCGAGTTAGTCGCAATCCAAGGTTCCACTGTACTTTATAGTGAACAAGTGAAAGAGGTTTCTTCTTGTCCAGCCCCCCCCCCCTTTTCCTAGTGAAATCCCCCCCCCCCCGCTGTTTCTCCGCGACACACCGCACACGGCTCATTGAGGTTCGCGTCCCATCATTGAGATTTTCTCCTTGAATAGGTCTGAGCACCTGTATGTGTGTGTGTGTGTGTGTGTGTGTGTGTGTGTGTGTGTGTGTGTGTGTAAATATTACGTTGGACTGACTCGGACAGGATTAGAGATGTTCAGTAAAAGCTGGAGGAGGAGAGGAGAGGAGCTGAGACTGTCACACATTCTCACACAAGACGAGCAGAAACACCAGCGTTTTATTCAGTGACGGATGAAGAAGTGAGGAGTCCTCTCTACACTCTCAGGATGAACAGACCAGCTACCAGATGTGTTTCCTCTGGTTTCCCCTCACTGTTTAATCCTCCTACTGGACCCTCTGGTTTTCTCCCAGAACTTCCACCGAACTCGAGCACAAACAGGAAGTATTTAAGAACTAAAAATCTCCCCAAAATAATAAGAAATGGCTGTAATGCTGTTCAATCTGTACACACTGGAAACAACAACCATCAACATCACAACAACATTCAGAATAATATTTTAGAAAATAAATCTTTTCTGTGGGTTTAAAAACAGCAGAGTAAAGATATCAATAAATTATTAAATAAAGACACAAAAATGTGTGTGTGTGTGTGTGTGTGTGTGTGTGTGTGTGTGTGTGTGTGTGTACTTCTGGAATAACGTCCCGAGTGGTATTTTAAAATGTCATGCTGGTTTGTGTGTGTGTATGTGTGTGAGAGAGAGAGAGAGAGAGAGAGAGAGAGCGAGAGACGGAGAGAAAGAGACAGACAGACAGGTAGAGAGAGAGAGAGAGGAAAAGAAATAGTGACAGGGAGAGAGATACAGGGAAAAAGACACAGATGGGGAGAGAGAGAGTGAGACAGGCAAAGAGAGAGAGTGAGCGAAAGAGAGAAAGACAAACATGGAGAGAGACAGGGAGAGAGAAACAGAGAGAGAGAGAGAGAGAGGTAGACACAGACAGGGAGCGCAAGAGAGACAGATAAGGAGAGACAGACTGGGGGAGAGAGACAGATAAGGAGAGACAGACAGGGGTAGAGAGACAGATAAGGAGAGACAGACAGGGAGAGTGAAACAGATGGGGGGAGGGAGAGACAGAAGTGATGGACAAATCAGAGATTGGGTAGATATAAAAGATGCAGGAACTGAGAGGACAGATATCAGCAGGAGGGGACAGGTGTCCTCAGAATGGGATGTCATTCTGCTGAAGTGGAGACACAGTCAAAAGTGGAGCAAAAAGAACATGAGGAGTTAAAATGTTTTACTAATTAATTCGCAGTGAAATAATAAAGTCATTTTCTAATTTCATTTAAATAAACCTTAAAACCAAAGAGTAAATAAATAAATAAATAGAATCACCATAATGACAATCACATCAGTAAAAAGAAAAGAAAAACATTTAATATAAAAATCACAGATATTATTATTTTTAAATATAATTTTCCCACTCAAGGTACGTTCAAGTAAAACCGGGATTTTTGATTCATTTGGACACCGCCAAGGCGGACCGTTTCCTCAGAGCACCAGAGACATGATCAGACTGCCCGCTTCACGTCTGTAACCCCGGCCTTCCAGGAACTCCTTTAATGACCCGAACATGTGGAAATGGCTTGGAGTGAGGTCAGGACGGTACGTTCATGTACATGCTTCATGTCTTCTTTAGAACTTTTGCATCGTTCCAATGTTTACTGCAGCTAAGAGTCTCATCACCGTACATCTCCAGTCCCGGTTTGACTTGAACGCCCTCATAGATTTAAATGTGTTAATGTATTAAAACACATGATTAATTATATTTAAATGTAAACGAATAACATAAAATATTACAGACATTTTATTAACTAATTAGCAAAATCAGTTCACTGGAAAAAACAGTGAATAAATAAATGTATTAATTAATAATAATAATTATTATTACTATTATTATTATTACGTTCTGAAGTTACATTTATTTACTTTTTACGTTTTTTTTTCCTGAAATACAATAATATATAAAATTATATTTTAACTGTGTATATAGCATTAAGTATAAACAAACAAACAAGCAACAACTACTACTAATGATAATAATAATAATAATAATAATAATAATAATAATAGCATGATGATGATGATGATGATGATGATGATGATGAAATGGACACACTAGTTTAAAGGTCCTGCCTTTCCCACGGACACATCCCCAAGCTGGAGCTTTTATCAGTAATGGCTCTGAGCTCACACTGGAATTAAAAGATTTCACATTCATCTAAAACCACATTCAAGTGAACGGCTCAGTTCTGTTTAATTCTCTCAGGCTTAATCACTCAGAAGGGAGACCTTCAGACTGCAGTCGGAAAAAGCATAAGACTAATTAAGATGGATCTCATACACACATACGCGCACACACACAGTAAGCGAGCATGTCACTTCGCCCTGTGTGGATCAGACCCGTGCTCCTGATGTCTGCGTGTCTGATCTCAACTCGGCTCCACACTGAACAACTGTTTAACATTTAACATCCACAAAACAAATGAGCTCTTGAATGACTTCTTTGTTCTAGCAGTTTCCTGACAGGCGCTGGCACCGGAGACTCCTTCCATGAATGAAAATCAATTAAAAAACAAACAAACAAGAAAACAGCAAATCAATGATTATACACATTTTCTTACCTAATATAAGTTGCTACTTCAGATCAAGCACATCGCTAACAAGGCGATCACGGGAGACTCCTTCCATTTGCATTGTGAAATAACGCTAAACTTTTAATGCATTTAATCTGAGTCTCCGATGATGTACAGCTTCAGTCCTACAGTAGACGCCCCAGTGAATGAGCCGCTCGTCAGATAAACAGTAGAGTGTTACATTAGAACGAGTGCATTAGAGTGCAGAGAAAACTACGGTGGCCAAGAAGAAAAAAAACAAAATAAATCAGAAAACACGACAACAATTCAGACAAATCAGAAAAGGTAGGTATAGTTTGCGAGTGAAAGTCTTATCGCTATTTGGACGAGACTCTGTGACTACAGTATGTGACATAGTGTAAAATGTAAGATATACAAGAAGTACTGCAGTCTCACGGGATTTGTCGGAATTGTTCTTGTGTTTTCTGATTTTTTTGTTTTTCGTTTCCGGTTTTGATATTTTGTTTTTGGAATTATTTTGTTTTTTGCTTTTTAATTTTGATTTCATTTTATATTTTTGTTTTTGTTTTGTTATTTTGTTTGTGATTTTGTTGTCGGTTTTATTTTGTTTTTGAATTTGTTTTCCAATTTGTTATTTTGTTTGTGTTTTTTTTTTATTTTGTTTGTGGTTTATTTTGTTTGTGATTTTTTTTTCTTCAGTTTTGTTATTTTGTTTTTGAATTTGTTTTCGATTCATTTATTTTGTTTTCGATTTTGTTATTTTGTTTGTTATTTTGTTGTCGGTTTTATTTTGTTTTTGAATTTGTTTTTGATTCATTTATTTTGTTTTTGGAATTGTTATTTTGTTTGTGGGGTTTTTTTGCTTTGTAGGTTTGTTATTTTATTTGTGATTTTGTTTTTGGTTTTATTTTGTTTTTCGGTTTTGTTTTCAAATTTGTTATTTTGTTTGTGGTGCTATTTTGTTTGTGATTTTGTTTACGGTTTTGTTGTTTTGTTTTCCAATTTGTTATTTTGTTTGTGTTTTTTTATTTTGTTTGTGGTTTATTTTGTTTGTGATTTTTTTTTCTTCAGTTTTGTTATTTTGTTTTTGAATTCGTTTTCGATTCATTTATTTTGTTTTCGATTTTGTTATTTTGTTGTCGGTTTTATTTTGTTTTTGAATTTGTTTTTGATTCATTTATTTTGTTTTTGGAATTGTTATTTTGTTTGTGGGTTTTTTTTTTCTTTGTAGTTTTGTTATTTTATTTGTGATTTTGGTTTTGGTTTTATTTTGATTTCGGGTTTTGTTATTTTGTTTGAAGGTTTGTGATTTTGTTTTCGGTTTTATTTTATTTTACTTTCGATTTAGTTTTTTTGTTCGTGGTTTGTTATTTTGTTTGTAGATTTGTTATTTTGTTTGTGATTTTTTTTTTCGGTTTTATTTTGTTTTCGATTTTGTTATTTTGTTTGTAGGTTTGTTATTTTGTTGTGATTTTGTTTTCGTTTTGTTATTTTGTGTTCAAATCTTGTTATTTAGTCTTCAAATTTGTTATTTTGTTTGTGATTTGGTTATGTTGTTTTGCACTTCTCGGCCACCGTAGAAAACTGATGAACACCTTCTGACCAATCAGAATCCGGACTGTTACAGCTTATATATACTTTATATAAGTTACAGCAAGTTCTATATTGAACTAAACCAATATTACTAATACACACGGGTCGTTATAGTCAAACTGGGACGTGTGATGAACTTTCCGGTGAATGAAGGCGAATGACATTTACAGAAGACTTCAAGCACAGTTCGGTGATGAGACTCTTATTTGAACGGTGCAAAGTTTTTAAAGGAGGCTGTTCATCCGTGAATGCCGATCCCCTCGGGGTGACTCGGAGCACACGGCACAGCAGTCGCTCCCGGGAACATTCAGTGATGGAACACCTGATCCACTTGCACATTACAGCAACTCGTAACATTGCCACGTTCATTGTCAGAGTCCTGATCTCACTCGAAGTCACCTGTTTGAGGAATCCTGGGAGGCCGGCGATTCAGACATGAATCAGACAGACAGTCCGATCACAGTGTATTGAGAAGATTTTCTACCTTGATAGTGTCCAAGCTCTAGGTAAACGCTGACAAGTACATTAGTGTAGGGATTATATAGAGAAATAAATAACTGTGTTTTGTTGTTATTCTGCACAATCAAAGTCTCGGTTTGACTTGAACACCCCTCATACTTTGAAACATCGAGGAAATATTGAACTTTGTAGGTGTTTGGATATTTTTTAAAGCCCTTTTTTCTCTTTAATGATGAATTGAAAATGCACAGGACAGTAGTGTAGACCAAACCCACGGTCCACTTTAATAGGAACACCTGCACACCTGCAGTCGTTTAAATCGGACAATCACATGGCAGCAGGACAACGCGTGATATCATGCAGATACAGAGATCAAGAGTTTTGTCCCGTTAGTGCGCATTAAATCTGATTATGATTTTCTGAATCCAAACCCAACAATAACAATAACAACATCTGGTTTTCACTCCATAAAGGTCTATAAAATCTTCAGCTCTGGACAATAAAGCCCGAGCGCCGAGGAAGCCCGGATCCCTTTAGGGCTCTAAAGGTTAAACCCTTTCATCACTGTAACCATCGCTCACACGCGATCAATCACATTACACGTCTCCAGAGGGCGCCTACGAAGGGGATTGACATGATAACGTGACAGCAGGATCAAAGAGTTCAGGACGAAGGAGGCTCGTGGCTTGTGGAGGCGGTGGGAGAACGAGACCGAGAGAAGGAGAGACGCAGAAGAGGAAGGGAGATTGAAAGAAAGAGTGGAAGTTGTATAAGTGTGTGTGTGTGTTTGTGTGTGTGTGTGTGTGTGTTTGTGTGCGTGTGCGCCTGGGCTGTGTTCCAGCTCTGAACTGCCTGAGGATGTCAGGGCAGCGAGTGGGTTCAGCATTCAGCTGACAGTTACTTCTTCTGCCAACTGCTGCCATTTACCTGTTCCTACATCACATCACACACACACACACACACACACACATCACACACACACACACACACACACACACACACACACACAGGTACACAAGGACTCAGCGGGAGCTACAGTATACATAACGGGAAAGAGAGCACAGTTTCCAAAGCGAACAGCATCGAATCTCGACAAAACACACAAACAGAAGAAAAAAAAGAAAAAGCAAAAAACAGCACAGTAAAGGAAAGGGTGAGAAAATGGCACGAGAAGAGAGAGAAAAACAACAGAAGAAAGTGTTTGTGTGTGTGTGTGTGTGCGCGCGAGAACACTCTTTCCCTGTGGGCATGGCTGGTATTTGAAACATTCCCCCTCGCCGCCCCGAGCCCCGTCTCATTTCTGCATTTCTGCATTATAGAGCTCCATTGTCCACTATTACTGCGTGGAACGCTCACTTCAGGTCTTCAGCGACGTGACGCTCGCCATCCAGCCTGGCATTTCGGGTTACATTGTCGCCCGCTGGCATCCACAGGAGGGACTGGCTAAGCGGAACAATCCACAGAGCTTGAATTATTCAGAGCCTCGGCGCGAGTCTCTTCAACTTGGCAAAACTCGGCGTGTGGGGAAAAGAAGAAGAGGAAAAAGAAAGAAAAAGAAAAAAACAGACACTCTAAGATAATAATAAGGGGCCGTGCTCTAATTCAAAGCCTCCTCGTCTCACTCTCTCTTCGTCTGTTACGCTTCTGATGTTTGTCAGAGAAGAGGAAGTGTGTGTGTGTGTGTGTGTGTGTGTGTGATTTGTGTGTGTATTCAAATAAACTCGCGTGCACACTCAGCGAGTGCCACGTCTACTGTATAAAGTTCTCATTCATCTGCTTTGTGTCAATCAGCTGATGTTTACCTCACAATTAGACCAGAGCGCCTTCGAGTTCTTGATTGCGAGTTTTCGGGGAGTGAATCTTCAGCAGGTGTGTGTGCGTATACACGGAGCCGAATGTTCCAATAATAATCTGAATAAAATCGCGTCGTGTAAGCGCATCAGCCGGAATCGTGTGATCGGAATGACAGGGGGGGTGTAAACTTTTGCTCATTTGTTCAGTAGGTAAATATTAGCCGTGTAAATGCTTTCAATTCAATCCACTTTTGTTTGTGTAAACAACTGACATTGTCGCATGAATAAATTCTATGCGGGGTAACAATAGGTCATGTGATGAGTTTACGTTCCTGTTTACGTTCCTGTTTTTCCTTTTCTGGGTCTGTGGATGAAGAAGGAGCGCTGATCGGCGACGCACTTCATACATGGTAAAGCGTCCAACCAATCACGGCCGAGACTGGGTCCTTGCAACCAATCCTAACGTACAAGGCGGGATTTATCCCAAAAGATGGTTGAGGCGGAAGGATGCAGTGGAGAGAAGAGTCATGAAGGTCAGTAGGAAGAAGATGGAGTACATGTAAACGTGTAAATGAGGGAGAGGGGTCAGGGAAAGGTGCAGTTTCAAGTTAGAGTTGAGGGGGAAGTCTAAATATTTTGGGTAAACTATCCAAAGCAATGGGGCGTGTGGTAGAGGAGTGAAGGAGAGAGTGCAGGCAGGGTGGAACAGGTGGAGAAGAGCAGCAGGAGTGATCTGTTGCAGAAAGGTATCGGCAAGAATGAAAGGGAAAGTTTACAGGACGGAAGTGAGAGAGACCAGCAGTGATGGCGTGCAATATGGAGGCGTCAGAACCGGAGGTGCTGCGGTTTTGCTTTGGGAGAGACAAGATCGGGAATGAGTACATTACAGGGACAGCGCAGGTTGGGGACAAAGTTAGAGAGACCAGATTGCGATGGTTTGGACGTGTGCAGAGGAGGGATGAGGGGTGTATCAGGAGGAGAACGTTAGAGACGGAGCTGCCAGGCAGGAGGAGAAGAGGAAGGTCCAAGAGGAGGTTTATGGACGTGCTGACGGAGGACATTCAGGAGGTTGGCAGACAGAGTCGCAGTAGATGGAGACCGATGGTCCGCTGTGGCGACCTCTAACGGGAGCAGCCGAAGAAGAAGAAGAAGGCTGACAGGTGAGCGGATGCAGCGCCAACACCATCGACAGCCACGATCAGCAGCTCCTCCATGATTCTTCTTATAATGCAAAATCAACTTTCAGGCACGGTTTCTACCAGTTTATCGGCATTTTCCATAGTGAAGAGAAAACCCGTCTCTGTCCTTACCTCACGTCCCTCCTTTATGTCTTCTGAGTAAATCCTAACAGCGCCATGTGTTTGCACTTCCTCCTCCATCTCACGCGGACGTCTAACGAGCAACCCCAGCTGCTGCCGCTGCCATTTTGGATCCGACTGAGGAAGAAGACGGAGTTGTGCCAGACCATTCGATGACCCAATCAGCATGCATCTCAGTGAAGAACGAGCAAAAATAAATAAATAAATAAAACCACACACTCACAGTCTGGGTACTTAACTCTGGCTTTTCCAGTCTCGGTAAAGCAATGGATGTGGAGAATAATAACAGGGTTCGGGAGGGGAAGAAAAGTGCAGAATGAGCATTAGAGGCGAGTCAGGATGGTGTGAATTTTCAAAGAAACTGAAAAAGAATACGGGGTACCACTGCAATTGCAATAAAGAGCACTAATAGATCTTCAACAAAAACCAAAAGGAAAAAAAAAAAACTTCTTGAAGAATAATGACATAGTTTGCAAAATGGCTCAATATGAATCTGGACAAATTATAAAAACAAATAGAAAAATGGCTGAGGCAGGCTTTTTGCACCTTAACGGCTTATTAGCGGGTCAATATAGCGGGCTTCTGTACCAGGAGAAAGAAGCGCGCGAAGGACTCGGAGATTTTATGCTTTTGCGCAGGTGTAGAAGAGCCTCTGGCTAAGCATCACGTCGGAAACAGAAACCCAGCGCATGGTAACGAAAAACACTGGATAAAAATGGCTGTGCAGCTCAGCAGTTTCTTTACAGCCTGATTTGATCTTCAGTCAAAGCTCAAAGCCCTTTTCCCACACAGACCGTCATATAATTCTCGGCTTGCGTTTCATGTCAGAAGTGCAACAAACTTAGACCTGCCTTGACATTTCATTACGTCTCCCTGACCCAGCGTGCGCGCGAATGAGCAGCGTAAAACAGTCGCTAGCGGGATGTGAGAATGTCCGAATCGCCGTTTTTTTTCTTCTTTTTAAAACACTAAGACAGTGATGGAGAAGACAGAGACCTGCCCCGTCTCAAACCGCTCGCTGCTATTGTTCCTAAAAGTTTACTTCAACCAGACCAGTTGTTTGGAAAGGACCTGATTTGTTTCTAATACCTCACCCGAAACATCTAGAGGGTGTTACATGGCCAAGAAGTAGCCTTTTGACCAGAGTACATAAATCCTGTACTTACTTGAAGGAAAGATTCCCTAGAGCAAATATTACTCAAGTAAAAGTAAAAGTCCTCCATTTACTGTTGTACTTAAGTGAAAGTACTGATCTTCAAATATACTTACGTTGTAAAATACCGGTCTTGTACTAGCAGAAATTCATTCTCTCTGGATCTGAATTTACATTTTGGTATTTTGCAGACACCCTAATCCAGCCAGAGCAACTTGCTTTTTTTTTTTTTCTTTTTTAATCTCATTACACAGCCTCGCTCAAAAGGTCCAACAGGGACAACTTAGTGGTCATGGGATTTGAACCTGGGACCTTCTGAGCTGTAGTCCAATGCCTTAACCCCTGATCAGGATTCAAACAAGTGTTGCATAATAGTCAGAATGTGGCATGACTCCTGCTTCAAATATAACACCACTGTGGTTATGTAATGCATTGTTGGCTCAGTGGTAGGCTTCTCCACTGCCATGTGGAAGCCCGGGTTTGAATCCCACCCGATGCCCAAACTCCAGCCACTGGATGCAGTGCCGGTGGTCCCAAGTCCGGATGAAATGGGAGGGTTGCATCAGCATCCGGTATAAAATCTGTGGCAAGTTTTGTGCGGATTGGATGGTCCGCTGTAGCAACCCCTGGAAAGGCCAACAACTACGGTGATGTAACACAACTCCATGCAGAAATACAGGGAAGTTTGCTTTACTTTTGAGCAGAGTGGAACTAAAAAATATCCTCTAACTATTCGAGCAAGGACCAGATATGTGAAATATGTATTTAGGTATAGCAGTGCAGAACTTCTGCTTTTGACTGACTTTTTCCCCCAACAGTCTGCTGATAAACGTTCAACTAATCCATTTAAGTGACTTGGGATGTCATTAACACAACCACCATATCTTGGCATCATTTGGTCGTGAACTCCGTTCAGTATTTTTTGGCCAAGAACCTGTTAGTTTGGAGAGGTAGTCAAAGTGCAACCTTAATGATCCTGAAAAGTGCTCTCAACTTGATGGCGTTCTCACCAAATTTAGTGACTTTTGAGACGCCTTAGTGACTGTTTTGTGTTTTCAAAGAAGCAACAAAAGACAAGGCTATGGTGTAAGGTGAGGAGCTCAGACAGCTCAAACTAAAGCCGCTGCTCCTTCACTTGAAAGAAGCCAGCTGAGGTGGCTTGGGTATGTGATAAGCACGCCTCTTGGATGGACTTGGCTTTCTAGGGAGAGTTTTCAGGTATGTCCAGGGCAAACCCGCGACCAGATGGGGAGATTATATCTCTCGTCTGGCCTGGGAGTTCCTCGGTATCCCCATGCATGAGGTGGAGGAGGCGGCAGGCGAAAGAGAGGGAGGTCTGGGCATCTCTGTTGCCCCCTGCTGCCCATGTGACTAGGACATGGATAAGAGGTAGAAAATGGATGGATCGGTGGCTTCACGGATGAACAAATAACAAACAGTTTAGCTACATTCTTTAGAGAAGAGTCACCAGGACTGCCCATGAGGGCACAGTCGTATTTGCTGAAGGTAGGAATACCTGATGTGGATTCCACTTTATAGAACTTTGTGGAAACATACAGTAACTGCTGGATTGAACGCTTACTTCCTTTTACAGTTTGTACACTCGAGCTTTAAGAAACGCTGACATCAATGGTTTGTTTTGAGTGCACTACTATGGACTAACAGAAGTTACTTGATGTCGGTTTAGCACATGCAGGTAATTTCCAATGAAAACAGATGGGAAAATTCATGCTAAAGCTTGATCCCTACAGCTGACACCAAAGCTCTTTCTTTAATGTTTTAAGAGAATAATGTGTCGCACATAAAAAAAAAATTCCATAATTAAAAGGATGAAGTGGCGACTATGGGGTTAAATCTCGGAGTTCAAATCCCAGCACTGTTACTGTCGGGGCCTTGAACAGGGCACACAAGCCTCAACTGCTTGGCTGCGCTCCGTCTCAACTGTAAACCGCTTTGGATTAAATCAACAGCCAAATGAGTTAAATATACAGTAAACGTAGGCAAGACAAATAGGCTGGGAGTAAACGCTAAGACAAAACAAATGAACTCCTCATCACCAGCTTCCCTTTTGGCTAAACTGCTCTTGTGGTCTTAAGTTCTGTTTCAATAGCTTATTAGCTCAGGTCCAGAGTTTGTTAAATTTAGGGCCTCCGAGTGGCGCAGTGGTTAAAGTGCTCGCCCTATCATCCAGAGATCGCTAGTTCGAATACCGGGTGGTGCTGTAACCTCTCGCAGCCGGAGGTCTAGAGAGAGCTGATTGGCCGAGCTCTCTCAGAGGGGAGGGGTCAGAGGTACTTGGTGCTCCGACATTAATCACGGCTCTACAGCCAGTCAGGGGCGTCTGTGAGATCGCGCAGCGGAGGGAGCGGATAGCGCTGTCCTCCGAGTGTGTTACTCCGCCCCCAACAGTGCGCGAGCGAGCAGTTCGAAAAAATGCTGGCTTCACGTGGTTCGGAGGAAACACGTGATAATCTTCGGCCCTCCCGGCTGAGTGGTAGTAGTAGCCTTAATGTGGAGCCCCCTAGTGACGGGGAGGAATTAAACACGACTAAATTAGGGAGAAAATCGGGGAAAAAAATAAAATAAATAAATAAATCAACATTTTGGGGTTTGGGCTGAGGGACTGAGTCACGATAGCTGTAGAGGTCAGATTTCAGGAGCTTGACCTTTCATAAGTAGTTAGCAAGTGTACAGGTATGTGCAGTGCAAGAGAATGCAAAAAAAGTTCAAACGGGTAGAGTGAGTCTCCTTAACGATACATGACGTCTTACGCAGAATGGAGTACTGAGTATTTGATTTTTAAAAATTTTTTATCCTGCTTACTATGAAGTATGCTGTATGATTAGCAGCTAGCTAGGTAACATTTACATCATTAAGTTAGCGTGCTAATCATGGGCATAATGCACTCACTCACTCACTCACTCACTCACTCACGTCATCGTCTATACCGCACACACAGACCCCAAGATAGGATTCGAACCCCGACCCTGGAGGTGCAAGTTGATAGTGCTAACCACTAAGGCACCATAATGGGCATAATTTTCAAAGTACAACATTCATTGTAACTAGAGTCCGATTCCACGTTAGCCCTTTACCCATGTCCACTGGACGATGTACTGTACACTTTGGGAGACTGTACTGTAGTTTGCATCACATTTTCTTCACCACCAGCTCATTAGGTGGATGAAATGTAAATGCAACCAACCTGAACCTGTAGGCTGATCAAACTGGCCATTATTATGACTTCTGCATCTGGTTTAAAGCCTTGCACTTTTTTTTTTATTTACATGAAACTCAATATTGTACTTTATAGGTTTGTAGAAATACGTTTGTGATTACTTTGAAATGACCGTGTGACAAACATCGACAGGAAAAGAAAAAAAAAATCTGCTGTAAACTTCAGTATGGTGTGTATTTGGCGTAGCCACCTACTTGTAGATACGAACAATTTTTTTAAAAATCATTTTATTATATTATTTTATTTCCAAAATTGTAAGATAGTAATGAATGTTTATTCATTTATAGCTGTTTAATGTTGTGTATCATCTGTGTAACAAGTTAGTGACTTTTATCACTTATATTGAATAATAAAAAAAATTAAGATTAACTAATAAATATTCATTTTCATTTCATCTTCTATATTACTCATCCTAAACAGGGTCACAGGAAGCCTGGAGCCTATACCAGAAAATATTGGGCACATGACCACACACATTTTCTTTTGACACACACACACACACACACACACACACACACACACACACACACACACACACACACACACACACACACACACACACACACACACACACACACACTACGGGCAAGTTGTGAACGCCACTTAGCTTAATCTGCATGTCTTTAGACTGTGAGAAGAAACCGGAGTACCTGGAGAAAACCCACCAAACACAAGCCGACCCAAGGGTGGAATCGAACCGTAACCCTGGAGTGACCCTGGAGGCGACAGTGCGCTCGACTGAGCCATATACAGTAGATATGAAGCCATGTTACAGTAGAGTATTTTGGAAGGTAAGACACCCCTCACGATAATATTCCCAAAAGAAAAGGAAACACAGCCATAACATTATATGCTTGACGTAACAAGTGATGCGTGACAAGAGATACACACACTGTGTGTGGGAAGCTGTTGGGTCCGTCCTGATCTCCGATCAGAGAATATTGAACCCTGTTACAGTAGGAACTTAAGGGACCGGGGATGAAAGCGAATAAATGTCGAATGAATAAATGAATACATGAAACAAAAATGCTCTGGATGAAGGTTACAACCGCATGGTTTTGAGGTCGGATTCGCAACATTGTGTTCGGGTCGTTCATTCAGTGTCATCTCAACAGCATTTTAGATTCCGAAAGGCATTCCAACTTCAAAAAGAAAAACATGGTGAAAGTCATCGCAACATCGTTACAACTTTATTACAACATTCATCCGACATTAGGGTTCAATCTGAGAGACACTCATGTCAAACTTATAAAATAAGTACTGCAAAGTAGTAGAGATACACAAATAAAATCATGTAGAGCAGGTTTAAAAAAAAAAAAAAAAAAAAAATCTTTTTGGTATAAAGTGTTTCATTCCTTTATGTATGGAGACTTTTGAGAGGTATGTAGGTATATGAACTCCAGAGACTTTTCTTCCTAAATATTTTCATTTATAGTCCCTACTGTACCTTTTAAATGCCTGTGACAAAACACACACACACACAGTTTATAGCAGGCCTGGCCTCTACCAGGTTCAGGGATATTTCTCTATTTCCTGCTTGTGAAGTTGCATGGCTCACTTTACAGAGCTTTATTACTGTTTGTCCTTTGTACTTATGGCAACACACACACACACACACACACACACACACACACACACACACACACACACACACACACACACACACAGAACCAAGCACGATCGTACTCATAATCCCTTCTCATTCTTTGCAGTACATTTGGCGATGGATATTTTCTGCACAATAATGCTACACTAAAAAAAAAAAAAAACCCTTTGGTTTCGCAAAACTGCCTCGGAACATAAAATTTCATTTCAGAATCGATCAAATTCCCGCGCGTTTGGTTATGGAAAGCCCTGCGGCACGGGGAAACATTTTAACGGCACGCCCGAGCGCGACCCTATTGATGGTGGATCACGTCCGGCCAATTATGTGATTTGTTGGAGAAAACGACGAGTGAGCGCCAGCCACGGGCCAAATTCCAAAATAAATGCAGAAGTGAAATGCGGGACCTAATGAAACGGTTTTAATACCTCTGGCTAACAGCGTAACCCAGAAACGTGCGCCTTCTTTCAAAGGCAATGTCAGACATACTCCCGGGCTTGACCTTGACTCATAGCTCTAAACAAGCTTCTGCCATTTTCGCTTTAGACAACCCCCCCCCCCCCCACACTCCCCGGAATGTACGGCTCTAATTCTAAACGCAATTATTCAGCTGAGCTCAGCGGACTGGCTTTTTTTCTTTTTCTTTACACACACACACAAACACACAGAGAACCGCGCACACCCGCCCTTCCTGAAACTCCAGCATGCGAATGAGAAAACAAATCAATCACATATCAAATACATATTCATGCGCCTTCACCTCATTCAAAGACTTATTTGCTCCACAAGCAATCCGAAAGTCCGAAAGCGTCCGGCAAACAGACAGGAAAGAAGCCCGAAATGCCAACTTTCCAGCAGAAGCCGTGATTCCATTTCCTTAGTTTAATATTTAAAGATTCACGATCACAAGCGGATCACAAGCCCCTGATTTAAAAATGCATTCCCGAAGGCCGTACAGTACCTGTGAGGTTCTTGAGGCCGAGCTGGCGCAGTCCGAAATGCCCGTCTTTGCGGTAGTTGAGGAAGATGGCGAGGGCGTAGCGGTCCTCGTAGAGCCGCGTGCCTCGAATGATGCGCAGGTTCTCAAGGGGCAGATAATCGAACTGATTCAGAGCCACCAGCACGTAACCCGTCACCTCCCGGATGGACTGGAGAGGGAAAAAAAAAGAAAAGAAAGATATTTAAGCACATTTCGGGATTATCATCATTTTTAAACTAGAACAGCACTTTTATTCTCTGACAAAACATAAGATTTTCACACAGCAGTCTCTAGAGTTTACACAAAATGGGGTGCGAAAAACAGAATAACACTGAGTGACTGACGGTTCTGTTCATGGAAACACCTTGTTGGTTAGAGAGGTCAGAGACGAAAGGTGTCGGATTGGTGCTAGGAGGTGTATAGTTACTCTTTACAGCCGTGTTGAGCAGAAAAGCAGGTCAGACCAATGGGGATCCGTTGCTTCCATCCATCCATCTATCCATCCATCCATCTAGGAACCTCTGTAGTCCAACTAGGAACTGTTGAGGCCAGTGGTGACCACTGCGTTCATTCAACTTGGGAACGCCAATAAGCCTAATCTGCACGTCTTTGAAAGGAAACTGCAGAACCCGGAGGAAACCCTCAAGCACGTGGAGAACATGCGCATTCCATGTCCATCAGTGCTAACCGTTACTCCACCGTGCCACCTATCCCTTGCTTACTGTACAAGCGCGTTAAAGCATAAGATTGCGAAATTACTTGCTAATAACAATAAAAAAAAGTTTGCATTGCAGACGGCGTCACTCCCTGTTGCTGCCCTGAATTCGATTTTTTTTTCCTTCTGTAATCAGCTGTCTTCAGAAAGCATTCAGTTAAATCAAGCGTGTCAACTGTGCGTCTTATCGAGTGTCATGTGATCTCAATATCGTAAATACACCTGACCGTGCAGGAATCCAGATTGCATTAAAGAGCATACCTAATCAAACGGCATCATGGATACAAAGGAAATCTGAGAACAAGTACAGGATAAAACGCCAGGGGAATTACACTTAAAGCCAAATGTCCTGCAGAGCATCATTAAAGCCATTCATTGCATTAAAAAAAAAAAGAAAATCGCAAAGAAAATGTGGCACAAGGGCAACACTGCGGAGAGGAGGCTGTCTGTCAGTGACCGTGTAGATTAATTAAACTTGAAGCTGATCACAAGGGAACTAAAGCTTGGTAACGTTACAGATCTGCACACACACACACACAAAAAAAATGCCAAGACATATGAAATTCTGTTTGACGTTTGCCAAAAGACTCGAAAGTGCTCTGATCTGATTTTTGGCCTCGGCAAGAAGCTCTGTATTTGGCAGACAACCAGCTCTTCTTACCACCCTGCCAACCCGTCTCAGTGAAGCTCAGTGGTGGGAGCATAATGTTGAGTGTTTACCATCATCCTTTGGCTGTGTCCATGTTTATGCATTTCAATGTTTAATGGGTAACCCAAGATTTTTGTCTTTATACTGTACATATTTTATTAATAATAATAAAAAAAAAAACGAACTTTTAGTTGGAAGAACCATCGAACCATCACAAAAATAGTACGGTGGCCTCGCACCTCCACCGTAGGGAGTTTACATGCTCTCCCTGTGCTTGTAGGTTTCCTCTAGGTAATCTAGTTTCCTCCCACAGTCCAAAAACATGCAGTGGAGGGCTGATGTGTTTCCAAATACAGTGGAACCTCGGATTGCGAGTAACACGGTTTACGAGTGTTCAGCAAGACGAGCAAAGATTTTTAATAAATTTTGACTTGAAAACCGAGCAAGTATTGGTTTACGAGTGCCGAGTGTCATGTTTCACGCATGATCACAACTGAGCCAATGATTTTTCTCTCTCTTGAGCTGCGGAATTGTGGGTAATCGTCTCCCCTGCTGGGTCTTAGTACTCGTCTCTTACTGGTATAATCCACACCTTCCTCTCTGTTTCAGCGTGTCTCCTAAGTGTGTGCCCACGCGTAATTTGACACCGACACACACACTCTCTCGCCTTTACACCCTCCTACCCGGCTTCACACACACACACACACACACACACACACACACACACACACACACACACACACACACGCAGACACTCTCTGCGTTACACAGAAAACTCTGCTCTGTCGGGATTCTTTTCAATGGCAAAGTGCTGGGTCATTTGTTTGTTTGTTTGTTTTTTACTTTACAGCAGTGATTCCATTAGTATGCGCTCATGGGAGTCTCATTAGAGAGATTTCCTTTTTTCCCCCCTGTTAAATCAGTGTTTCCGTTGTGTGCGTGCTTGTTGTGAAACTCACACACACACACACACACACACACACACATACACACAAACGGAAACACTTATCTGTCGGGATTTTTTTTTACTTTTTTAAAAAAGTAAAAAAAGTTAAAGTACAGGTTATTTTTTTTATTTTTACTTTATATATTGTATTAATTACTTTTATGTATTTATTTTTTGGGGCTGTGGAACGAATAATTTGAGTTTTCATTATTTCTTATGAGAAAATTTGATTTGGTTTACGAGTGTTTTGGAATACAAGCCCGCTTCTGGGAACGATTTATGCTCGTAATCCAAGATCCCACTGTAGCCCATACTGTTAGATGGGTATGTTAGTGTGTGCTTGTGCCCTGCAGTGTGTTGGCACCCTATTTAGGGTGTACCCTGGCATATGCCCTGGCATAAGCTTCAGCTCCACCCCATAACCATACACAGAATTAGTGGTATAGATAACGGGTGGATGAATGGATGGAGAATCGTGGCAGGAAATGGAAACTAGTGGAATTTGTATGACCTGAAATGTATCTTTTTGAGACGGTGATGCTATCTGGATGTTATTCCATTATTAGATGTTGTGCCAAGGGAAGTGTTGGGACGGGAGAGGGTGGCGATAGCTTTATTTCCTCATGAGTTTGCTGTCTTTTTAAGTGTGTGGTGTAAGCCCACAGGAATGGCTTTAGAACGTGGAGGGGAACACAGTGTGCTGAATACTACAAGAGGAAGCAGAAGCGAGTGCGAGTGTGCATGTGTGTGCCGGTTGAGGCGTTCCTCCTCTCAGTGACAGCTGTCAGAAGGAGTGTGTATCAGCTCTGTGTATTATGTAGAGTGTCAAAGCCCGTCATGGTGCCGTCATCCTCCACCACTCTCGCCCAAAGCCGTGGACACACACACACACTTACAACACACACACACACACACTTTCTTTAACTGTTGTGCTTTCATTTATGCCAGCAAATGGCAACTGTAATTATAGCAACACAGGAACACACATAGGCAACACAGCGGTGTAGTGGTTAGCACTTCCAGAGTCCGGGTTCGGTTCCCTCCTCAGGGTCTGTGTGTGTGGAGTTTGCATCTTCTCCCTGTGCTTGGTGGGTTCTCCGGTTTCCTCCCAAAAACATGCAGATTAGTCTAATTGTGTGTACAGTACATACAGTATGTGCCCGATTATGGATTGGCATCCTGTCCAATATACGACCAATCAAATTTTGGACAAACCTTCTAACTCCATGGCCTTTCCTTATTTTTATTTATTATTTTACTGATACTGATGGCGTTTAGCCAAAACACACAATGATCTCCTCTGAACAGTTGATATTGAGATGTATATCTGCTACTTCTGCTCTGTAAAGCTTCATAACGGCTCTAAACTGAGGTGCTGGTTGTTAATTGGCGATTTCTGAGACTGGTGAACTGAGAGAGAGTTTCATCATGGTGCTCAAAAAACAGCTGACTTTCATCTCTTACAGTAACAACTGACTGTTGCTTTTGTTGTTGTTACATAATTACCTAATGTCATGTGTTATTTCATAGTTTAAAAAAAAAAAATTATAATAATAATAATAATCCAGCATTGTTCGCGGACGTAGGAAAAAAAAAAAAATCCAAACTTCTGGCTTGTTCTGGCTCAGTAGTTAAGGCATTGGACTGGGGTTCGGAAGGTCCCAGGTTCAAATCCACCATGACCACCAAGTTGTGGTCCAAGTTGTTGGGCCCTTGAGCGAGGCCATTAACCCTCGACTGCTCAGATGTATAATGAGAATTTAAAAAAAAAAGTCTTACTCGCTCTGGATTAGGACGTCTGCCAAATACTGTACAGTATGAATGTGGTACTTTTTCTGCATTAGAATCAGAAAAACAAATGCAACAAACACCAATCCATCAAGCGCTGTACAGAATGGTGTGCCGGACCCGTGCGTAGTGTTTAGAGTCTAAAATTATCACTCGGATTTACTTTTTTTTTTTTTTTTGTCCCAAGAATGTTTAATTCTCACCACCAGCATTCTGGAAGGTGTTGGAGCATACTGTATAGGTCTGGGATGAAGTGCGTTGATCCAGATTGTTCTCTGTTGGTGAGGATTAGCGTTTCATGTTACATGATCATAATCCGTGTAAGTAGAATGGCAGATGAAAGTTGGAGTATGTAGATGTGCGATGGAGACTTTGGTGTTTGACGGAGAATATGCCGTTTGGGTTTGTTGTTGTTGTTTTTTTTTAAGAGCGATTATAATGTTTCTATGGTAGATGTGTGTGTCTACTGGAAAATTGTTGTCTTGGTTCTGTAGTATTTAGATAAAGAACGCTGGTGTTTGTTGGTGCTACTGTATATTTTGGTCATTTGGTATGTTGATATATTTGTGTAGTTCAACTGATAAGTGTGTCTTGTTGGACAAGGAAAGTGTGTACTAGTAAAATATTTAATGAAATACAGTACTGTACACAGCAGTGGCTGCGTTACGGCCATTCTTGACCCAGATTCCACATGACCTAATTCTCAACTATAGTTGACCTAAAATCATGTTTGTTTGCTTACAATTAAAAAAATAATAACAATAAATCCAAGAAATACTTCACATACCCACCTGTGCCACCAAATACTGCCGCAAAGGAGATTAACCAGTGCACACCAAGCGGAGCTCAACAAATACATCACATTTTTGTAAATTCTTGCCAAACGCCCCATCTACCGCAGCCTGCCAGCTACCCCAGAACCCCAGGCACTGGCAAATAAACTCATCCTAGTTACCTAGCAACCTCGGAAATCTGCTAGTACTCTAAAGAACGGAACAGAAAAACGGCCCTAGAAAGTAACCGGGGGTGAAAATCAACAACAAACAGAGGCATCTTTGTTGTTCTCTGGCTAATTTAATTAAAGGATCACTTTGCTGAGAGTCCTATTCATTGTCTGTACTCAATTTCCCCCCCATTTCATTATCTCTCTCGATTTCCCTGTACTCATTTATTCCATTGCTAGTGGATCGATGCTTTCCAGAGAGTGAGAGATTTCGCTTTCTGTTTACTCGGTAAAGAGGTCCATAAGTAAAGGAAAACAACTTTCTGTGATTATTTGCTTGGTTTACAGATAATAGCGCGCACAGAAAGAAAAAGGAAAGGGAAAAAAAAAAAAAAAAACCTGGCAGGCCACGTCATTCCACTAATCACCAGTGGAGGTAACTTGAAGGTTAAAGTCTCTGCTTCTATTTGTAGACCATGGAAGTGATTGAAGAAGGCCTGGATCCTTTCAAAGCCCTGCCCTGAAAGCCTCTTCCAGTAAGCTGAGTGGGACACTCAGAGGAAAAAAAAAAAGAAAAAAAAAAAGGCTTGTCCCCAAGAGCACGCCATGCTCCTCAAGGAGGCCCTTAGGGGTGGACATGTGCAGGTCCTGATAAAAGCATGCTGTAAATGGAATTTAGGATTATGTGTGAGCTTGACAAGAAGAGAACCAAGGACATCTGGGAAAAGCATAGAGCAGAACAAGTAGTGCTCCGACAAAAGGATCCATGGTGACGGTGGATGAAGCTGGTTAAAGCTTTGTGCCATGAAGGAGAAGGTTGGGAGTTTAAATTTAGCCAGATGCCACTGTTGGGACCTTGTGCTTTAGACTTGGACACCATAAACCATTTCAACTGCAAGCCACAACAAAAGAATGCTCGCCAAAGACCCAAACTACCAGAAACACGCTCTGCATCCCCTAGATTCTTGCCCTTGCCAAATACCAAGCACCAAAACAGGTCATTTTATTTGATTATACAGGAAAATCTTGGCTGACATTTTTAGACAGGTCTTACTGTGACCCCTGCCAGGAAAAAACAAAAGGAAAATAGATGAAAGAATGAATTAATATTGCATAACATACGCATAAACAAATAAAGTCGTGTCAAATGTGTGCTGTGATCAATGAAAGTTTCCTGGTCAAAACTACAAAAAAAAAAAAAAAAACACAAGAAACTAATCCGCAAGAGCATTCCAGATACAGAGACAATGAAAACTATCCATGATTATAAACACCACAAAAAAAGCAAATGGTTTTGAACTGCCAAAAGGAATAAAGTCAAGACTTCTTGGAGTAGAAGTGAGAACTACAGTAGATGGATGACTGGTGACCAACACAGTCTGGTGATTCTTCTGCTCAAACACAGCTGATTCAACTAATCTGTTAATTGCCAGAGTTGGTGGGTGTGTTTAGATGTTGGTGAATTACAAACTGAGCTGCTGGACGCTGGTCCTCCAAGACTGGAGTTGATCCCTGACCTACACTGTAGAACAGTGGTGTCCAAATCCAGTCCTGGGGGGCCAGTGACCAGCACAGTTTGTAGTTCACCAACACCTAAACACACCCACTGAACCTAGTAATTAACAGATTAGTTAAATCAGCTGTGTTTGAGAAGAAGAAGCACCAAGCTGTGTGGGACACTGGCCCTCCAGGACTGGATTTGGACACCCCTGCTGTAGAGTGTCTCTCATTGAGGAAGTGATTGCAATGAGTAGGTACAGGCAGCGTCCCTGCCTCATGCCTTACAAGACCCTGGATCTGCAGCATTCAAGAACAGACCGAAGCAGTTGGTGAAGAGAAGTGAATACATTTTTTTTTTTTTTTTTTTTTTTGGACAAAAGTTCGCCTTTTTTGTTGCTGCACACTCAGAAGCACTTTTTGAAATCTTTCATAAGAAATGGACGGCATTTTTCTTTATACCCTGCGATTTATTTCATGGACCTGTAATTTTGAAGAAACTTAAGGTGTGTGAATGTACGCATGTGTGTATGGCCTCTTAGTGCCAGTTGAGCATGGTTTCTAAATGCTATGGCCTACACGAGCATTGTTCCTGACCGTGTTGATCCCCTTTTGAGCACGGGATGACGCACCATGTCACAAAGGGTAAAATCATCTCGAACTGATTTCTTGAATGAGTTCACGATACTGAAAGGGCCTCCATAGTCTCCAAAGTCACCTTATCACAGATCACCACCTTTGGGTTGTGGCGGAGCGATAGATTCACATAAGTTATCTGGACCAACTTCATGATGCCGTCATGTCGATAGGGAACAAAATAATCTCTTTGGAATGTTTCCAGCATCTTGTTGAATCTATGCCATGGAGAACGATGGCAGTTCGAGCCATTCTAAGTTAAAGCTGAACTCTTTAACCAATGTAGACCACTTTCAAATACATAAATTATGCATTCATTCTTGAGTTATTATGCTCTTAATGTGACAACTTTATCTTAATCTGTATCTTTCATAAGGACACAAAAGTGCCCAACTGGGAGCTTTTGCACACATATAAAAGACCTGAGGACATTTACTTGAGTGTTTTTCTCTTTCCGGTGGCTGAGCTTTGTTGGAGGAAGTGTGCCCAAGAAACAAAAGCTCCTTTCACTCTCAGAGACGTGCCCGGTATGGAAATAGAGTCCTTCAGCTCTGAACTTCTGAGAGCCATGGATGGGCAGAGAATAAGTGCAAAGGAGAGACAGAGCGTGGATGGAAAAAGGGAAGGAGGGTTTATGATAGAGAGAGAGAGAGAGAGAGAGAGAGAGAGAGAGAGATGGCTGGAGTGGCAGCGCTGGAGTCCATTGCAAGAGAAGGTGTGCTGTGAAGTGGATCATGGCTAGGCTTCTGTATATTTTAATACATAATTAATACTCCACCTGTTCTAGTTCAGAGAAAAAAAACAGACAGAAAAGGAGGAAAAGAAAGCTCGAGTGTGGTCGCAGGAGAGACGAGATAAAGTGAGATCTCACAAGGGAAATGGAAGATAAGAGATAGAAATACGGAGCGATAGCATAGAGAGGGGGAGAGCAGTTAAAGAGAGCGGGGTAAGACTGTAATGACACTATTAACACATTTGAGAGTCTCAACACATGTAACACTGATTAGCTCTCATTTACATACATATTGGACTTGTTGCCGGAGCCAGAGGGGTTTAACATGAGCATCTGGGATTTAGCTTAACTTCCTCCAACTCATTTCAGCTAAAGCACTCATTCCATAGAATCAGGCGGAGACAACAGCCCCGTGAAGAAGAACCTTGAGAGGAACAAGATGCAAACGGGAACCCATCGTTTTTCAGGCGACGGATGGGACGGTGGGATTCAAGGAGTAAGATGAATAGGAGTGTTGAAAGGATTTTCAAAATGAATACATTCTGTAAACGAGAGTCCAGGGATGAGCACAGAAGAGCCCGAGGTACAAATCTCCAGAATCTACGTACTGTAGGCGGGAGAATCTTTTCAAGCAAGGCTGAGACTTAGGGATAAACTGTTTACGGACGTATAACTAAGTGGAGAGCCACAGGAGAAGAGGAATTGCCAAGTAAATAGCAACCAATGGAGGAAAGATGGTGAGATGATAGAGAAGTAGTTCTTCCAGGATTTGGCCTACTGATGGGAAAGTCCTGGGTTCAAATCCCAAGTTGAATCTTAAGTCTCAATGACCTCATATAAGAAGAGCCCCTCCTCTAGCTTGGTGCTCAGCTCTGTTGTTCTCAGAGTTCCAGGGAAGGCCAATCAGCCTAATCTTTGGACTGTGGGAGGAAACCAGAGTACCAGGAGGAAACCCACCAAGCACAGGGAGAGAACATGCAAACTGTACACACACAGACACGGAGCCACGAATGGAACCCACGACCCCGGAGGTACAAGGCCACAGTGCTAATCACTAAAACCACCATCAGCCAAAATCAGTAAGATGCAAAAGCAAACAAAACTTTTCATAGGCTCGCACACCAGAGGGTCCTACAAATGTGTCCACTACTGTAGTCTTTGATAAAACGATTTGCTTTAAAAAAAAAAAAAAATAATAATAATAATAAAATTCGACTATGCTTTGGACGCTATCTTCATGCAAATGCCGCTTTGTAAAGGACAATACGTTTTAAGAAGTTGGCGTCAAGTTGAATCTAAAAGACAAAAAAAAAAGAAAGAAAATAGGGCAACCTCAAAGCATATTTAAACTATTTCACTTTGTGCTCCTGCCAGAAAGCGTTCCCATGAGTTATAAAGAACCTGATTTAAAGACGGACATGAAAAGGAATTGAAGATAATCAGGCCTCATCTAACGCCACGGCGAGTCTGGCCGTCACTAATCTTAGTTAAACAATGAATCCGGGAAGTCTTTGGTGGCTTTGAGACGCGTGGTCAGTTCAGCAAGCAGTCTTGACGTTGTGAGAGGTACTTGTAAGGAGCGCTGATGAACAGTGCCTGTTAGCAATGTTCTCCTCATAGAGTGAGACAGTAAGCAAATGCAGATCCTGCGCATGACCTTCGGTCTCTGTTTAAAGACTCGGCTCTTCAGACAGCCTGGGGAATTTTATTTTACCACCTGGGTGCCGGGACAGAGAAGAGTCTTACCTGTCTTGTGCATTGAGGAATGACTGTTTGAGTCGCGCCTTGCTTGGGGATTGAAGAAAGTGCGGTGGCTTGATGAATGTCCTCGGGTCCTTTTTTTGTCTTGCTAATCAAGCATCCGGGCTTTAAAATCAGATCTGGGCTGCTAGAGGGAGCCAGTGGGAGCTGGCTCGCGGCTCTCCTTGAGGCTGAATTGAAAATTTTCCTGACTTGGCAACTCCGCACAATCTTACAATCTCAAACAGGAGCAGCTTCTTCTCCAGGTGATTGCTGGGATCTCATTAGCCAGCCACTGAAAAGGTCCATTTGAGGAAGATGACATGAATGCAGAAAGAGAAAGCTTAGCGGTTTCTGTACACAATAGGCTCCGAGTTCAAATCCTCAAACTGTTGAACACTTACTGTACTGTTGATACTGGAAACATCTTCCAACTGATTAGTAATTTATGCATCGTATAGCAACAAATGAATTCCTCATTTGTAACACATGATGCATTTCCTAGCATGAAGACTGCTGTTTGGTTTCGAGTTCGTGTCGTGCGTATTTGTTATGGCTATGTGCAGTTGTTTTGGTTCATGAATATTTAGATGTCCTGTCGTTCACCTTGTATATTTCTCATACGTTTCCATGCCTTAGTCTCTAATTTGCAACAAACTGTTGTTGTTGTTCTACTTCCTGGTTTTGGAAAGTTTGGAACATTCTGGTTTTATGATTTCTGAATATCAATGTACTGTTTATCCTGTATAGGGGTTGCAGGGGGCCTGGAGCCTATCCCAGGGAACTTGTAGGGCAGAATGTAGGGTACAACCTAGATGGGGTTCCAACCTATTGCAGGGCACAATCACAAGGGGAGGAAACCAGGCGACCTGGAGGAAACCCACTAAGCATGGAGAGAACATAAAAACTCTGTTATTCTAGTGTCAATCTTAGGAATTTTGGTTTTTGGATGGCCCCCAATAAATGCTGAGGATGTTTAATTGCTCCTACTGTAAACTTCTTCCCTTTCACAATTTTTTATTTTTTTTCCAGCTCTTGAATAAAACATGCCATTCTTTCCCAATGACAATACCCCTGCCTTCCTTTTACAACTCATGGCCGTGATGTACGTCTGGATGAAATGTGACAGAGTAATTACTCTGTTGTAGAAGGAGGAAATAAGACGGATACGCATCTGTCGCATTCGAGGATGCATCAGGTAATCCAGGAACACGTAGAGCCAAACTGAAACCGAGAAGCTACGAGTCTCCCAAGGAAAGATGCATGATGTGACTCTTTAAATGAAAGAAAGACGGCCACTTCGGAAGGCAATAGCTGCGTCTCAGAGCTGACACTGGCGTCGGCGGGTTTCCTGCGAGATTCGTTTCATTTCCTCGCACCGCTACTCATATCACCAACAGCTCGCGCTGCATCAGAGATTAATAACATGGTGCTCACTTGGAGTGTTTGGGAAGCTTCTGTTGAATTCTACAGCGAGTTGACATACCAATTCGACGAGAGAAAGAGAGACTGAAAATAAAAATGAACTGCTCGGGTACAAACCATGCAATAAATACCTTTTACAGGGAAACTATTATGCAAAATTCTTTAAAAAAATAATCATCATTTTTAGACATTCAGATGCATCAAAGAATGTAAAGAAACAGATTCTTCCCCTATTGTCACCTCATGCAAGAAGATATCCCCTGAATCCCCTGGATTGCTCCTTAACGCTGATGGTCTCCCAAGAGGCGTGGCTCAAGAATAGCTCATTTACATAGACACCGAAATGGTGCATTTGGAGGTGGAGTGCAATAAAGCAAGTCTGAGGTATATAAAAATAAAAAAAATGCATTCTCCGAGGTGTATTTCAGCTGGTGTATTAACACACACACACACACACACACACTTTGTTGGACAGCTGAGACCTGTGTTAGCTTGTTAAAGAAATAGTAAAATACGGGACCTTTAAAGTGGTTCAATTCAATATATTTGCACACCACCATAGTGCAGGTCCTCTACCTACTGTTACAGAACTACCTTATTTAAAGTGTCTGACCCCTGAGTCACACAGTTCTTTCTTTTTTTAAGATAGTACCTGCTCTGAACCACCTTTATACTGTAAACTGCAGTCACTCGATAGTTCAGGACTGGAATTTCCACAAACAGTTTTGTACCCGAAAGTCCAATAACGAACGCTCGTGTCATACTGAACCTCCAGCGTCCTAATACACAGTATGGCTGCAGATCAATCCCTGCTATCCCTTATCACCCAAATGAGGATGGGATCCCTGTTAAGTTTTATTTTTCTCACCTCACTCATCTATACCGCTTTATCCTGTATTTAGGGTCGCGGGAGGCCTGGAGCCTATCCCAGGAGACTTAGGACACAAGACGGGGTACACCCTGGAGAGGGTGCCAATCCATCGCAGGGCACACACACACACACACACACACTATGGCCAATTTGGGAATGCCAATTAGCCTAACCTAGTCTTTGGACTGTGGGAGGAAACCGGAGTACCCGGAGGAAACCAACCAATCACGGGGAGAACATGCAAACTCCATGCACACAGAAACGGGAATCGAACCCAGACCCTGGAGGTGCAAGGCGACAGTGTTAACCACTACACCATTAATTTAATTTAATTTAATTTTTTTCTTTTGTACATACATACTTAAAAAATATATATATATTCTGTACAGTCTGGAGTTTGTTGCATTGCATTTCACTACTGTTGTATAATCATGTACAGTATGTGACAAATAAAAATTCTGAATCTTGGTTCCTCTCAATGTTTCTTCCTATCACCATCTCAGGGAGTTTTTCCCTCAACACCGTCGCCCTCATCAGGCTTACTCATCAGGAACAACCTGATCATTACGAATTATACTGTTCACATTTCCTTACACTTTTCAAATCCACTTCCATAATTTATTGTTAAAAGCGCTGTTTGAATTGAACTCAAGTGAATTGAATGAATTATTTTTATGTAACTTATTTCAAGTGGTGTTCAGGACGTTGGGTATTGGTCAGAACATCCACGATGATGGACAATAATTGGAGAAACCATGTGGTGCCGAACAGTGTGTGTGTGTGTCTGTGTGTGTGTGTGTGTGTGTGTCGTCCTAAGTAAATCTGTCGTAAAAAAGAGAAACATGCTGAAAATTCTCTAAATGTCACATCAAAGTTGCTATGACATCCTTCTCTAGTATGTGATCACACACTCACACACACCCTGCTCTGCTAATGGTGGCCCTTTCAGTTACATTACAGATAATGAAGCATGCTTGAGTGCCTATCGATTCAGCACAACAGTGATTAAGAACAATAGCCATAGTTTTTTTTTTTTTTTTGGTCTAACCCCATGTTCTCTCCCTCTCTCTGTCTCGTTCTATTCCATCTCCTCTCAGTCACACATCTCATTTCTCCATTTCCTTGCATCACTGCAATCTTGCATCTGTGTTAATGACCTCTTCACTACTCAATATCTGCTCCACTACTTCACTATCCAATCCATATCAAGTACAAGAGTGGACCAATTCATGGGAAAAGGACATAAGGTAAGTCACTTTAGTTTGATTGTCAACTAAATGCAAATTTCTGCCAGGTACCGTGTCTGCATGAAGCCGTACTGTACCCTAAAGTCATCTATGATAGCACGCGCTCACTTGCTTACGGTTCCTGCCTGTAGGTTTGTACCCAAGAACTGATCAATTGAGGGCGGACATGAAGAAGCAGCATCAGCAAAGAGGAACGCCGCTATTATATGAGGGAAAGTCAAAAAAATATCTGCACTATGCCTGTGGAATTTATTTGAATTAACATTTAGAAAAGAAAAATGCTTAATTATTATTTTTTTTAATAATAATCTTCTTGCTTTTCAATCCACTTTGTCCAGCAGTTGACAAGCTTTCATGTTCCCTTTATTAAAAAATGTTTTATTCTGAGCTGTGAGCCACGAATGCACCGCTGTCTTCAGTTTTTCATCAGAAGCGAACCTTCGTCCTCGTAGTTCTGCTTTCAGGGGACCAAACAATGGAGTGAGATCAGGACTATCGGGAGGAGCTTTATAACTAAAGAACGTGAGATCACGACACCCTTGGATATCCGTCCTCTGCATTTAATCCGAAGTTTAGTCGTCAGCTCTTCAATAAGCGTCTCACCGTAACGAGCACTGTCGATTGCTGAACCTTTTTCCTGATGATGTTCCCATACTTTTGGCCCTCGAGGATCCCAGAATACTCTAAGTGTTGATGAATTTTCCAGCTGATGGTCGACTTTTCATTTTTCATTTTTTTTTTCCCCCCCCGATTTTCTCCCTAATTTAGTCGTGTCTAATTCCTCCCCGACACTAGGGGGCGCTCCCACATTAAGGCTACTACTACCACTCAGCCGAGAGGGCCGAAGACTATCACGTGTTTCCTCCGAACCACGTAACGCCAGCCGACCGCATCTTTTCTAACTGCTCGCTCGCACACCGTTGGGGGAGCGGATAGCGCTGTCCTACTCGGAGGACAGCGCTATCCGCTCCCTCCCCGCGTTGGGGGCGGAGTAACACACTCGGAGGACAGCGCTATCCGCTCCCTCCGCTGCGTGAGCTCACAGACGCCGCTGACTGCACGTTTCGAAAGAACTGTTCGAAAGAACTGCTTGCTCGCGCACCGTTGTGGGCGGAGTAACACACTCGGAGGACAGCGCTATCTGCTGCGTGAGCTCACAGACGCCCCTGACTGGCTGTAGAGCCGTGATTAATGTGGGAGCACTAAGTACCTCTCATCCCTCCCCTCTGAGAGAGCTCGGCCAATCAGCTCTCTCTAGACCTCCGGCTGCGAGAGGTTACAGCACCACCCGGGATTCGAACTAGCAATTCGGATTTAACCACTGCGCCACTCGGAGGCCCCCTGATGGTCGACTTTTAAACTTTTTCTCGGTCGATGATTGAGGATGTTTCAGTTCCATACTCAGCCGTTTACTCTCAGACTCGTAGTGATGAATCCGTGTCTCGTCACCGGTAATGATTCTCTTTAAGAAACTTTCACATTCCTTACGAGTATCGCTCCTAATTTAGGTTGCAGATATAAAGTACAAAAACTTCACCCTCATACTACATTCATTGATCTTGAATAAATATGTTTGCCATGTCAGTTCATACGGTAGATGGATCCAAACCCAGTTACAGGAATTCTGTGCATGAGGTGGGAACGCAACCTGGATGAACACCAGCCTATAATGTTCAAGCTTTAAATTGAATCATTTGACTCTCTGCAGCTTAAGAGTTTCTTTCATTTAATGTAGATCATTTGATATAATATGAAGAAATGAGGGGTAGCTCAAAAGGTTTGCACAGTACTGTGTATATATGTGTATATATGTGTATATGTATGAGCTGACGGGGACACACAATAAAAGTGAGTCATTAATCCCAGTTATTCAGGATTGGAACTATTTAGAAATGATGGATCCATACACCAGAATGTGTTCTGAAGAAACGCTGAGCTGAAAGGCACAATAACACCACTCCTGCACATAATGAGCTCAGACTGTGTTTGCTGCTGAGGGGTGAAACAGATGTATTAGCATACGAGGACCATATGATAACTTGTTTTGCGCGCTGTTCGCACTCCACTGCCGGCGACGTAAAGATCTGACTAACATTGCTCACGACCTAGGCTCACCGGAGTCCGATTCTGAACCTTAACAAAATGTAGCTGAACGAGGATTTTTAAGGATTAGCAGTCTGTTTTTCTTTCTTTAAAATCCTATTTAGAAATCTTTCTTTTTAAAATATTTTAATAAATCTACACTGAAGAGCCTTTCATTCAGGATCAGACGGTAAAGTCAAACGTACTGATGAAGCCTTGACGACGACTCCAGCTCCAGGAGCATTAACAAGGTGAATATCAACACAGTTTACTCAGGACAACTCAGGGGGATGAGAATCCTGAGCGGAGGGCAATCTTCGATCTGACAACGGTGCAGAATGATTAATGAGAGCTGAACCAGTCTGATAAACCGTGTCGGAGGTCGATGGCAGCGTGTTGGCTCACTGAGTTTTAACGGTAGTTAATGTAGTGCTAACTAGCAACGTTAATGAACACAAATTTATCTTTAACATATCTGACTCATCTAAAGTATTAGGAGATGCAGCTTAATTAAAGGGCAGCTAATATGCAGGTCAGATGGGTTTATAGTGTTCGTGTGCAAAGAAAAAAAAAGAGAGGGGGAAAACAAAACACTTGCTTTAATACAAGCCAACTGGATTTTGCCCCTAATATGACCTCATACAAGATGAGCCCCTCCCCTCCCCTGATTTTTTTGCTCAGGTTAACTGTTCTCTGGCATGCTGTGGTTCAAGTTCATTACCTCAGGGGTACAGTGACGCCCCGCTGCACGAATCTTTGCCCTTAACAACTGAAATTTTGCAAAAAATTTGCCTCGGCGTATGAAGCATTTTCGGCACACAAGCAAACAAACCGAGCCGAACCGAGGGCTGGTTAAGTTGCAGGGAGTTATGTCCAGTGAGTCGTTTGTGTCAGCGGAAAGCCAAGCGAAAAAAGATTTACATATTATTTTTGCAGGTTTTTTGCATTTTGTGTCAAATTTAGTGAAGACACTAAAGCACCATGGTTCCCAAGGACGGTAGCAAGAAGAAAAAGGGAGCCGTTTTCGGTTTTTAAAGCCGCTGGTGCCAAAAGGAATCATAAATTAAGGTTAAGTGATGTTTAATGTCTATTTATTTAATATTTTACTTAATTTAAATGTCTTTTCTAAATGTTTTGATTGTTTTTACATGCAAAAATATGATCACAGTGTTGGAAATTGGTAATATTGGTAACATTGTTGGGTGGCTTAAACGGATTATTTGCATTTACATTATTTCCTATGGGACAATGTGTTTCGCAACACACAACATTTTCGCCTTAAGAACTCGCCACCGGAACCGCTGTATTTCTGCTGGAGCACTACTAGAAAGACGTTTGGGGAGCTCTGAGACCTGGGTTTTTTTTTTTTTTGCGGTAACAAAATATGGGACAAAATATGGGACCTTTAAATCTATCATACACTCCTACACCGGAGTCTGATTAGGTGCAGATATGCAGTGTAATGAAATAGCTCTGAGAACTTCCTGCTCCTGCTGGCAGTGATTGGTCAGAAGTGATGTCAACAAAGAGAAGATGGAAACTCGTAGGGGTGCTGGGTGTGTCTGACATCGCAGCTCAGTTTAACCTTAAAAACAGAAGTATTGTAAAATTATTAAATTGTTTCTGTTGTTTCAACAGTACACACACACTAAACGGACAATATTTCTTCAAACTGATTGAAATTATTCTGATTAGAGATTCTAATTTAAGTCTTTACATGGACGTGAAATGTAATCCAGAGGGAAACTGTAGAATCCCAAGGGACATTGAAGTCTTTACACTGTAAATATTTGCATACTGTACTGAACGGATTATTAACGGGTCACACACCAGTTTCATTCTGATCGGGTCAGACTGTTCAGACTGAGGTGTTTACATGATTATTCTGATTCTGCAGTTATTTTCATTATTAGTGGAATATTAGAAGCCATGCAAATGAATTCACTGGGCATTCAAAGTTAGCGTATTAGGTGATCTTCTTTTATTATTATTATTATTATTATTATTATTATTATTATTATTATTGCACTGCTTCTCAAATTCAGTAGCATAAAAAGTAACACTTTTTAACATTCTAGCTTGTTACATATTCCTATTTGTCCTCCATGTCCCAGGATCAAATCAGTATCAGTATCAAATTAATAAAGTTACAGTTACCAAGTTTCAGGACTTTTCGTGTTTTCTTTGCAAGTGGGAGTTGGACTCCATTACACTTTCCGTAGCGAGGAGCCTGTCCCGGTGGAATCCTCCAAATTGAATTTATATGTATGTAATTATAAGTAATTGATTCGTCCTATTAATTACGGGCCGGTTCAGCTTGTGTCATGGTTAATATCGTGCACTTTTGATGAGAAGAGGCTCCCGCGCTGGGATCATTTGGGCGAATGGCAATTATTCAATTAGAGAGCGCAAGTCGTGCCGCATCTTAATCCTGTCCATGAAGAACTCAAGGAACGTCATCTTTAATCAACCTTTCAGGTACGCCAGAGGAGAAAGACGACACCGGTAAACACTGAGAGGGAATGACTTCAGGGAGGACACTTTGTCTGTTCGGTCTCACTTTCACAGCCCGGCCTTCAGATTTACTCAGGAGAAATCTGACCTTCAGCCGATGAGCGTCACAAGCATCTCACGATTGACTTTAAACTCTTCGATTTACCTAATGAAACCCGTAAGGTAAATCAAATAACGTTCTGGGTTTAAAGTCCAGACCCTCATCGGCTCTTATTAACAATTTATTGAGAACAATTCATGATAAAAAGATTGGTTTTATGGGATATCATGCAGATAACCAAGCTTACGAAGCCTCCGTGTCCGACACCCAATCGGCGTCACTCCTTCTGCCTGCATCCGAATGCATTTTCCAAGGTGAATTATAATAAGTACGGGACACGCGTCTGATATCTAAACGAATATACGCCTTAGCCTGAAAAGCTTTAAAATTAAAAAACACAATAAGGCTATTTGTATTTCTGTTCCCTCCCTCCCTCCCTCCAGGCTACCACAATTTGTCTTGCATCTGAATTATCTTATTAGTGCAAAGTGATTACAAAAAGGCAAGACTGTCTGACGTGATTAAGATTTAATCAGGACAGGTTATTATTATGAATGAATGCTAATATGTTTCCACATAATCTTCCCAATTTCCTCATGACCGAGTCCCACAAAATAACTTGTTCTTATCGGTTGCATGGCAACCACCAAGCTGGTATATTATGCAGCCAAAAACTCCTTTTTCTTTTTAAGGCATAGAACACCAACAGTTCTGGAATTAATCAGATTTATCCAGCATTTAAGACCGAGTATTAGGCAAATCAACAACCTGAATCTGTTTTTTGGTTCCTGAACACGTTGGCATAATTTTAGTGCAATTGAAAGGGCTGGCTTCATCAAACTATAGGACCCAGTATACACACGTGGACAAAATTGTTGGTACCCTTCGGTCAATGAAAGAAAAACTCACAATGGTCACAGAAATAACTTTAATCTGACAAAAGTAATAATAAATAAGAATTCTATGAATGTTAACCAATGAAAGTCAGACGTTGCTTTTCAACCATGCTTCAACGGAATTATAAAAAAAAAAATGAACTCATGGAACAGGCCTGGACAAAAATGATGGTACCCCTAACTTAATAGTTTGTTGCACAACCTTTTGAGGCAATCACTGCAATCAAACGATTCCTGTAACTTTCAATGAGACTTCTGCACCTCTCTGCAGGTATTTTGGCCCACTCCTCATGAGCAAGCTGCTCCAGTTGTTTCCGGTTTGAAGGCTGCCTTTTCCAGACAGCATGTTTCAGCTCCTTCCAAAGATGATCAATAGGATTGAGGTCAGGGCTCATAGAAGGCCACTTTAGAATAGTCCAATGTTTTCCTCTTAGCCATTCTTGGGTGTTTTTAGCTGTGTTTTGGGTCATTGTCCTGTTGCAAGACCCATGACCTGCGACTGAGACCCAGCTTTCTGACACTGGCCAGCACATTTCTCTCTAGAATCCCTTGATAGTCTTGAGATTTCATTGTACCCTGCACAGATTCAAGACACCCTGTGCCAGATGCAGCAAAGCAGCCCCAGAACATAACAGAGCCTCCTCCATGTTTCACAGTAGGGACAGTGTTCTTTTCTTCATATGCTTCATTTTTCCGTCTGTGAACATAGAGCTGATGTGCCTTGGCAAAAAGTTCCTTATCCGTCTCTTTGATTTGTCATGAATTTTCCTCGTGTGGCCACGTCCAGGGAGGTTGGCTACAGTCCCATGGATCTTAAATTTCTGAATAATATGTGCAACTGTAGTCACAGGAACATCTAGCTGCTTGGAAATGGTCTTATAGCCTTTACCTTTAACATGCTTGTCTATAATTTTCTTTCGAATCTCCTGAGACAACTCTTTCCTTCGCTTCCTCTGGTCCATGTTGAGTGTGGTACATACCATGTCACCAAACAACACAGTGACGACCTGGAGCCCTATATATAGGCCCACTGACTGATTACAAGATTGAAGACACCTGTGATGCTAATTAGTGGACACACCTTGAATTAACATGTCCCTTTGGTCACATTATTTTCAGTATTTTCTAGGGGTACCATCATTTTTGTCCAGGCCTGTTCCATGAGTTTATGTTTTTAAATAATTCCGTTGAAGCATGGTTGAAAAGCAATGTCTGACTTTCATTGGTTAACATTCCTAGAATTCTTATTTATTATGACTTTTGTCAGATTAAAGTTATTTCTGTGACCATTGTGAGTTTTTCTTTCATTGACCGAAGGGTACCAAAGATTTTGTCCACGTGTGTATTAGGCTTTAAAAGGACCAAAGTTCTCTAATAGCATCTGTGCTTCAACCTACTGTAGCTTTGAGTTTCATTCCACCTTTCAGCTCAGTCTTTGGCCTGTGTTTTACTTCCACACTCACTTCTTCTCTATACCACTTATCCTGGTCAGGGTCGTGGGAGGCCTGGAGTCTATAACAATCCATCACGGGGCACACCAGGAAATCAGCATAATCTTCGTATCTTTGGACTGTGTGAGGAAACTGAAGTATCCAGAGGAGACCCACCAGTTATCTCCAAACTAATTTGGGAGTTTAAGTCAATCATGTGTAGCATATTTTGGACCTGGTGTGCATACATGTCAAGGAGAATACTATGTATGACTACTGCAATGGATTGGCACACTGTGCAGGGTGTACAGTACCCACCCCGGCCCCATGCGACCCTGTAGGACGTAGGACCAGTGGTATACAGTAGATGATGATGAAGACGAAGATGTATGAATAATATGACAACAGATGCCTGCAATGCCAACCATTAATGGCATCAGACTTGACACCTCAGCAAAATCGCAGGGAGTTTTTTTTTTTTAGAAAGATATAGAATTAAAAATAATTAAAGGGATTAATATATGCAAAGTTGCAAGCAGCGATGAGTGGGCCCAAGCACCTGCTCCTGTGAAGGACCCAGATTCTCAGGTGTCCTAATTTCAGTGGATTCAAACCAAAATCGCTGGGAGTTTTTTTTTTTTTAGAAAGATATAGAATTAAAAATAATTAAAGAAATGAATATATGTAAAGTTGCAAGCAGTGATGAGCGGGCCCAAGCACCTGCTCCTGTGAAGGGCCCAGACGTTCAGGCGTTTCCATGAGTTTTTGAGCATGTAAGGACCTGGATTATTGAAAAAATAAGAACCCTTCACACACTGTGACGTCATGGGACTGACGCCATAGTGTCAAAGGTTTATTTTAGGTTAATTAGGGCTTATTTTAGGTTATTTTAAGATTATTAGGGCTCAAGCACTATGAAGTAATAGGGCTGATATCATAATGCTTGGGCCCTAATAATCTTAAACCTTTTTCTTCTTTTACCACAAATACACAAAGAAACACCGGCTTACAACAAGCTGCCTTTTTTTTTGTTGTTGTTGCATAATTAGGTCTCCTGATGTACTGTAATGTTCTGTTCTGTACTGTAGTGATGTTCTTCTAACCCTGTGAACAGTTACAGATCTTTGCTTCTTGATATTTCCAAAGAAAGTTGAACCATTAATTACAACATGTTTCATTATAACATGCAACAACAATTTAATATTGGAGTAAAATAATAATAATAATAATAATAATAATAATAATAATAATAATAACCTGTACATACTAAAAGTCTCTAGAGCCCACTTGGTGGTTCTTCTGCTGCACCATTAGTTCAGAAACTTGAGTGAGTTTCTACTCCTATTAGTTCTAGTTGCAGGTTTTTCATTTGGATTGCAGGTTTCAATCAATTCAGCTTCAGAGAACTCAAAGACCCGCATGCGCTGGCTCACTAACCGAAACCTAATTAGCCTAACCCCTGCTACGGCTCCCTGTGAAGGCGTCATTACCTCTGCTGAGATGTTTCCTCACCTGACTCTGGACCGTGCTGATTTATTGGCAGGACAATCTCTTTAGCTTCACTTCACAGTGCTTGGGGATTTTGTTACTCCAGCTCCTGAAGAGCCTGATCAAGTTTAATAGACATAACAGTGTTATTAGCTAATAAATCCTGATAGGCCTGACTGCCACTAAAATCCATACGGCCAGCGAGTGACTCTTCACATGAGTTTACAGCTTGGAGTTTTATGAATCAAGAGCGTTTGGGGGATTTTGTATCAAGTTTCTGAACCTGGACACACTTCTCGGATTTTCGCCGTCTTCATCTCCATGTGCTTTTGTTCGCGCTCATGTCCTGTCTCCACCCCTGCCTTGGGTGTATTTCATAAATGTGAAATACCCCACTCTTTCAATTTTAATTGAAAAAAAAAAAAAACATAATTAAGTGTTATTCTGTCTTTTTCTTTGTCACACTATATCGTTTTTGCTACTTACAGTAGACCAAACCTTATAAGAGTTGTTGTGTCTGGATTTGGAGCAGTAACCTGATGCGGATGTTCTTGTTTTTAATACAGAGTTGTCTGTTATTGATTATATCACTTTAGATTTTTGACATTGTGATACTGCACATTTATATTAGTATTCTTCCAATGAAACCCGATGAAGAGCCGCACCGCTGGTTAGAATGAATATACTGTACTGTACAGTGAAGAACGGTGGTCAAGACTGACGCAAATAAGTGTTTCGCTAAATTACACTTGTGCCTTCTGACTCGGTTAACGACTCATTGGGAAGTGTTTTCGTCTTACACCTGGCAATGTAGTCCAGTTAAGCATTTGGTGGCTGACTATAATACATTTCCAGAGATGAGTAACGGACACACATCCTGGACTTCAGTAAAAGCTGAGATTCCGTAGGGCAGACATTACTCAAGTAAAAGTAGAAGTGCTCTGTTTACATGTCGACTTGAGTAAAAGGACAAAAGTGCTCACTGTCAAATTTACATAAGTCTCAAAAATATTAAGCTTGTATTCACAAGAGGAACGTAACGACTTACATTTACTCGCGTTACTGTACAGTAATTGAGTATTTTTTTTTTTTTTTTGTACTTAAAGTCATTTTTAAAAATCCGTAATTTTACTTTCACTTGAGTATGTTTTCTTTGAAGTATCGGAATTCGCTACATTTGAAATCATATTCGCTACTGAGTAAAAAATAATGCAACAGGGAAGGAAACAAAATTGCACCCTGGAAACCACTCCACTGATTGATTGATTGATTGATTGATTGATTGATTGATTGATTGATTGACGGAGAACAAACGCGCTAAACGCACAAGAACGATGGAGACGGACAAAACAGATCCAGTGATGCGACACAGCTGAAAGTGAAACAGCATCAAATTCTTATGACTGAACCCCCGGCCATTGTAACACCACTACTATGTTGTATACCACATTATGTATGTATGTATGTCACCCTTTTAATATTCGCCGCCCCTCCCCCGGTGTGTGTGTGCCGCAGAGGTGTGTGTGTGTGTGTGAGGAGAGAACGGAGTAGGAGCTCAGGTGTGCTGCTCACACGTCCCCGAAACGCTCCATTCTTTTACCCTGTATGTTTTCTATTAGAATTCTGTGACGCTGAAAAAGAGGCCGATAAAGGTTTTGTGCTGAACGTTAGACCTGTCAAACACCTGTCGAAGCGCATTCCCCCCCCCTAAGTTTAGTAATTTCCTTCAGTTTGAGTTGAGGTGACATAAAGACATGGCGCCTATTAAGCATAGTAGGTGTATTATATCAAGTCAGTGCCAATGTACAGTCTGATTTCAGCCTTAAACATCAGGCCACTCCGTCTAATCTCAATCTGATGCAGAGTGAAACCAAAATTATAAATGTGTCTGGAATGAAGTTCAAACTTCAAGATGGATCTACATCCGTTTTATAGTGATAATTCCGTCTGGTTTTATAGATGCCATACAGTCACACAAACCCCATAAGCAGAATTGTTTGACATGGACATACAGTAAGATGGGTGAAATGAAAAGGAAAGCAGTTATGCACGCAGTTTTTTTTATTTTTGTGTTTGTTTTATGATAGACTGGAAATTATAACCCCCTTTTTTTTTTTTTTTTTTAAAGGTACTGTAACAACGAGTACTTTAGTAATCGATGGTGTTAATAGTAATAATCAGATATTGCCACCTGACGCTGCTGTGAAACTGGTAAATCTGCTATAGTGGTTCATGGTTCTAACACGACTTGTTCGGTCACAAGAGTGCAAACACATAATGCTACGTCTTTCCACTATGTTGCCGCTTTTATGAGCTGTGAAAAGTGCAGAGTAGAGGTGGAGTGACATGACGTACTGGCATGAGATCAGCCTCACTTTTACCGAGGTGAGTCCAAAGATCATCGTCAGAAAATTGGACCAGGGGTCAGAGAACAAGCAGCCAGCATTAACAACAGCTTTAGTCATCGTCCTGGTCCTAGTCAAGGCACGGGGACAGTTTAAAACACAGGGAATGACGGCAATCAGAAAGCACTCGCGCAAATGACCAGTTGAGGGTTGATGACGCTTCGTCATCGGCCCAGTAGTGACAGCTCGGCAGGTCTGGGATTTGAACTCACATTCTTGCAATCAATATCCAGTACCTTAACCACTAAGCTTCTGTACCAGTGCACACATACCCACAGCCTCAATCACACACTAAAGGCAATTTGGGAGTGGCAATTGTACGTCTTTGGATTGTAAGAGGAAACTGGAATACCTGGAGGAAACCCAGAACATGCAAACTCCACACACACACACACACACACACACACACCGCCGGGACGGGAATCGGATGCTTGAGTGCTAAGCACTGAGCCACCATGCCACTCAAGAATTAGCAAGATCATGTGAAATGTTCTGACTTGTTACTACTACTACTACTAATAATAATAAGAATAATACAAAAGACGTTCAAGTCAAAGTAGGATTTTTGATTGTGTAAAATAACAGACCTAAAAGAAAGTAAAACGATATAATCTCCTGCTATACTAATGCACTTATTATATATCCCAGTGTCTGACTAGCGCTTGGACACCATCAAGGTAGAAGGTTTTCTCAGGACGGCCGGAGACGTGATCATTCTGAAATGAATCTGTCCGATTCCGGCCTCCCAGGAACCCCTTTACTGATCTTTCTTTTAACGGAAAAATATTAGCGGCCTGGCGTGATCGCCAAGGGCGTTCTCTGTTTTTGCAGGACAACGCGCGCGACCTCTGTACAACTGCCCAGTGTACCACGTTACAGGAACTCGGCTGGGAGTTACTGCCGCGTCCCCCCCGTACAGTCCTGACCTCGCTCCAAGCCATTTCCGCACATCCGGGCCATTAACTTTCGGATAATGCATTTTTTCAGTCCACAAACTCTCCCGAATGCTTTCCGTTTCTATGTAAATGAGCCACTGCTGGGCCACACCACCCCAGACTGCAGCATGAGGGGATTTTTTCGGATACGAGGTCACATTAGGTGGGTAGATCCATTTATTTAAGCCCTGGTCAATAACAAAAAATAAATAAATAAATAAAAATACAACATAAGCAGGGTTTTTTTTTTCTTTCTTTCTTTTTTTTCTTCTGCAAACTGGAGGTCTAAAAATCAGTCCCATTTAATTCGACATAAATAAGTTTGATACTGTACATCTTCAGCCTGTTTATAAATTTCCTGGAGGGTTGCATCTGGTCTCGATCTTGCTTATATACAACTGCGGTTACCATAGTGCCATATAACTGCAGGCCGATTGCGGACGTGCGTCAGAAGCATGTGTTAGCTGGCGGACGGTGAGTTGTGGAGTCAGGCGCTGGGTCTCGAACGCGACGCCTACTGTCCCTGCTGGCGGATTTATGAGCTGCACCGCGGAAAGCTCTCCAGGCCGGCTTGTAAATTCAGCTTCATGTCCACAGCAAGGTCCAATGCGTTATCACTGAACGTGCTAAAGGTTGCAACGCTGTCAAAGCCCCGCTGGGCTGCACTGAGATTTACACACAAGCCTCCACACGGTCCTGATAGCTCAAGCTTTGCTGGGAAAGAAAGGTCCTTTTTTTTTTTTTTATTATTTCTTTTCTTTTACTTTATTTTTTTATTATTTTTTATTTTTTTAAATTATAAACTTACATTATAAACTCCTACTCAACAATTTTTCTTTTTGAGAATTTGACTGCTTATGAATAAAAGAAAAGAGAAGAAGAAGAAGAAGAAGAAAAAAAAAAAAACCCTTTGCTTTTCACAGTTATTCATGCTCAACGCTAGACAAAAAAGTCTGTAATTACCCGGCTCTGACTATTTATGACGGGATGAAGAAGTTTGAACGAGGCTGCTGGGTGGAGCTGGAACACGCTCTGACAATGCTCTAATTGCATGCTAAAGAGCTGTAATTACACCACCAGCCCCTTTCTCTTTCCTTCTTTATTTCTTTTCCTCCTTCATTGCTCTTGTTCTCTCTATTCTGTTTCCACGCTTTACCAGAGACAGTCCTCCTTAGGTGCCCAAAGTCATGAAATGAACACCTAAGAACAGATCATTAGCCAGCGAGTGATTAAATTAGGCCATGGCAGTCTACTTTTTAAATCTGCTCCCCTTTGTATTCAGAAAATGCGCTCCGTTCATGTGAACAGCACAGCGAAGGAGTCTTCATCTCTTGATGAGGAGCTCGGAGAAGCTCTTTTCTCCGCTTTTCTCGTCCATGGTCCGAGTGTCCATTAATTAAAAATCATGTTCAAGTGGCATCTACAGTACAGTACAGGTAAGTATGTGAGGGAATAAATAAAAATAAATAAATAAATAAAAAAAATGCTTAATGTCTACTTATACCTGAATTCATTGTAGATCTGTGTTCAAGTCAAACCAGGACTTTTGGGACCGTTATGAATGTAAAGACTCCTTTTATTTCTCTAAATCGATATCTGCTACGCTAATGCACTATCCCAGTGTTTCACTTGTCCTTGGAGACCCATCAAGGTAGAGCGTTTTCTCAGGTTTCTGTCTGAAATCACGTCTGAAACCCCGGCCTCCCAGGAACTCCTCAATGACCCAAGCACGCGTAAACGGCTTGGAGCGAGGTCAGGACTGTACGGAGCACTGTACCCTCATCACCGTACCGTACTCGAAGTATTCTATAAATGTCAATTGCCTTTATGCCTTATTCGCCGGAAATTGCATGGGAAGTCCCTATTTGACTCGAACGCCCCTTATGGAATAAGGACGAGACTTACATACTGTACGTCGTTCCCTGCTGTGTCTCTCTCTCTCTCTCTCTGTTTTCAGGCTCAGCTTTTGTTTAGTGAAATTCAGCGTGCCAGTTGCGAATCAGTTTAACTCCATCATCCAATCAGAACTCTGCAAACATCTTAAAATTCTGAAACTCTTTCGCATCACAGGGAATAAGGGACGAGACTGACTCTGTTCTCTGACTGCAACAGGAATTTATCCTGACCAATCAGGGCCACGTTTACTAATGCTTCGCACTGATGCAAACCTGACTGACGTGCACTAAAAGGCGTTTCCTCTTCACTCGCATAACGCCGGATAGAAAATACAGCACTGCAGCGATCCAGCGCTTTCCATTCGGCAGAGTTACAAGTGATTGGAGCGCTAGTGTAACGCTGGTATGAGCTTTGTGGATGCAAGACTGTGATGAAAAACAACTAAACTCTTATTTTAAACTTGAGCCTTAGATTTAGACTCACCATCAGAAACGTAACCAAGCCAGGTCTTTTTCAGATTCTGTTTTAATCGTCACTGTTTGAAGTCATTACAGTAGGTGAGGATTCAAGGGGTGTCTTTATTATCGCTCCGCCGCAGGGAGAATCCCAGTCTATCCCAGAGTAGAACTCGAGACAGGGAGATGAAAGAGAGCGAGAAAGCGAGATTGAGAAATGGTGGCAGTAATGGCTTGGCAAACAGGAAAAAGCAATGAAACAGCACGTGATATTGATCTAATAAAAAGGGCTCACATATTGAGGATGGAAATAACCGGGGTACAAATGATGACACCAGTTTGCCTGTGCTGTGGTGGACACGAGACGAGTTTCCTAGCGTTCTAGAGTCACGGTCCTGTTGTCATTTATGTTCCCAGATTTTTTTTTATTGTTGCTTTTGGCGGACATGGGCTTAGAGTCCTCGCAGAGGACGACCTCACTGTCACCTTGCCCCATGGTGTTTTTTTTTTTTTTTCCTTTCTTTCTTTCTCGCAGTAATTATATTCACATGTGGGTGAAATTACCCGAGGGCTAATCAACATTTAGAGCTTCCGAGTGTATGTTATTACACACCTATTGATGGATGGTACAATTATACCCAATGTCACTTAGCTAAATGGCTATGTAATCCTAATGAGTTCTTATTCAAACAGCCACCAGTTAGTGTGTGCGAACGCCGATCGGGGATGTACCAGCGGATCGGCCACGCCACACACGCAGCATGAACAATGAGCACAGACACGGGGATAGGGTATAACACGAAAAATAATTACACCGGTGGCACGGTTCGTGTTGACCGGGTCTTAACTTCTTCACATCGCACCTTCTTGTCTGACCCATGTGTCGTCTCTCTCTCGAGCTCTCACACACTCGTCTTGCTTTGCTACGTTCTCTTCAGTGCAAGGTCGGAGTGACACCCTGCCACCAATCATAATAACAGGCAGGCAGTGTGAAGACCAGCTCCTCACTTTCAAGGACTCCTGGACTAATGGAGGGAAAAAAAAAAAAAAAGAGCCACGTAATAAAACACGCAAAATAAAGATGGATTTGTGCGCTGAGCTCGTACGTTGTGTAGAGGTCTGATACGATCTGCTGCTGCTCCGAGTCTTCTAAAAGGCAGGAAGGGATAAAAGGCAGTTTGGTCGGATCTCTAATACGTTTATCCTGGTTAGGGTCACGGTGAATCCAGATCACCACATACTGTATACACATTAACAACTAGGGGCATCTTATCGTCTGGAATCAACCAGAAGAAACTAGACAGGAGCTCAGGATCAAACTGGAGAGTCTGGAGATGTGTGGGATCACGCCTACATTCAAGACTCGCTTTTGAGTCATTTTTAGATGTTCACACGGGTCTTCAGTGTGTGTGGGTACAAACAGAAATGAAACAAGTCGGTTCGATTCTGTTCTATATTGCGACCTCATTAGGGAAGACTGGACACGGAAAATCAGCTTTAAAAGGCCAGGACGAGGAGCAAAAGTGAGACCTACAGTATAGGTGGCAGTAATTCAACATACTAGAAGGCAATAATCAGCGTAAAACAAAAAAAATGAGGCTTGTAATAAGGATTTAAACAGAAAAGAAGATGAGGGAGATGAAGAGCAGAAGGTGGCGGTGATGGAAAATAGTGGATAAACACCAAGAAGAAAACCAAGAAGACTAGCTTGTTGATCCTCTCTGCAGTTTTCAGGGTGGAGGGTGTGGCTCAGTAGTGGCTCATTTGCATAGATACCAAAGCCATGTGTTTGCTTTATTGTTCGACTTATAACCCTGATGGATAAGAGTTACCCTGTGCCCATAACAACCATTGCATGGGTTTATGGGTTGCTTCCCAAACGCTGGTTTTTGTAAATGTCTGCTCTTCATAAGGTCTCCATAAACACAAGGTAGGTTTCTGAGCAAAGGAGGGTAAGCGAGAGACCCGTCTCCCCAGTGTTATGTCCTGACCCACTTAATGCCTCCATTACAGGCATAAATCAATGGGTAGCGTTTACATCGACTTCTTTGCAATCTAGAAGATTTCCAGAAATCCAACAATGCCACAGTTGACAGGAGAAAACAGGAACCCCAAAGATATCCTCACGTTTATTCCAGGGCAGAGACTTTAATGAAGAGTGCACAGCCAAGTCTCGGGTGTCGCACCTCTCGCCATGCTCCCTCCTCAGGGGGACTCATTTTTTTGTCCAAAACTAATTCGATTTAATTCATCTCACGCCGTGATTACTGACTATTGTTGCTCAACATGCACCTGCACTCCTTTATTCACCGCTAGTGTTCGACCAAGATAAGAGCTACAGCACCTTTTTCTCTCGTTATCTCTCTCACAAGTGCCAGCGCTCCACTGTTCCACAAGAGACTGTGGAAGCTTGTTAATACAAGACCCCAGCTGAGTGGAAGATGTTTCGGCTAAGCACTTGGCTCAAAGTCACCTTCTACACAATGGGGTTAGGGGTTGTTTGGGGGGGGGGGGGGTGGAATGTTTCCCAGGATTCTCTGCAGACCTGGATGAAATTTACAGGCCTGGGGTAGATACCTTAGCTAGATCATTGATAACTTACCTATTTATAGTTGGATTAACACTGTAACGTTGCCAAGCAAGCCATAATTCTGGTGGAAGGCCAGTATGCTTACCATGTCTTCTTGATGCTTATTGGCGGTTGGGATCCTCTATGTTATATTCCCGCCAATTTCTGGTTTCCATCTCCCTCATCTTCATTTCAATTTAAATCCTCTTTTCTAGTCCCGTCACTCTTAAGAAACCCATCAAATGCTTTCTTCCTTGATCTTCTAACCCGTTTCCTAAAATATTTTTCCCAATCTTTCCAACTTCCCATTGCCCCTGCTCTGAAGATTGAGGTGGTGCTCCATTGCACTGGTCGTGTCTTGCCTCCTTGGTGCTTACAGGCAGTTGGCACCCGTTACCGCCACCTTCTAGGCTTGCTATCTTCTATCTTCCCTTCAGTTTAAATCCTCTTCTCTAGTTCTGTCCCTCTTAAGAAATACTTTCAAATACGTTCTTCCTTGTCCACCAATGTTCTGGTCATATCGTGTCCACCACTGACTGACTCCTGTCCAACCTTTGGTTGAATACCTTGACACAGTGGATAATCCTAATGCATGACGCAGAAGGAATGTGACAACATGGCATCCAGGCACAGAATCTGACATCCCATACAATGGTGGCCGCTCAGATTCCTTGGTACGGTCAATAGCTCAGAGGTCGGTAATGATGCTCAATGGGATCCACATAAAACTATCTTGAAAGCCGGAATGATCACGACTTTAGACGTTGAAGTATGTACAGCATGTAATGTTGATCAATCACCATGACATGGCACATCAAATTCTGCGTCATTCTAAGCTCTGTGTCATAGCAAGTTTTTGATTAACTGCCATGCCACATTATGTAAGTCCCTTAACAATCCTACGCAGTGTCTTAGCCGTGTCCTAGCGGTACTTAAAAAAAAAAAAAAAAAAATGGCAATAGCAAGAATCATCCAGAAAGGAACCATCTGCCTCCTATTAAATGCTCTCCTAAATCTTTCATTCTACATCAAAACACACCACTTGAATTTCTCCTTTCAGACAGCAGTAGATGCCCGTTCTTAATCAAGCTCGTGTAAATTAAAATCATTCCTTCGGAGAGCCAGCATACAGTACGTCGTGTAACGCTTTTTCATAAAGCGGCCACGGACGAGCCTGAGCACTAAAGTGAAGTAAACAAATTGAAATCCCTGATTCTGCGTACATCTCTCGGATTTGCTGTCTGTCCGCTTTGTTGCTAGGACACGGCCGAGTTTTGTCTGCATGCACAGCGAGGGTGTAGACAGCGGTGGAGTGATGCATTAGTGTTTAATGAAGATGTCAATCCGGACTTGTAGCGCTGCTAGTTGAAGCTGTGTGTAAACTGTCTTCCAGGACGGAAATGGAAAGGCTGGACATGACATGCACTTTCTGCTCCAGTGGACCATTATTCCCGGCATTCCGATATGTTTTCACTACACGACTTGAATTTACGAATTAGAAGTGTGCGTCATCTATGTCACAAGAGTGATTACTCGCAACTGAAGGTCAAGACAGCAACCCACTTTAAAGCAATGAAAAGTTTCAACTTTGTTTAAATAATTCCTTGGCAATTCATGTAATACACAATTACAGATCACATGCTTCAATTCCTAAAGTAATGATCACTCTGGCTTTCAAGATGTTTATAAATGGATCCCATTTAGCAGTATGACTGACCTCCAAGCTAGGAGTCAGTGGTGTATGCCATATGGAACAAAAGGCTTGTGGACAAACGCACCCATAGCTCCAGTCTTCTGTGAATTCTAAAACATGGCTGTTGGGATTTGTGAGGCCCTCGGTCAGGGTTCTGTGCAGGACACTCAACCTTTTCGACTCCAACCTTAAAACACCATGTCTTCACAGAGCTGGTTTTGCATACAGGAGGAGTGTCATTGCACTTCCAGCAGTGGGGCATTGTAAGAATACAGCATGCAATGCATGTTTTTACACCAGATGCCCTTCCTGATGCGACTCTTTTTATTTACCCAGGTTTGGCACCAGCACTATGAGTCAAACTGACTTGTGCACTATGGATTTGCGGCAGGAGGAGCTCTGTTGTTAAGGTATTTTACTGCTGATCAGAAGGTCCCATGTTCAAACACCAGCATCAACAAGATGCCACTGTTGGGCCCTTGAGCAAAGCCCTTAAAACACAACTGCTGTATAATGAGATTAAATTAAATAGTAAGGCGGATACGATTCATAAGTCTCGATAAGGGCGTCTGCCAATTGCTGTAAATGTAATGTAATGAAGATTGGGGGGAGAGAAGGGGTGTTGGATACATTGCTCTGAAACCAAACCTGGGCCTTCTCCCACTGAACGGCCAATACCATTGTCTAGGGTTTAAAAATGAATATGCTACGAAAAGTTAATTCCTTGGGAATAGGAATACTGAAATAGTTATGCTGCCTTAATCCATCTGTTCTCCAAGTCCAGACATTTTGTTGGCTGTTGACTCTCATGGACCTCTATGAGCTGAGGAACTTACAGTATGTTGACTTGATCCCTCAGGTTCAAGAAGTTTTAGTAACTTTCTCAGCATTTCTAAGTTATTTTCGACTTAAACCCCTAGGCCTCCGTACGTATGGTTAAGACTTCATGATAATTTCTATCCCTTTGGCCTTCATTATAGAGATCTCAAAAGGATGAACTTCTATGGATTTGGGCTCTTTAAGGAATTACGGGGTTACATTGAGTCGAGTTTTTGGACCTCCCAATGCTAAAGACGTTATGACTCCCTAATTGCTGGGCCTTTAGGACTGAAGAAGCTGCTTGCACTGAATGCTGGCTTGATCTCTTAGAAATTGCTGGACTAAAGCGCGTACTGTAGGTTGATTTGATCAATTGGCCTTCATGGTGACCCAATATTTTGAGTTCTTCTAGGCGGAAAAAATGCTCTTTTGAGCTGAAGAATGCTGACTCGGTGTCCTAGAGGGTTGAAGAACCTTTGCTGACTTGATCCTTGCTTCAGAGAGCTGTGGACGCTTAGAGACTTTTTTTTTGGAATGTGACCATGATCCTAAATCGATCTCTATGTTGCCGGATTAGGACATGGGATTTATATGAGATGATGCCCTCTAATGGATGGAGGTCAGTACTGCGGACTCAGCCTGGGTGAAGATGATGGACGATGTTGGGGGAACTGTGGGTTCTTTTTCATTTCCCGGCTCTAGTCTGCTAAATGAGGGAGAGTGACAGGAGGAAAGATGGTCCTGCTGAAGACGTGGGTGGGAAGAGCAAGAAAATGTATCTGTCAGTCAACTGGAAAAGGGCTTTAAACATCTCCTGGGCTAGTAGTAAAATAAAGTGCACACACACACTCTCACAGTCTCGCTCACAGGAGGGGGGGGGGGTAGTAACACCACCAGGGACCAATATATTTAGTGGATGCTGCCATGGAACAGGTCCAGTTATCTCTAGTGACACTGATTGTCCATTATAACCTTAACCCCCCCCCCTCCCCCCCCCTCCACCACATAACCACACACACACACACACACACACACACACACACACACACACACACACACATATCCCTTTCCTTTCTCTTCCTCCCACTGACTTTTAAAGGGGAGTAACTGTGAAGAAGCCAGACGACATTAATCTTTTCAGGGAGACGGGGGGGGGGGACAAGTCACCCCGAAAATGCTGCACTGACATTTTCAGAAATTGCCCCTGAATCCGAGGTGCATGAAAGGAGGAAAAAAAAATAAAAAAACGAAACGAGTATGCATTTTAAGTGCAGCTCAACTACTTTCCTGTTAGTGCTCCTGTGTTTATCTGTATTCGCCGCCTCTGTAGCTTATGTCCAACAAGCACAAGTATGAATTTCAACAAGTTTCCCATGCACTAAAGAAAAAAAAATAAAAATCTGTTTACTCAAGAATGCAATTATAATGAGAGTGCAACTAAGTGCAACTGTTGAACTCTGCCAGTAAACATTTAAAATATTCAGGCTTAATGCAAATTAAAAACAACATCAGTCACATTCGTATAGATGAATAACTAAGAAACACGAGATGTAATGTCTTACTGTAGTTTTATTTATTTATTTATTTATTTATTTTTACAGAGGCAAGCTCAAGGCGACAAAACACTGGAGAAGGAAACTCAATCGATTTGCTTTCCTCAAGGCTTTGTACTTTTTCCCGACGTTTCCAAATTCTCTCTCACAGTCTGTCTCTTCTGCCGTTCCCTTTTTTTTTTTTTTTTTTTTTAAATCTCTCGACTATTTATGTCCTTTCTGGTGTCAAATTAAAGTGATGGAAGCGAACTTGAGTGTTAGCTAATTGCGATTGTCAATCGGATCCCGGCAGAGCTGAGAGACGTGCGCTCCTGAGCACTTCATCAGTCTTCATTAATATTGAAAGGCGCAGAGGAAAACGGCTCCCTAATCGCAGAGTTCGTACGGCGGCCCCTAGAGGGCGCCGTCCTGGATCTTTCGCCGGCTCGCCACGCCGCGGAAATCTTAAACTGAATGAAACCGAGTGACTGGACAAGATACGGATGGTTCCATGGACGGGATTTATAGGTTGTGTCAGGATTTTAATGGGCATGCAAGAAGGTTAATAGCTTGCTCCATGATTCCTGTTTCTCCTTGAGGCTCCCTTCATCATTATTTCTCTTTTTCTTTGTCTCTCTCTCAGCAGGGATCCTGCTCAAAATGCCTCTCTGCAGACACATTAGCCCTTTGCCCCACTGCGGGCATTTCAGGGCCACTGCCAGGTCACCTTCACAACCTAAAAGCGACAGTGGGCACCGAGAGTACCACCCTGTTACCCTTCCCATACATTAGCATTAATATATTAGTCATTAGCATGAATGGGTTGAATTTATTCCAGGTGATGTTCAATGTTTTACTTCTGGTTCATCGTACACATTGAAAGGTTTTCGCTTTTGTTTTTTGTAATTCAAAAGACAAACAAGTGGGTCTGAATTACAGCACACGAGGTCATGGCTTCCTGGAATCTGTTCAAGTAAATATGAAAGACGCATGCTAATATTAAACTTAACGTGGATGGCTTAGCATGTTTTTTTTTTTTTTTGTGTTGAAGTTTTGTGTTTCAGAGCAACTCAAAATGAAGGTGGATTTATCACAGTACAATGTGCTCCTCAGAAGATAAAGAAGCTCCAAGATGTTCATCATTACAGACGTCATCGTTTTCATGAGAAATGTTCGCTGGTAACGCCAAGCTAAACCTCATTAATGTATTTATAATGACGTGTCGTGTCAGAGCCGGTGATTTAGAACTGTAATTATTTGACTGGATCTACATTAGAGGGTTTTTTTTTTTTTTTTGCTTTATGCAGGAAAATAAAAACCTTCTGCCAGCCAATCAGAAATGAGTATCGCGGCCACCACTATGACGCGTACTAAGGAATGCACTTAAGAAAGTCTTCATTCATCACTTAGTACAGATTGTTATAGATATATATATTAGCCTGATTTAGCTCATCTTGTGTCTTAGCAGGCAAATAACGTAGGGAAGGAAATCACTAGGGATAACATGATACAGTACAATACAGTATTATTACTATACGTACGCGATGATTCCATTTGTATTGTGATTGGTTAAATAGCACCGTTTTATAAAATGTCCAGATTTTTTCCAAATATTATTACTATTTTTATTTTCAGACTTTGTTACAATTCTAAACAAACTTAGGAAATTATTTGGTCCAGCAGGATGTTGTTCTGCGTGACCATTCAGAGAGCGCCACCCACAGGATCAGAGAGGAACAGCAACATTTTCTCCACTTCAAATGCAAACATACAGTATATAAATTACGAGATTTATGAATCACCACACAAAAGGATCGTTATACGTAACTGAATACATTTTACTCAGTAGCCTCAAAACGAGCAAAAGAAAACAAACTGATCAAGGTTTTGAATACAGAATGTGAGCCGTCATATGCGGTGAACATTATGGAATCATAAAAATATCTCGAAGTAACAAACATATTTACAGGAAAATATCTTGTTAAAATGTAAAACAAAAAACTTGTTATAACAAACATATTAATAATAATAATAATAATAATAATAATAATAAATAATAATAATAATTAAAATTATTAAAAATAAATAAATAAATAATAATAATAATAAATAAAAATATAAATAATAAATAACAAAATTAATACTAATATTATTATTATTATTATTATTATTATTATTATTATTATTAAAAAACGAGAATCAATCATTCTCTCTCATTCATGCATTCACTCACTCATTGATTTGTCGTATGTGTGGGCATTGCACCAAAGTATATATATATTTTTTCAGGTTTTTGCATGAAAAGTTTGTTATAACAAGATTCCTTTTTACATTTTAACAATATATTTTTCGCATAAAAAGCGTGAAATAATCACACAGGGTGTTTTTTTTTTTTGTTTTTTTTTTGGACTATTGTACAACAGGAAGAGGAGATTTAGTTATGGTCTTGCTTCAGTATATGGTTTCACCAAATATGGGTTCCCTTTTAAGTTTCTGGTTCCTGTCAAAGCTTCTGTCTCATGATGTCTCAGGGAGTTTTCCCTTGACACCTTCAACTCTGGCTTGCTCATTAGGGACAAGCTAATAAAGCCAAAAATGTATACATCTTTCAATTCATATCCAGCATTTTTATGCCTCCGTGTGCGAGACAGCCATAGCTGGAGGCATTATGTTCCCGGGTTGTCCGTCCGTCCGTCCATCCATCCTTCCGTACTTATTGTATCTCAGGAACAGCATAAGGGAACGTATTCAAAATTGGCAGAAAGGTCCACCTTGGCTCTAGGATTAAACGAGTAGATTTCGGTGGTCAATGATCAGAGGGCAAGGTCACTGTGACCTTGTGTCAATCTCTCTTTTATGAATGCGATATCTCAGGAACGCCTCGAGGAAATTTCTTCACATGTTGTACAAACATCCGTTTTGACTCCAGGATGAACGGAGTGCAGTTTGCAGGTCAAGTTGAATGTCAAGCTCACTGTGACCTCATGTTCATGTGTCCAGTCTTTGTGAAGCGCCATTTTGAAAATGCAACATTTTGGGGGTCAAAGATCAAGGTCACTCCGACCTCACGTCAATTCCATTCTTGCAAAAGATTCCTGGTTGACGGAGTCATACAACCACTAGATGGTAATTCTAATTATTTTGTAACTATTTTTTGAAAAAAAAAATAATATAAAAAAATTAAAGTCATGCCAACTAAACCTTAAAATTCAGCCGGGGCTCATTGCAAGCAGAGTGAAACAAGGATAAATAAAATACTGACCCTTATTGAACTGATAATAAAAAAGTACACATTTACTTAATATTATCACTTTCTGTATCAGGGAGTAATTGAAAAAAAAAAAGGGTATCAATTCATCCCCAGTGTATTCATTTATAAATCATGCCGATTAGTAAATATTTACTCCATTTTCATCACCCTGACCTGGTTTGGTTCATCATATTTATCCATTATGAATTCAATTAGATTTTCTCCAGGAAAAGTAGTAGAGCCCGGTGCGTGATTAATTTTAATTGGGTTTATATTGGACGTCTGCCAAGAGGTTTCGGAAAAAAAAAAGAAGAAGAAGAAAAAAAAAAAGTCAGGGTTTAACAGTCACCTTAACATAACCACGTGCTACGATGGGCTTTTTACAGCGACTCGAGCTCATTGTTGTGTTGGAACGGGGCTGACGCCAGACGCTGACAAAAGGAACTTCGCATCAATATTTAAATACGGGAAAAACAAATAAAAGGTGGAAGGGAGAAATATGTGTTCCCTTTCAATGCAACCTAGGAGAGCGAATAGAAAAAAAATACTAATCCTTACAGATCATACTGAGCTTCATGACAAACCGCTGCAAGGAAAAGAGCACGACTACGCTTGCAACCAGTTACCGAACAATTGCACTTGGCCTTTCACCGCTGCTATTAAATGCCAACGAATTTACATGTGACAAACGTCTGAGCTGTATTTTTCTTTTCTTTTTTTTTCTTTTTTTTTTCGTTTGCATGTGAAAGATAACTTTGCACGTGAACCGTAATGACAGCTGAAGTACTAAGAGATCACTTAAGATCACTCACGCAAGCCTATTCTTAGAGCGCGACTCTTAGGGACTAGACTGGAAAAACAATACAAGCGGAGGGAGGTAGAGAGAGAGGGTGCGGTGGGGGGACAGAGATAAGGCAAAGAAGGTGATGGAAAGAACAGAAGGAGACCAAATCACGTTGGGAATCATGGACGTTTCCTGTACATAACCTGTGGAGGTTTTGCGCTGATTTGCGCAAATGAACGAATCACAATCCTCGTGCTTCTGGGTCACATTAAAGATCCGTTCAAAAAGAAAGAATCGTTCATGAACAACCCATCACTAATTCACTAATTGAAAACGTATTCCCGATCGGGTCAGACTGTTCCAACATGATGCATCATTATTCCCAGTGTGGAATACTGGGATCCGTGTAAACACACTTTTTTGGGGGGAAGGAGTCTCCAGTGTCAGCACTTTGTAACAGTCAATTAAACTGTAAATTAGTTCTTTGACATAATCAGGCTGCTTTCTGTAACTGGTTCTCGCATAATTTATGTTAAGTGTATAAAGAGTGTAAAGTGTAATTTGTGTATAACCCCCCCCCCCCCCCCCCCGATTTTCTCCCTAATTTAGTCGTGTCCAATTCCTCCCCGTCACTAGGGGGCTCCACATTAAGACTACTACAACAACTCAGTCATTATTCCCAGTGTGGAATATACTGCGATCCGTGTGAACAGACTTTTTTTTGGGAAGGAGTCTCCAGTGTCAGCACTTTGTAACAGTCAATAAAACTGTAAATTAGTTCTTTGACATAATCAGGCTGCTTTCTGTAAAATGAGAAGCTTTTAAAAAAAATTAAAAGATAAGATAAAAAAGATAAGATAAAAGAGGTGGTGAAGGAACGACACATAATGCACAACTACTGAGAACATACAAGCATACGAAGCATTTTCGGCATGTTTAGTGCAAGATTTAGTGAAGACGCGGCACCGCGGGTCCCAAGAATGTTAGCAAAGTCAGTAGCAAGAAGAAAAGGGAGCCGCTTTCAGTTCGGTTTTTAAAGCAGCCGGTGCCGAGAGGAATCATAAATTAAGATTAAGTGAGGTTTAATGTCTGTTTATTTCATAATTTACTTCATTTACACGTCTTTTCTAAATGCTTTGATTTGTTTTTATATGCAAATATATGATTACCGTGTTGGAAATGGGTAATATTGGTAATATTTTTGGGTGGCTGGAACGGATTATCTGCATTTGCATTATTTCCTATGGGACAATGCGCTTCACAATACAAATTTTCCCCTTAAGAACACCTTAAACTTGTATACCAAGGTTCCGTACTGGACTGTATAAGGTTTTCAGATATCGTGCGACCGTTCCTATGTTCCTGTACATAAAACGACTCTCTCATTGTGCTTCCTTATGCCTTATACAGTAAGGTCATACTTCCTATAGCTTGAGTCCAGACTAATATACGTGCAAATGGCCGACTGGAACCCTTCTGTCTAACATGAAAATGCTAATGTGTGCTAATTCCTATCGTCTGTATGTCTGTCTCCTGGTCTCACTATGACTTAAACGTTAATGACTTTCGTTCGCTCAATGTCGGGGACACATGTGACTCAGGGCACCTGGTCAAAAACAGTACGGGAATCAAAGCGTGGAGGACGCGTCAAGCAATTAATCATTTAATTCATTTTAAATATTACAATGGTCTTTCCAAGACATTAAATATATATAAATCGATTAAAACTATGACATTTGTCATGAAAAAAAAAAAAAAAAAAAAAGTTTTCAGACTAGCCATGCTAGGAGGAGGCATATGAGCTCCTAGCATGGCTAGTCTGAAAACTTTTTTTTTTTTTTTTTTCATGTGTTTTTAAAAGAGTTATTTATGTGAGAAAATCACAGATGTGACAATCAGGAAAAAAGAAAAAGTAACAATAAATTTGTGCAAAATTGAAATGTAAAAGTAAAAAAAATAAATGCACCATGTGAAAAATGACATGCCAAGTATAAGGAAAGGGTTTTTTTTTTCTTTTTTTTTTCTTTTTTCTTTTTCCACTTAGTAGTATTCCAAAAAAAAAAAGAAAGAAAAAAAAGAAAAGAGCAGTGTCACAATAGATTAGATTTGTGCATATTATCCGACTCGGCTCCTCACTTCATGCTGTTAAAGGTAATAGGATGTGACGGAGCTGTCGCGGAGAGACTTGCTCGACTCTCTTTGGTTTGTGTTTCCCCCTCAAAAATAGTGATCTTTTAAATCAAAGATGCAATAATGTCAGACTCCCTACAGCGATCCTTCTGTCTGCTAAAACATAGATGCTCACTGATCATAATTAATGCCGTGTTCTCAATTTCGTGCCAACTTTTTTTTTTTTTTTTTTTTTAATACAATGCGCTATTGCTAATGGTGGCACCGCGGTGGTGAGGGTAGCGCTGCTGCATCAGAGCATCACGGCTCCTGGGTTGATCCTGAGCTTAGGTTCAGCTCCTGTGTGTTTGGATGAGTTCTCTGGGTTTCCCATGATATGGAGGTCAAAGGACACTGTTTATAGATGATTACTGGGTGTGTGAATGTTGGAGGTCCTACAGTACCACAGTTGTAAAAATGGGAATGAATACACTGGTCACCATTGGTCTCCACTGTCCCTAGTGGGACTACAGAGGTTCCTAGATGGATGGATGGATGGATGGATGGATGGATGGATGGATAGATCAGATCTTCTAAGTACAGCCTGGAGCTGAGACTGGACGGCGATTGCTTTTCAGTGGTGTACGAAAGAAAACATAGCAATAAAAGTGAAAATAAACGGAACGTGACGTTGCATTCAAGTTTATTTCGTAATTTTAAAAAAGCGGAACAAAGTCTTGGTTAGGGAACATGTTGAAAATGTCCATCTATACCGTGTTCCTACTCCGTAATATGCTCCACCAAGTGCTACTGCTTTCCTATTTGGCCCGTATTATTCTCCGTACAAACATACTTGTTGGTATCTCGAGTGTTTTTCACACCAGTAAGACCTTATCGAGGATTTCGTGGTATGGTGTTAAAAGGGCAATGCACACAAGCTGAGAAGAGAAAGAAAAAAAAAAAAAAAAAAATCTTGCATTTAGATACCTTTCTCTCCGGACAAAACCACCACCACTGATGAGAATCCTCGCTCGGCGCATGCTATGAAAGCTAAAGCGAAAGCGTATTGTTCCCATAAGCACCCTGCGGAGATAATCGAGCGACGGGATTGCACTTCGAGACACGTCGGAGCTGATAAACCGAGGCTAATCACGCCTTAACAGCGACACGCAGGGCAAACAGCGCCCTTGTGTCTCTCCCAGCAACATTTCAGCGCCGAGCTCCGACACAAGTCACGTTTCTTGCACGGGCGGCCGCTGGACCGTCGAGGTCTTTTGTTCCGTCTGGAGGCTGCCGGTTATAGCAGGTTAATTGCACGTGCTAATTGCGAACACAGGAAGCCAAACTGCAGGGAAAGAGGCCAGAGTGCTGGGTGTATTTTTGGCAAGATTATTAGTTTTCTTTCTTTTTCGAAGACATTAATAAAACACTTCCCAAAGGCGCCGGTGTTTGGTGTTTAGGGAAAACTTCACCTTGAGGAGGAATAGAAGGAGAAGGCGAGGCTAGGAGGCGAGATCTCTCCCCACCTGTTCTCCCTGGCTGTCCCCCGGGTGATGGAAACTGGCGCTTTATTTTTAACGATAGCCCCAGATTGATGGCTGCCTCCCAAAAAGCCCGAGCAGCTCTGGTGTTAAATGGAGTCCATCTTCCTGACTGCCTCTAGGGCTGATGAATTAAACCATCCATATGATTAAGATCTGTAATTCAGCCCTCACAGCATCTCTAGACTTCTCGTCCTGGGTATTTTCGCTCCGGCCCTGCAGGCAGGGATAGGTAGGAGAAGAAATCCGCTCTCTTTTCCTTAATCTAAACTCATGCTGGTCAGGCCACCTCTTTCCGTGAGTGTTATCCACAGCCCACTTCGAGTGACCCGCAATCTTCCATCGGAGCGTAATGCGCATTAGCCGCGCTGCAGAGGCTCAGACCTGCTCTGCTTCTGCAGTAGTTAATGAGCTGATGTGTGGTTAATTAGTTGCCATCATCTGCAGGCGGAAACTGTAAATATTTCCATTATCGTCTCATCATCATTAGGCAGACAATTAGCGAAGAGCCTGGAGTGAGGAAAGATAAGACGTACGTGACACTTTCAGGCGTCCTGGGTCAGGAGTCTCAATCGCCTGTTTGCGTAAACGCTGGATATTTTTTACATTTATTTATTTGTTTTTCTTTCTTTGTTTGTTTAATTTTATTTTGATTTAATTAACTTTTTTCATAATTTTTTTTTTTTTTTTTAAGACAAAAATTCTCTTGGTTGTCCAGATCAATTTTTGTTTAATTAAATTAAACCAAGGCTGCAGTTTTAGTCGTTGATTTACTTTTATTTATTATTTTTTTAAGACAAAAGTTTTCTTGGTTGTACAGATCTTATTAAAAAAATAAATAAATAAATAAATAATTAAATAAAATAAAATAAAAAAGATCAAACCAAGTCTACATTTTGAGCCTTATTTATGGATTTATTTATGGATTTATTTATGGATTTATTTACGGATTTTTTTTTTTTTTACAGTATGTTGTTGATTTCATTTTATTTAAAAAAATAATAATAATAAGTAAAAAGTTCTCGATTGTCCAGATCTATTTTCTTAAAATTAAATCAAACCAAGTCTGCACTTTGAGCCTTATTTATTTATTCATTTATTTATTTATAAAAAAAATAAATTAAAAAAAAAACTATTTATTTATTAAACAAAACTAAAGTTCTCTTGGTTTTCCAGATCTTTTTTTTTTTTTTTTTCCCCCAGTTAGGAAGTTGGGGTCAAAGTACAGGGTCAGTCAGGGTACAGCGCCCCCTGGAGCAGATAGGGTTAAGGGCATCGATCAAGAGCTCAACAGGGGCAACAGCGCCGTGGCTGGGGCTCGAACCCCTGACCTTCCGATCAGTAACCCACAGCTCTAAATGACTGAGGCACTGACCTGCCCTAGGTACAGTAGGAGGGTGAAACAGAGCCTTTGGAGGAGAAGGTATGTCAGTATGAGGTACGGAGAAATGCTTTAACTCAGGGGTTATTTCACCTGAAACACCATTAACACACACACTCTGAGGGAGCTCTGAGACCTGTGTTCACTAAATAGTCAAATATGGGACCTTGAAAACAAACACAGTAAATATAAATGGTACAGTACGCCCCTATGTGACCATAGCCTTCGGCTAAAAACTAGAGAGAAAAAAAAACAGGAATGTGTTTAGTCAAGATTTTAAAGAAAGTATTATGTAGATTAAGAAAAAGAGTGCATCTCTAATTATAAAGTTATAGCACGCAGACAGGGAGTGGAACGTCTAATCCTTGAAAATCAACAGCACCAACTGGTGGAAGAGACACATCGGTGTGTGTGTGTGTGTGTGTGTGTGTGTGTGTGTGTGTGTGTGTGTGTGTGTGTGTGTGTGTGTGTGTGTGGACTGTACACACGATCATTCACCAACACCACTTGCACGTTACAGGAACTCGACTGTGAGTTATTGCCCCTTGTCTCTGTACAGTCCTGTCCGCGCTCCAAGACATTTCTACATGTGTGGGTCGTTAGACGAGTTCCTGGGAGGCCGGCGCTTCCGATGTGAATCATACAGGCAGTCTGATGACTCCGGCGTACTGAGAAAACCTTATACTTTGATGGTACCCAAGGAACAGTGAAAATGCTGGGATACGAGTAAATGCTGATTCTGACCGGGACTATACTTTGGGAATTACAGTAAGTAAAACCTGAGTAACCTGAAAAAATGATTGACATAAACATACTTAAATTAAGAGTGGAATTTCCTTTAAGTAAAAAAAAAAACAAAAAAAAAAAACATCATTTGAACAAAAATAAATGATGGCAAAGTTTCATATGTTTAACCTAAATAATGAAATATAATTATACGTATATTACAAACTTTATGTATTATAGTAAAATAGATTGAAATTATTATGAATAATATGTACAGTATATGTAAAAGTTGCACAAATCTAAATCTTTTTTGGACTGAAATGTGTATATACTATAGTTTTGCTGCAGCTTTTCCTTTTGTAACGCTTAACTGTATAACAAGGTTAGATCTATTTAAACAACGAGGGCTTGAATGTCACATCCTTTCAACAGTATTTATCCAGGTATTGAAATTCCTTTGATAGTTTTTTAAAAGCTCTACATAGCTTATTATTATTATTATTATTATTTTATTTTTTTTTTTATCTTCCCCCAACACATCTGCAAATATCAGCCTTCTAAAACAATGTGTGTAAAATCGTGACAAAAGTGGAAAAAGTCCTCCTCTGATTACTGATCAATCAGCAGATTGACGGGAAAACGACTGGCGGGTGAAGTCGATAAGATCGATTATCCTGCTACAGCGGCGCGTGATCCTGTACGCAGGTCGTGTTGGCGTGTTTGGACCTACAGTACTCCACTCCTACTCTACTAGCGCCCAATTTCCAACCAGTTCTTTGTTTTCAGACGGCCAAAGCCAGCCAGCCATACAGAAAGTCTCTCGGACTGAAGAAACAGTTGTTGGGTGTAGAGCAAAGAACCGCTTACGTCAGGGGGCTGGGGAGGCGGGATTGTCACGGCCAGCTGAAAGTTTGTGATCGCCATGTTTAAAAACTAAACTCGATACGTAATAGGCAGCTCCAGCGCTTTCTTGTAAAGGTAAAAGCCAGGAGAATTGCCTGCAAAGCCAGGCTGAAGTTCTCCATTGTTGTTGTTGCTGTTGCGCTTGCTGCTCGCGGTGTTTTGCCGATAGCATTCTCTTTATTTTTGCCACTAGCATTGCCGGGAAAGTTTAAATGTACACAGTGAAATAATGACGTGTCTCTCTCTAGAGTCGGCTCTAAACCGGCACTAGCGCCAGGCATGAACAAGCACCGGGTTCACGTTGGTGGAAAAGGTGTACGATGGGGAGCGAAGGCTCGTTCCACCACGCGACGTAAAGGATCCGCTGCTGATGCCATTTGGGTGTGTGTGCTTACATTTGCTTTCATTGTTATTCTATTTTCTTTTCTCAACTTTAAAAAAAAAATTTGTTCCTATTTATTTATTTATGGCCCAAACTCTGTGATTGTGAACCTTTTTCCGAAATCCCGCTGACGAAACAGATTCAATTTTTTGTCTTTTTTTTTTTTTTTTTTACAGCACAGTCAAAGGATTTTTTTTTTCCCCCTTATCCCAGTTAGGAAGCTGGGGTTAAAGTCCAGGGTCAGCCAGGATACAGCGCCCCCTGGAGCAGATATGGTTTAAATCTGCGGTGTTGGGGCTTGAACCTCCAACCTCCTTGCCCAATAACCCAGAACCTTAACCTATTGAACCACCACTTAAATGACACATTTGGTGAGGCGATGCCTTAAAAGAGCAAACCACATAATGGCAAATATTTCCTTTAGTTTATTATTTATAGTCGCGCTTCATTTTGTTATTCATAGAACAAACATTTTTGTATCTCATAAAAGAATAAATATGATATTATGAAATGTTTCTGTATGACCGCATGTGTAAGACCACGATTCATTGAAAGCGTCTTAACAATTACTCAAACGATACAGTTTTGACTAATGCTCATAATTTCCATCAATACCTCCACTTGATGATAGGATTTACACAGTCCGCCTCGCTCGACACTACTTTATTATTTCCAGTCCCGTGAGCTGGGAAGCAGGCCTGCGTGTTGGGAAACTGCTAGTGCTACAGTTCATAAGCAGAAGCCAAACACTCAGTTCCCATCGACTGACCTCAGCTTTGCGCGGCGAGCTGCGGGAGGAACCAGACCCGAGCCAAGATCGAGACTGTTAGCAACTCAGCTACAATTACCGCCCGGCGGGGCTTCGCTGTTTCCGCCATGCACTTGAATCAATCGAAGTTGGTCAGTATGAACCGAGTCTGAATCAGTCAACCAGGGACTGGAGGTGAAAGGCAGGTCAGCAGGGGTTATCAGCCATGTCGAAACGCAAACCACACACCAAGACTGTTTGCCTTTTTAAAAATTTTTTTTATTTTTTATTGTTGTTTCACTTTAGTGCTTTTGGAAGAAAAGCACACTGACCTTTCTCCAGCGCCCCATTACGGCTCGGTGTGATTTCCAACCCTCGCTCTGACATGAGCCGACTCGAGAGCGAAGGAAGGAGGCAGTCGGGAACCTGACGAGGTCAAATCCCGAATCGTCCCATTTGCTTTTGTACTTTGCACTCTCTCTTTTGTTCCTGCCCTGGATCATCAAACCTCCTGTTCACCTTGACTCTAACCAGGAACGGAAGCGTGTATCCCCAAACCGGCAATAGGAATAAAACTAAACAACATGCGCATACACTCAGAAAGAAAGGTTGTTATTACTTTTGCTTTTCTAGTCTTTTTTTTTTGTCTGTTCTTAGAGGTTACCTCTAGCAGCACCTCCAAAATAAAAACACTTTTTTTTTTTCACACACACAAAATGGATCAGAATTTGCAAAATAAATAAGATTTTCTTTTTATATATATATATATATATATATAATATATATATATATTTGTAGAGCCATCACTCCATAATCCCACACAGAACATGCCCTGTGCATAGTGCAGCACGGCTCTCCTGGGTGCTCCAAAACTTCAGTCAGTCCAAAAGATAAAATCAAATAAAAAGTTTTATTTATTTATTTATTTAGCTATTTATTTATTTATTTATTTAAGAAAAACATTCCTAAAAAATTGTACACAAATTTGAACAAAAAATGGGGCTTAGATTATACATTTAATAAAGTATGATAGATTGTTATTGTTGTTAAATATGATCGATAATTTCTAAAGTTTAGGGATGAAGAACTCCAGTTATCTTATTCAGTCACATTAAACAGAAATCTCGAACATGAGTGATGTGCCTGAGGCTGATGAACTGTATGGGTTCAGGAGGCCACACCCACTCCTGCGTGAACATCACAACACGTCTTGGAGCATCAGAATGAGTCGTACTACTTCTACTCTTAATGTGAGGCACTTCAGAGAACCCTTTCTGTTTTTTCTTTTTTTTTTTAAAGTCATGTCAAATACCAGGCTGAAAGAGTTGGGCATTTCATCTCCTGCCAGCCCTACGCCAGGACCAGCAGCAGGTTCATTTTCCTACCCTGAGAAATGAGAGATCCCGGCTCCGGTCGATGCTGGTGATCTCCAGGTTGCCCATCACCACCTCGCAGTTCTCATAGTACTTGCGTAGGGTCCGGTACTGCTGCTCCAGGTCCGATAAGGTACTCAGTTTGTTTTCAGTGCCTGTGCACACTGCGGAGAGAGAGAGAGAGAGAAATTGAGACAAAGACATTACATTCTGCAACAGATTTAAGCAATTTACTGCGTTCTGCAGAAAGTTTGCTAGGTTTAGGTAAAATCAGTGAGACTAATGAACTCGGTGTCTAGAAGAGCGCCTTCACAAACGACACATCTAAATACGCTCTCGCACTTTTAAATCGGTAACAATAACTCTAATACTTTCTATACTACACTGTACAGCTATACTGTAGCTTGTTACAATAAAACAAACTACAGTATGTAGCCACTTCACGAGCGCTCCACCATATCTCTGGTAGCTCCTGACTGTGACATTGGGCACAACGTGTTTATCCTCCTCTACTGATCAGATCACAGCCAGCTAGCTGGAGACTTTGACGAAAGTAAAAGCTGATGGGTCTCCCAGTTGGATATGGATGGTTGGCTGGACGCCCTGGTTGAATATGTTACAGCTGGGTTCATCCTACAGGTTCATCCTATCGAACCTGACAAGTAATTAAACACAGCCACTTCTACCCATCATGCAGGTTTGAGCACTCAAAGACATCTGCCATCTGCAGCATCAGCTGGCGCTGCCCGGCAGGCTCCGACAGCACAGGAGAATAAACCCCACACTCTCACGCTCCACCGAGCTGCTGTCACAACAGCCTGCGGCGTCGGAGAGAGAGAGACGAGGGGACAGAGAGAGTGAGAGAAAGAGAGAGAGAGAGAGAGAGAGAGAGAGAGAGAGCGAGCCAACAACAGGCTCGCTGTAAATTACACAATGACACTGACTACCAATCCATGCAGTCAGACTTCAAGAAATACCCCAGTATTATACCAGTCACAATACCCAGCAATCCCTCAGCAGCTTTCCTCCACTCAGGAAGAAGGACTCAATGGGACGATCTGACCCCACCCACATCCTCACCAGTGGTGTTGTGACACACACTTGTCCATGCTGCCCTTCAAGTGTTTTATCCAGGCATGACTTCCATAGCACTTAAGAAATGCTGCTGGTTGTTTCTGTACACGTCGATACCTCAACTTCTTTACGTTTCTTTCTGGCTTGTTTCAAGCTGCAGGATTTTAGTCGCATATCACAAGCAAGGATTTGACATTAAACCTTTTAAATTTGAAAGTTTTGGTGAAGTCTTCGGCACTTTGGATGTGAGATCAACAGTTTTAGAAAGGACAAAGAAGGCTGATGATTAAGGTTGTAAATTTTGAAATTTCGTAGTTATTATCCGTTATTATCTGGACTTTTGCAGGTTGAGTTTTATTGAAACAGTTCAAGCAGCTCAATCTGAAAAAAAGTTATGTGAAAAAGATGCAATAATAATAATAATAATAATAATAATAATACAGCTGATTACTTTTATAGCTTTTCTATTCCTGTCCTCATTTGAAATTGTGAATACAAAAAAAAAATATACAGTGGAAACTTGGATTAGAAGCATAATTCATTCCGGAAGCAGGCTCGTATTCCAAAACACTTGTAAACCAAATCAAATCTTCCCATAAGAAATAATGAAAACTGCAATATTTCGTTCCACAGCCCCCCCCCAAAAAATACAGAAAAATAATTAATACAATATATAAAGTAAAAAAAAAAAAAATTAACCTGCACTTTACTTTTAAAAAAAGTTAAAATAAAGGCGAGAGTGTGTGTGTGTGTGTGTGTCGGTGTCCAAAAACTCGGCACTCGTAAACCAAGACATGCTCGTTTTTCAAGTCAAAATTTATTAAAACTATTTGCTCGTCTTGCGGAACACTCGTAAACCAAGTTACTTGCAATCCGAGGTTCCACTGTAATAGCCAATATTGTCCATTGCTTGAACTGCAATTGCGCCCTCTTGTGGTGTACATCTTAATACATATATGAGCTACAGAGAAATGTTATGCAAAACAACTATCATCCGTTAATACGTTCTCAATTCTTAACTCTTAGCAGCAATTAACCGAATAATGAGACATGTTTATTAATGTATTTCATTTAGTTTTTTATTATATAAAAAATGCTGATATGACACACATTCACGTGTTTGGCATTTTTTTGCACAACCACGTTTTGAATAATGTTTCTGTTCATCTGAGCTCGTGCTCTACACCGTATCGATGATGGCGCAAACGAAACATACAGTACAGACTCTCAGAGAATGCAGAACGGTTTTATTGAGATCCTGAGCATTGAAATTGCAGAGTCTAAAATCAGAAGTAAACACTAGAGAGGACTCAAGAACCCTCAAGCAACCCCTTTCTTTCTCTTTTGCTTTCTCTAAAAGACCCTCACCATCTCTCATTCATCCGAGTTTCTGTATACAGATATATAAATATATATGTATTTTTCTTCCCTCTACACAACCTTTGATGAAGACAACTGAGCTCCAAAACTCATATCGCCCTTCACCATGTCACGCTCTTGTTTCTTCTTTCTGTTTTTTTATTAGGAAAAAAGAAAAAATATATATAAAAATAACAAAACTCTCATCTTCAAGGTAGCCATCTCTGTGGAAACAAATAAGACCTTGTTCAAATAATACCCCCGACCCCTTATTTCATCGCGACATACAAAGGGGGGAAAACATGAAGAAATTAAGAAATGAAAGGAGCAGTGTTCAGGTCAGTTGTTGGCCTTGCAGTTTTCAATAAGTGTTAGCATTCATTAGAGTGAGGGAGGTATTATAAAGCTCTGTTACTGGTAATAAAGGGTTATTGTACCCTCAGGGCTTTAGTGCTGATATTACACAGGAACTGTGGGATTAAGGCTCATGGGGAGGGGAGGAGAAGGTGCTGCTACTGCTGGTGGTGGTGGTGGTGGTTGGGGATGAAGGTATTTATATTTGCCCAGCCGGCAATTCAAACACTGATAAAATCCCGAAGTGTGAGAGATGCCAATAGTGACTTCCGACACACAACATGGGTCAACTATGCTGGAATACTTGAGGTTAAAAGAAGGTTGGAGGTTGGAGAAGGGGGCGGGGCCCAATGTCAGAAGCTTTCATTCATGAAATTTCCAATTTTACCAGCTATTAACTCTAAAGATGCGTCAATCCAGTGCTGAGACTCTCGGTTTTTATTACCGCATTGCCTTCTGCACAATCCCCCTTCTGTACAGAGCCCCTGAAGGGACTTATAAATAGGATAGAATAAAATAAAAACTCCTTGTTGAAGGAAAAAGTTCTTTTGTTGAAAAAAGAAAAAAAAAGCTACTTCCAGGTCATCGGTCAATTGCTATATAATAGTAAAATAACAACGGCAGTGTTTACCAAACTTTCCCCCCTAATTTCTTTTAAGGATCAACCCTTTGCGCATAAATTAACGTTTCATTTTATTGCCATTTACATTCACAGCATTTGCCAGACGCCCGTATACAAAGAGACTTACATGTTGCCTCATTATATATCTGAGCAGTTGAGGGTTAAGGAAGGGCCTTGCTCAAGGGCCCAACAGTAGCAACTTGGTAGTGCTGGGGTTCGTCCATGTGACCTTCAAACATGAGTCTTGTAGCACATCAACAGATGGCAGCACAAGGCGGCACGCACAGTCACAGGGAGCACCGACCTTCATAAGTCGGTGTGCCAAAAGACATCATCCTGTGTACTGACCACGTGCGTTACCACGTCTGCTATTTCATACTGAACAGCAAGTTAGTTACAAAGAGATTGGATGCTCTATGACGACAATGCATCCTGTCACCAAGCTCTCGCCAGATTTGGGTCCTGCGGACTTCGCCCTCTTCCCGATGATGAAAATCCGGGGGGGTCAAAACTGTGAAAAAAAAACTCAAAGATCCCTGTTTTTACACCCGTTTCGATCCAGTGTGTATCACAAAAGATACCTGACATGATTCGAGTGGCGAGAAAACTGGGAACGCTGTATTGTTGTGCAAGGGAACTATTTAGAACTAGATGTGCCTGCGACTTCGTTCACATGGAATTTAATTGCGCACTCATGAGCGCATTTTTAAAAATGTACAGCGCCATCTGTTGAGTTTTGAAATTAACTACAATTTTTTTACGTGCTACTATGAAGTCCGCAGAATGAAGGTGTGAGATCGTGTTTATTACGTAGATTTCAGTTGCACACTCATAAGTGCGCTTTAAAAAAAAAAAAAAAGAACAGCGCCATCTGGTGAATTTTGAGATTAACTAATGATTCTTTTTTCAAGGTAGACTTTTTTTTTTGTTTTTTTTTGTTTAATGATAGAAGCGCGTTATCCGTTTATATTTCAAAGTAGCATTTTTTCTCTTCCCGTGGACCGATTACGATGAAACGAAGCCTATATGTCACCCCAAGCTCGGCCGAATACACCTGTGAAAACCACATCAGAATTTGTTTGGAAGTTTTCACGTGATGCGAGCACAAACAAACAGATGAACGGACAGGAATTCCAAAACCATCTTGACGTGCTCTATTACTCATCTTATGTTCCCTGAATATTTTTTTTTCTTCTCGCAAATATCTTCAACGCGCATATACATACTCGAGAGTTTTACTGCATCGATGGATTTGACAGTGTGTGAACCGAAATAAAAAGGACTTTCTTGTAAACAGAGCTAATCTCATAACTTTTTGATACCACCTCGTGAAACATAAATGTACTTTAGACTGACACCAAGGTTTAATGATGAACACACATTGTGCTCAACTGTGTTACAAACACTCCGTGCCTCCGTGCTCGAGATTTCTAACTGCTGAATTCTTTGAACCAGTCGTACCCAGACCCAGACATATTCTCACCAACTCTCGACCGAACGGTAATGATACACTCCCTGCTATTCATATTTAAACAACTACAAGTGCAGCTACAGAGATTCTGGCTGGAACAAGCTTGTCTCAGCACCCTCAGGACCTCGCTGTGATCTGAAGCTAATTATTCTAGTAGTTTATCCATGTTTCTATCTGTACCGACACACACACACACACACACTTCTCTTACACGTTCTTTATTCGACTTTTATATTCTTTATATGCAGCAGACAAATGGACAAGCCACCTCGGAAAATCCAAAATGCCGCTTTAAGCACCCAGCAGTGCAGCAGGTATTTATTCCGAGGCATGTCTCCATTTGTGAGCACCGCCGCTTAATCTGTTTCCAGACAAAACAGGATGAAAGCTCCAACTCTTGAGTGAATCTCCACACACTACAGCAGGCACGGAGATGTCAGCGTGGCAGCGACGGCTTTATTCCGTCTTCTTTATTCTAGAAGGATCGTTGTCTCGTTGTCTGGTGTTTGTGCTTCTTCTTTTTGTATTATTTTTTTTGTTTTGTTTTTTAGGGGTATCATCGCAGACATGATGGATCGGGGCAATGAATCATAAATCTGTGTTGTTTTTATTGCCTTTAATTAATGAAAAGATTATAAGCCTCGGGTTTATATTGAAAAATAAATAAATAACTAAATAAATAAGACGTGGAAGGAAAGGATATGTGCGCGCATAGGATGCAGGAGACGGAGACGAGCTCGCGATGCAGGTGGTAGAGGCGTTAATCACCTCATTAACGGATAAGAGATTTTGTTCTGCTGGATTCCCAGAGGATCCAGAGTCTCAGGTTTTTACGAAGACCTCAAAGGAAAGTCTGGGTTGAGAGTAAAGACACCAAATAACGGCAGCAGGTTTTGTTCAGCATTTTGATGACTTAAGTTTGAAACCATTTTCTATTTTAAAAGTTAAAGTTACTACCGTAAGTATAAAATGCGTTTTTCACACTTGGCTTTAAATGCAAAATCTCAAGTGTGCAAGCCGTTTACTTTTTTTATTTTTTTTTTTGTTGTTTGTCAAATTTAAAGATTTAAGGATTCACGATGCAAACTTTCTTAGCATTCTGCAACCACAACAAAGCTGTGATTTTAACCCTGTAAACACAAGTAGCTTAAAGAGTTTACTTAAAAGAAGAAGAATTATTAACAAAACAACTAAAATAACAGTATAAAATATTAAATGATTAAATGAATATTAAATATTTTAAAAATGTAAAGATATGGACTTGTACTGTACACAGCGAAAATAAAGAAAGTGTTTTGATTTTTTTCACATTAATTACAGAGAATCTGGTTTAATTGAACAAACTGAATTTCCACAATGATTATCCTGCACCGTGTTCAAATAGCACTTGATGCAGCTCACACGGTTATTGCGTGCCCATTTGTGCGCGTCGTTTATTAAATTACCATTATTTCTCAATCGCATGAACTATTTTGAGTGGTTAAAAATGTTCACTAATAATGATGATGATGATGATTGTTCAAGTCAAACCGGGACTCGTGATTACATTTCTGGTGAACGACGGCGTAAAAATATGCGATTGACATTTACGGAAGACTTCGGGGTACGGAACTTTGATGGGACGCGTAGGCGCGGTAAAACATTTGAACGTGTTACAGAAGGCCGTACGTCTGTCTATTACCATTCAGTGAGTGGGATGCCTGATCCTTGAAAAATCACCAGATAACACATGTCCCAATCGGTCACCAACACCATCTGCACGTTACAGGAACTCAGGCAGGAGTTATATTGCCACGCCAGCCATACAGTGCTGACCTCACTCCAAACTATTTACACGTTTGAAGGAGTTCCTGGGAGGCCGGCGTTTCAGCCGTGAAGCAGGCAGACGTGATTCTGATCATTGCTTCGGCTTTCTACGTAGACAACGTTCTACCTCTGATGATGTCCAAGCATGAGTGAAAGGTGTGTTCTGTTAATCTGCACAATCAAAAGTCCCGGTTTGACCTGAACGCCGCTCGTACCGCCGTTTTTTTTTTTTGTTGGATTTCTACATTCTAAAAAAGAACAAGTTGACCAAACACTTTATTTTCCGAGTCTTTGAGATTTCCATTGTCATTAATTAATCTTTAATTAGTCTTTTATTAAATGAATAAAGCGGCCAACCAAAGTAACAAACAAACGGGTTTCACAATTATTGAATGCTCTCGTAATTATGTGTTTAAGTTCAGACAATAGCTAATCCTCTTGACTAAACTTACATGAACAGCATCCGAAGCCTATAATGTGCTTGCTTAAATGAATTTTATTTATTTTAATTCATTTTTTGACTACGCTTTCTGACGAGCATCATTCTTCTGCGCTGGATCGCATATGGCTGATTCAATTTCACCCTCAGCTGTGGCGGGTTTAATCAAGGGAATCGCTCTCTCTCTCTCTCTCTCTCTCTCTCTCTCTCTCTCTCTCTCGTTCATGCAAACACACACCCAGACAGTCGTCAACCCATCACAGTCGTCACAGTGATCTTCTCTTAGCGTGCCCTTAGTGTCGGAGGTGATGTAAGTACCCCAGGTGCTGCTGACGCTACCAAGGAAAGGTATTCCTCCAGGGACAGACAAGCCTCAGATCATGACCGAGTACAGGCCGAGATAGCCGATACTTCACCACAGAATCCTCCGGGACCTGCCCGAGTCTGGCATGTGCTCCATTTGAGAAGAAGAAGAAGAAGAAAGAAAAAAAAAAAGTTTGAGAGGAAGAAAGGGAAAAGTGAGAGTGTGAGAGTGAGAAGCTTGGAAAGCTTATTCACCTTGACATGGAAGGAGAGCACACTGGTCCCACTTCTAATCTAAAGATAATGGCAAAGCCATTTCTCTCAGCCTCTACCAGGAAGTGTCACCACACACACACACACACACACACACACACACACACACACACACCGGTTTCCATCTTCCGAATTTGGCTCGGCGCTTATAAACCATCGTATTCTCAGAAACCCGAGTACAGTTTCTTCACGTTTCATTTTCATGCTTCTCAGCACCAGAACAAAAAACAAGAACGTCGCATGTGTTCAGAGACGGAGATGCAAGATGACCTTAATTACTTTAAAATGAACCCCAACATTACGGCGTTAATTACCGAGCTCGGGCGCTAACACAGGCTGCGTTCTCATCCCGTTTAATCTTTTTCTTTCTTTCTTTCTTTTCTCTCTTTTCTTATTATTGGTTTCATTCGAGAAACGCACCCCGCGCACCAGATCAATCAGGCAACACGTCCCTCTGTTAGGAAGCTCGATACGTAGCACGCTGCACAGAATGGTTTCATCAGCGAAGCGTGCTGAGTTTATCGAACGCGGATAAAATCCCGCATGGATCCAACTCGTTTGCGGCACCCGCAGTGATGATAGGAAAGGTCACGCCGATATCTAGCGGCTCAGCAAATTAAATAAAGTCGCAAATGTCACTTCTTCAAGTAAACACCGTCGAGAATTTCTGCTTGGGAAATGGACAGAGCAGTAACACTTTAAGCTTCTCACAGAGTATTGTGTGTGTGTGTTTTTTTTTTTCTTTTTCTTTTTAAGTTACTGTACGCAGGTTCAGTGCAGTGTTCCCGCTAAGAGTGCTTTTTGCGTAAGTTCAGGAAGCTAATTGGTAATATGCTAAGCCGACTAGGAACATTCTGGATGTTCGTCGTTTCCTGTAGCTGATGTTGTCCAACGTGCCTTGGTGAGAGCGGCGCTAATTTACTAGCAGCGAGCGGGCTTAAGTCAGTGGTTGTGCCTAGCGTGTCATGTTCAGCGCGCACTGTGAAGAGCAGGGATCGTAAAAAGAGAAGCTGTGCACGACGTTAGCGAGCAACATGGCTGTTCACTTCAAGGTACAGAATCTCCTCCTTACAAAAGAAAATAAATAAACAAATAAAATAACAGATGTGTGAAAGAGCCTTTCTTGCTAGTGGTGATTTTTTTTTGGTTGTTTGTTTTTTTACAATCAAAATAACAATCAAACAAATGAACAAATTAAAAACAAAGAGGTTTGTTGTTGTTTTTTTCCACTAATATATATACAAAAAACATAAATAAATAACTAATAGATAGATCGATAAATAAAAAGAATAATATAAAAATGAATTACTAATAGGTAAAAAAAAAAAAAAAAAGTAAGTAAAAGTAGCCAAAAGTAAGTAAATAAATAAATAAACAGGGAACAGTCGGGTATGATTTCGCTTTTCTAGCTAGTGAGGGTTTTTTTGTTTGTTTGTTTGTTTGTTTGTTTGTTTGTTTGTTTTTTGGCCACCAAATAAATAAAACATAGATTTTTTTTTTTTTTTTTGCCAATATTGTGCCCACCCCTCCTTTCACCAAAGTAATAAAGAATAAATTCATAGATGGATAAGTAGACAAATAGATACGGTAGGTCTTATCTTGTTACTTTCATTACTTTACTGTTGTTTTGATTAAGTAAAAAGAATTATAAATAAACAAATAAATGCATTAATTAAAGGAAGGAGCGGGAAAAAAGGATCAAGCTTATTAAACGGCACACAGTAAAATGCATTATTCTTATTTTCCGTATTACTTTTATTTATTTATTTATTTATTTTAATGAGAGAACATAATAGAAAGTGCTCCATACTAAATCAAATGCCACAAAGCATAGGGAAAAGTTACATTTAGGGGCGGGGCTAACGCTCCTACCTTTTATGACTCGTATAGACGTCTGAAATTACACGCCGTAGTGACTGTAGCGGTGATGTTACACACGTCTAACGTTCATTGAGAACTGTGCTCTACATGGCCTGCGAGTCCGAGTGGCTTCTCGCGTCGTCTTCTGTCATTTAGTGATAATAAAGCGCTACTGTTGGTACTGTCTGGTCCCCAAAGCAGCCTTAGCGTTACTGTGTGATGCGACTCCACACTCCCCACACGCACATCCGAGACAGTGGAGAATGATCCAGTGAGGGACTCATTTAAGGACAATTACTTTAGAGATTCTCACTGAGACATTAATACACTCCCTGTTGTTATCAATCACAGCTAAAATTATAATAGAGCAGGGGCTCGTGAAAGGCACGAGACAGGAGCTGCTCGTGTTATCTCCGCTCTGGGGCTGATGATAAAACTGAAGTGCGGCTATTTCCGACAGCAGGCCAAGTTCATAAGGCTGACATTTATAGACAGTTCGTGGTAGTCGCTCCGGTCGGTATCCCAAACTAAACTGCGCTGAAGTGCTGCGAGACCAGGGTGGCGATATCGCCCACAATTCTCTCTGGCTGGCCGTCCTCTGACTCACTCAGCTCACGATGACCATATGTGGGCGCTAATCGCCGCCTCTAACCACTTCGGTACGCGACGCGCACTGACCGCATCTGATGTTTCATTACCCATAATCCCACCCAGGCTTTTCTCAATCCCAGGGTGTTTCGGCGAAGAGTGTCGCCGGAACAGAATTCGCTTCGGAGAGCCTCGAGCCGATCCTGAAAGGGATCCGAGGGAATGAGCTGTGGGTTTATCTCGGCTGAGCGCAGACAGATTTACGGTGGGAAAGAGCGAGAACTGGAGGCCAATCTTTCAGCTCAAGCACCGAATACTGTACAGAGCTCAGGATCACTTCATTCTTTATTCTTTCTAGCAATAATTATACTGATAGCGATTGTGTATTATGTAGGAACTTTAAGGTCAGGGGTAGCTCAGTGGTTAAGGCATTGGACTACAGATCAGAAGGTCCCAAGTTCAAACCCCCACAATCACCACGTTGTCCCTATTGGGCCCTTAACCCTCAACTGCTCAAAAGTATAATGAAATAAATGTTAAGTGTTTGTGTCCAGTCATTCTGTAGCGCGTTTATGAGGTCAGGCACTGATGTTGGACGAGAAGGTCTGGCTCAGAATCTCCGTTCCAGTTCATCCCAAAGGTGCTCAATGGGGTTGAGGTCTCAGGGCTCTGTGTTCGGTCCGGTCAAGTTCTTCTACACTGAACTCATCAAACCATGTCTTAATAGTCCTCGCTTTGTGCACAGGGACACAGTCATGTTGGAATAGAAAAGGATCTTCCCCAGACTGTGGAGACAAAGTTAATGAAAAGCGTAGCATTTTTTATTATTCTCATACCAAGATATCTTGGTATGCTGAAGCACTAAGATTGGCCTTCACTGGGGACAAGGGGCCGGATTGATTGAAACATCTTAATTCAATAATTAACAGGTATGGACAGATATTTTTGTCCAGACAAATCCTGCGTTTTGCATTTTGATTGGTTAGACAGATTTTACTACATGTGGGCCAATCAGTGCTCCTTCCTCAGCCAGAGATCCAGTGGATGAACGTCTGAAGTAAGAAAAGTCAGAAAAAACGGAGCAAAGTTTACTTCCCGAAATCTTGTCATAACCCAAGTGGGGCGGGGCAAGGATGAGCTTAAAGAACATACAGTATTTATTCATATAAGAGAGAAACATAGAGTATTTATTCATATCAGATCAAGTGTTTACATGGCTAATATCGGACGGATTGTTAAAAAGTTTACAATCCCCCGGGTCGGGGCCTGGTCGGGTCAGAATTTTCTGTCTGAGGTGTTTACATGATGCGCTTTTATTCCCATTATTAGTGGAATATTAGGGTCCATGTAAACGCAGCTAGTGTAACATTTATGATTGCAGTACATGACAACAGGCCATTACTGCTCCCTGTTATAAATACACATCCATAATGACAAGCTGTAAAGGTCACAGCTGAGTCTATATCTGTAGAAAAAGTAAGAAGGTAAACACATTCAGTGTAGCAAGTACACTACGAGGATGTCAAGTGGCTGGGGTAAAAAGAGTGAGACAAATCGTTAAAAAAAAAAAAAAAAAAAAGGTCTATTCTGATCAATCCCACCAAATGTGGATTGAGTCTCATTCCAGCCGCGCTTCCCAGCACTTAATTAGTCTATGCATGCTCATTATTCCATGCATCACTCTGCTTTACTAGCTCGGAAATCACTAAGAAAGCCTGCACCAACAACTAAGCAATCACCATGATTCACAAGCCAGTCCTGATCCATGGTCCTCTCCAAACGGATGAACTGAGAAGATCTGCGTGATGTTTGCTTACTGAGACAGCTTAAACAGCTAACCGTAATTGAGATACTGTTCTCCGTTGCCCAATCCACCCAGCTGGACCGGCGAGACAGAGAGCCTCCTTTCAGCAGGGTTCTCGAGCCGGAGAGCTCAGGCTCCACGGGCACAGCTGCGATTTAAGCTTCGGCACAAGGACGAGTGCTGACACCACAGTTTCCTCATCACAGCCCACTGGGGCCACAAACCCATTTTTGGGGTGCTCGTGTAGTCATAAATCTGTGTTGTGTGCTAATGCGTGAGGGGAGGGAAAAATGAAATAAGTGAAGAGTTTACGGTGTACACACGCCCACTGGGGAAAACGTTCACAAAGTATAATGGGATTAATGGTAGGTGCTGAGGTCTGGTTTTTGGGAAGCAGGGGAGGAGAGAGGGAGGAGGATGTCAGCGGGGTTAATGGAAGCTTATGTTCAGTTACTTGAAATAAATAAAATAATAATAACACTTTCATCCAAGACGTTCTGATGTTTTTCTTTTTTTTTTTTTTTTGTGGGGGGGGGGGGGGGATTTTTCCCCGATTTAGTTGTGACCAATTCCTCCCCGTCACTAGGGGGCTCCACATTAAGGCTACTAACACCACTCAGCCGGGAGGGCCGAAGACCATCACGTGTTTCCCCCGAACCATGTGACGCCAGCCGACCGCATCTTTGCGACCTGCTCGCTCGCGCACCGTTGGGGGCGGCGTAACACACTCGGAGGACGGCGCTATCCGCTCACAGACGCCCCTGACTGGCTGTTGAGCCGTGATTAATATGGGAGCACCAAGTACCTCTCATCCCTCCCCTCGGCCAATCAGCTCTCTCTAGACCTCCGGCTGCGAGAGGTTACAGCATCACCCGGGAATCGAACTCGCGATCTCTGGATGATAGGGCGAGCGCTTTAACCACTGCGCCACTCGGAGGGCGATTTAATCTATTTTTCAATGTAATCTAATCAGTTTTTTTGGTTGATTCATATAATGTAATCGATGAGTCAGTTTTCGATTCACACAAACCGCACAAACCGCTCACATCTTGCACAAATACTCGTGTTATGTGAGAGTATCTCCGCCTACTGGCCTGGAGTGTGGAGACGAAGGTGACGAAAAAGACAATCGAAAAACAACACAATGTGCGCAACATTTTAACGTTTATTCTAACCCTTGGTAGATTGTAACACTTAGAGAAATATACTGTAGCTGCTTAAGACAAATCAGACATCAGAAGTTTAGTTGCTATTGAATCGAATCACATGGGTAACTGCAATGCAAAAAAATGTAAAAAATCAACTCAAACCGACAACCTGCTTCTGAATCACAGCTCTAATTATGTCAGTATTTAGTACATTTCTAGATTAAGAAATAAAAACATTCCACGATGTTTACAGTATGTAGGACCTTGAGATTTTATTTATTTATTTATTTTTGGTCAGAATGTTAGAGCGACGTCCAGATATCCAGATTTTAAGGCAAAAGAAATAAAAATAAAATGCGTGTCTTGTGTTTGGATCAAAACCTTTTAAACATTTCTACCATATAATCACTTAACCACCACAACAAACTTTTTTTTTTTTTTTTTCATCTAAAATGTGCAGTAGGATTCCAACACTGCATACACGACACACGGTTTCCTGTCCTTGGGCGTCATTGGAGGAAGATCAGGGATAATTATTCAGAAGCGACATATACAAGAAAATTCCTTCGAGTCTGTAAATTGCCACAGCTGCATAAGTGTTTACACTGCACTCCTATTCTCAGTCGTTCTTTATTCGTTTTTTTTTTTTTCCTTTTTTTTCTATTCGCCGTGCATGTCTCAAGGGCGGCCTCTTTACTCAGGCATCGTTTAGGTGTAACTGAAACTCTAGGTTTTTCCACTGTAGCACATTTCCAGCGCCGGTGGCCGCCGTCATCAATTACTACGCGCTCGTGGTTCGAGTGTGCAGTAGTGTATCCTTCATTGCCCGTCCCTCCCCCTCGACTCTCGCTATGAATCTTAATCTCATCCCCAAACACTCGCCATCAATTACCTCCGTCCGCTCCACCCGCCCACGCGTCACCTGGGACGGGAGGGGAGCAACGAGGGAAGAGGAAAGAGAGAAGACGGTCGGGGAAAAAAAAAGGGCCTGAGCTAATTTTTATCTCAGGAATTGCCCGAGGGAACGGTTCCTCGTCACAGCGGGGGTGTTTAGGGGAACTAATAAAGGAAAGACGAGGCTCTCGGTGCGAGGAACATAGGTGAAGGCCACCTGCATGTTGGTGGGAAAGACAAAATAAATGGACCGTTGTGTATCCGAGTTTGTCGGTTTAAGCACTTAATTTCTGAAATGAGGTCTTTCGTGGAATTTAAACGTGTGTTATGTTGTTTGTTGTTTTTTTTCCTCTTAAAGAAAGGCAGGTGAATAAATCGATTCAGGTGAACACGCATGATGCCGCCAGCTCGAATTACGCTCATTTACAACGAGGCGAATGTATTTACTGTACGCAGCGTGTTTTATGCACAAGACTATTTGAGGTGGAATTAAATTGCGTGAAATAAATAAATAATAAACCAATAAATCAACCAACTCAAAAATTGTTATAATAAAAGGAAAATAGAAACAGTTATTAAAGTTAGGGTGATTTACACATACAGAATATGCCACTTCTATCTACTAGTGATGGGAAGTTTGAATCATTTTAGTGACTCGGTTCTTTGAATCTCGTTCATCAAAATGAACGAATCTTTTTCTGAGTCATTAGTGGAACCTCGGATCGCGAGTAATGTGCTTTACGAGTGTTCCGCAAACCGAGCAAAGATTTTTAATACATTTTTAATCCGAAACCGAGCAAGTATTAGTTTACGAGCGCCGAGTATCATGTATTACGTATGCGACTCTTATTTTGACACCGAGCGTCACTCTCTCACCTAGCCCAAATTTTATTTTCATTTTATATTTGGGGGCTGTGGAACGAATAATTTGAGTTTTCATTATTTCTTACGGGAAATGATGATTTGGTTTACGAGTGTTTTGGAACACGAGCCCACTCCCGGAACGAATTATGCTCGTAATCCAAGGTTTCACTGTAGTTCATTTCATTCTTTTGACCAGAAATAAAATAAAAATGTTACATTTTCAATAAACAGACCCCCCCCCCCCAACACGTCTACATACACCAATTTTGGCTCTAGTTCCAGTAGTGAAATTATTCCAATACAGCTAAAGACATATTATTATAAACAGAATGAGCAGCTCACCATCATATCTTTTGGTCTGAATCTATTGCACTACATGGCATCTATGGGGGTCACGTGACAAAAGAACCAACGATTCAGACCAGAAGATATGAGAGGTGAGCTGCTCATTTTTGTTTCCTGTACATAACCTACGGAGGTTTTGTGATGGTTTGCATCACGTTAAAGTCTCCTTCAAAAAGAACCAATCCTTCATGAACACCTCATCACTACTATTAACTAAGAACAAGAAACTGAGGCTGCAGTTCGCATGGGCTCACCAAAATTTTGGAGCACAGGATAACGCACCATGTCACAAAGATAAAATCACCTCAAACTGGTTTCTTGAGCAGGACAATAAGGTTATCGTTCTCAAAGGGCCTCCACAGTCACCAGATCTCAGTGCAGTGGAGCAGTTTCGTGACGTGGTGTAGCGGAAGATGCGCATGAAGGTCGTGCAGCTGACGGCGACTGCAGCGACGATGTGATGCTCTCATGTCAATATGGAGCAAAATCTCTAACGTAGTTGAATCCATGCCATGAAGAATTAAGGTTTTGCCCAGTACTCGCAGGGATTACATCCATTTGTACCTAATAAAGTGGCCAGTGAGGATATAAATACAAGGATCCAAGGCTCTTATATACACGCTTCCCTTAGTGTTTGCTGTTTTCCAGCTTCGGAGAGATTTAATAAGTGTAATTTGCTTTCCCAAATGCCAGAGTGTACCATGCTGCGCGCACTCGAGGAACCCGTCGCAGGTGAGACAGCGCTGGCGGTAATCCATCACTGTGCTGCGTTCACTGCCCTGCTCACTTTCCTTTTCATCCGTCTTACTCGTGTGCAGAGCCATCTCTCTCTCTCTCTTTCTGCTCAGACATAACCCATTCCTCCTCTACTTTCTGAAAACTCCTCATTTCTCATCCCTTCTGTCTCATCTCTCATATTCTCTCACTCAGCTCCTCCGATCGTCCTCACTGACATCACCTGTTTCCACAATTTATTACTCCATCTCTCTGCTTTCCATCTCAGTAACTTTATCTTGAAAGGGACGCAAGCGAATATGAATACGCCAGAGGTACGATTATGAGCCGTCTGGTTATACTGGATTTTGTTTAGTTATTCAGTTTGCCAGGGCAGCTGGGTGACAGGAGTGGTGTGCATCAAATGTTTGCGAGGTCCTGGAGGATTTACCTTCATCATTTATGGACGGGCGGAACAGTAGCTTAGTGGTTCACACGGGTATTTCACACCTACAGGGGTTGTAGGTTCAAATCTCACCTACAGTCTGTGTGTGTGGAGTTTGTATCTTCTCCCCGTGCTTGGTGGTGCTCAGGGTTCCTCCAACAGTCCAAAGATATGATGCGTATGTTGACTGGCATTTCCAAATTGCTCGTTGTGCGTTTGTGCCTTGCAATGAGTTGACCATGGTGAATGAAGGCATAAAAGCGATTGATGTTTACAGGAGACTTCTAGGATGGTTCCGCAGTAAATTATCAGAATATTGCAGTCATTTTAAAGAAGGCTGTACATCCATGAGCGATGATCCTGGGCGAGGTGGCTCCACTTGCACGTTACAGTAACTCGGCCGGGAGTTATCGCCACATACTCCGTACAGTCCTGATCTCGCTCCAAGCCATTTCACGTGTCTGAGCCATTAAAGGAGCTCCTGGGAGGTCAGTGATTCAAACTGGCATCAGACAGGCAGTTTGATCGTGGCTCAGATGTACTGAAAAAACTTTCTACCTTGATGGTGCCCAAGCAGAGTTCTGTTATTCTGCACAATCAGCACGCTCAAATTCTGGATTCTGATTCGTCGTTTCTATAGTAACGGCTCGTTCACAGGGACTTGTACTTGGGAATTGTTTAAATGTATGGAGGTGTTTGTTTAACATATATGGAAGGAGTCTCCAGTGTCAGCACTGAAGTTACGCTTTTGGGTTTCCCAGTCACACATGCCACAAATGCTTTTTCTGTTTTAGGATGGAAGATAAGATGGTGACAGAACTGGTGTTGGTAGGAGCTTGCTTCATGGACATTTCCACCCCATACATTATCATTTCTAATGAATAAAAAAAGTATGAGATCTCTACATTTTTAATCACTTGTAGATTGCTGTAACACCAGAGTAATTAAACAGTTTAGTTGGTTGTTGATTATTTTCCTCTAACAGCACAGTCCGCCTAGTTTAATTCCCCAAATGAAGGAAATTCCTAAACAGGACTGAATTTGAAAGATATATTTGAGTATGTTAAATATTTACTGGCCAAGTTCAATAACTGCTTTTTAATTTTTCAATTTAAATGCATTCGAAGTAAACACACTTCCCGTTCTTTTCTCTGCACAAAAGGGGTCGAGATCTCGTCCGGGTTAATCGATGTGTTAGATCGAGCGCCAGATTAGAAAACCCTGGGAGTATTTTTCTTTCAAAATACAGCGATCGCATTACATACTAAATCTCTGTGACTTCCTAAGCACTCGCTTTCAACCATTCTCCGAGATAAATAGAACAAACAGGGTATATTTCTCCAAAAATAAATGACGAGATTGGAGCAATCCAGCATTCTGTGAAATCCCCCTAAATCAGCAGATCTCCGCGGCTGTCTTGGCCCTCGCGCAGGAGGTCTAATATATTCCGATAGTTATCGCAGCCCGCCTCGAAAGCCGCACCGTGTCGGTTTATTTCATGTGAGAGACGTTGGGGCAGATTGGTGGCGCGCCCGTACGAGCATCTTAATGAAAGCGTGATTGCATCTGTCCCTCCGAGCTGCCATGGCAGCAAAACGGGAGGGAAATCCAACAAGAAGGGGAAGGCTGACTGAAAACCTGAGCGCATTAACCGCGCGTACGTGTCTCGACATGCTACTAGGGAGTTCCGCCGCGGCCTTCGGATTTGCATTTAATTTGCGCAGACTTGTCCCGTTCGTCACGCTCCGGATCGATTATAATTGTTTTTAATGCTGAGTCGAGGACTGTAAATATCCTCGGCGCTGACATTTACGACGGTATACAAACGTCCGGCTCGTGCGCCGGCTCATGGACCGATACGCAGCCGGATTATCGAAGCAGGGAACAAATTGAGGTCATAATATAACACATAAATTAGGAAAGGAATCGGGAGATGGATAGACTGTATATTGAAGGTTTACACATCGCTATAGGCGATACGATATAATACGGAGAATAGACCTAACAAACAAGGTCACGGGGATCTGTGTAGTCCATTTCCATCACCTGTAAAGCGTCAATTCTGCTCGGATTGTTCACGCACGAGTTTTCGAACTCTGTTATAATACAGAAAAACAATTGCTGCAGAAATTAATCAGTAAGAATACATTACATTTTACTTTTATACATGGCGTAAATACCAACCCTTTACTTGGCAGAAAAGCATCTCAAGACATGTCAGACTGGCTACAAGAGCAGAAGTCCAAAACAAGAGTACTCTTGTCTCATTCAAGGGAAGCTTAAGATAAACTGGACAGAGAAAGTGGACAGCTACAGTAGGAACCAGATAACACCTAAGCGACATCTGTCTAATAACCCCTCGGGGTCACCAACTCTAATCCTCGAGAGCCGCATCCCTGCACATTTTCCAATAATCTCAGCAATTCTGACTTCTGCTTACCTGGATCAGGTGTGTTCAGTCAGCCAGAAGCCGGAACATACATTGCTGTGAAAAAGTATTAGCCCCTCGGACTAAAGGTCCGGGCTGAAATCCGATTGAGGCCGTTCATGCTGCAAAAACCCTCCATTGTGGCGGAAGTAAAACAATTCTGCAAAAAAGAGCAGGACAAAATACCTCCACAGCGATGTGTAAGAAGCATTGCCAGTTATTGCAAATGCTTGATTGCAGTTGTTGCCATCATGAGTAGTACAACCAGGTATGATGTTATGGGGGCATTTATGATGCTTTGGACAGCTTTTACTCCCTTAATAAATGAAATTATCATTTAAAAACTACACTGAGTATTTACTCAGGGTATCTTTGTGTAACATAAAAATTTCCTTGATGCTCGTAATCTTTTAAGTGCAGAAAAAAAAAATCAGAAAGGGGAAAATACTTTTTCACGGCACTGTACCAGTTCACTTTGTCTTCCCCGCTGCACCCTCATCTAAGATGGTATGCGGTCTCTCAGAGACAATCCTGTTTTTTTATTCTTTATCCATGTTTGTATTGGCGTATTGTATTCCCCTTTTGTGACCTCATACAAGTAGACACCCCTTCCCAGGCCCGTTACGCAGCTCTGCTGTGCAATGCAGGGGCGTGGCTCCGGAGCAGCTCATTTACAAAGACACTGAACCGACGCGTTTGTAGGAGGAGTGAAATAAATGGAGTTTGAGGTACAAAACTTTGCATCATACGAGCGGAATATCGGCTTGAATATCAACACCCGTACACTCAGGGGGAGTGATATGGGACCTCTAAAATATTTGCAATGAATATAATTCAATAATAACATGTTACATAATATACTGTATCTCCTTATTTAATCGCTCAACAACAGGTCTAAAGGTTCAGGCGGTTCTTTGACATCCATGTTGTTTTATGCTCTGGTTGACGGACCAAGTATCAATGCAAGGACCGACGTGCGCCATCTCAAGTTACTTAGATAAAAAAGTTTTCAATTTAAATAAGATAAATGTAAATGTAAGCTGTGACGTTTCACCCCGCCCTAAGGCCACTTCCTTTGAGGATCACACATCTCGTGTGAAGGCATGATTAGTGACATCATGACAATCAAAGCATGATGGAACTCTGCAAGGGTATCATTGTTGTCATGTTATTAAACGAGCCGGATGGCGTTCCTCTTTCTAAACCGGGCGTCGCCTCGGATCCACCCTCAAGCCGAGCTCTAAAGCCCGAGTGATCGATTACGGCACGTTTTCTCCCCACGCAATAAACTTCCTGCGTGTTGAAATTACTAGACACAGTCAAGCGAGCGTCAGTGAAGCAGACAGCAGAGACTCGGTATTCTGATAGGAGGTTTGGCTGGAGAGGTAAATGAAGCTGCTCTATTGAGTGTGTGTGTGTGTGTGTGTGTGTGTGTGTTTTTGTGTGAGCTTGTGCTCAAATGTTGTCTTCTGACAGCTGGTGTCAAACACTTGGCTGGTTTGATCCACTCTCACACACCAAACTTGCACCTGTGCGCTCTGAATGATAAGAGTGTAACCAGAGAATGATAGCCTCCCGTGGTCCCTCATACATTTTAATTATCACAGCTAGGGGATATAAAGAGGACGGGACACACACAAAGGGGGAGAAGGAAAAAAAAAAAAGTACTGAGGGTGGGGACAGGGCGGGGCGCGGGTTCAATTAAAATTCCGTTTTTGAAATAACAGCAAACAAGAAATGCGCTGCACCTAATTACACCTTGAAGCCGCTTCGTTATACAGGGTGGGCCATTATATTAATATTTATATGGTCAGATCGGGGGACCTTGGGGGCCATTCAACTGATCTGACACTAACCCACATTGGATAGATCCCTCCAAGACTGTTGGAACAAAAGAAGTGATGGTATGGTGTGGTATATGGGGTACAAAGATAGTGGGGCCGTTCTTCATCAATGGAAACCTCAAGGCCACTGGATATTTGAAATTGCTACATGATGATGTGTTTCCCTCTTTATGCACTGAAGCTGGCACGTTCCCTGAGTTTTTCCAGCGAGATGGTGCACCACCACATTATGGGTGTCAGGTCCGAGCATTCCTAGATGAAGAGTTTCCTGAAAAGTGGATTGGTCGTCGTGGGCCAGTTGAATGGCCCCCAAGGTCTCCCGATCTGACCCCCTTAGACTTTTATCTTTGGGGTCATCTGAAGGCAATTGTCTATGGTGTGAAGATACGAGATGTGCAGCACCTGAAACTACGGATACTGGAAGCCTGTGCTGGCATTTCTCCTGCGGTGTTGCGATCAGTGTGTGAAGAGTGGGAGAAGAGGGTTGCATTGACGATCCATCACAATGGGCAGCACATTGAACACATTTTATAAGTGGTCAGAAACTTGTAAATAACTCATGAAAGAATAAAGTTACGTTAAAACCAAGCACACCATTGTTTTTCTTGTGAAATTCCCAATAAGGTTGATGTGTCACATGACCCTCTTCCTATTGAAAAACCAAAAGTTGGATCCAAAATGGCCGACTTCCAAATGGCCACCATGGTCACCACCCATCTTGAAAAGTTTGCCCCCTCACATATACTAATGTGCCACAAACAGGACGTTAATATCACCAACCATTCCCATTTTATTAAGGTGTTTCCATATAAATGGCCCACCCTGTACATCTTATAAAATTTATGTGGGTGCCAATACTTATCAAAAAATAATAATGATAATAAAACAAAAAAGAGGATCATTATTTTTATAAGCATATACAGGATAAATAAATAATTTTCAGTCAATTGATCTTCATAAATAAATTTGAATAAATCATGCTCTAATAAATTAATATGGGATGTAAATTTAAATATTGATCTAGGTTCTATATTTGGTGTTTTTCTTATTTCTCTTTTGCATACACATATACATTTTACATTTATATGACTTAAGTCAATGTGTTTTTCTTTTGCTCTCTCTCTCTCTTTGTTATTTGGTGTGTCTCTTTCAGTCGCTGTTTCTCTTTGTCCTTGCCTTGCCCTGTCCCTCTTTTCTGTGTCTTTCTCTTTCCCTGTCTCTCTTCTGCTGTCTTTCTGTCTCAGTCTGTCCTTCCCCATGTGTTTCTCTGTACATGCCCTGTCTTACCCCATGTCTCTCTCTGTGCCGGTCTCTCTTTTCCTGTCTCGTTCTCATGGTGGTGGTACATTGCTATAAATTATATTGATTGCGTTGTTAAATTTATGTTGTGTTGTTAATTTATGTCGTTGCATGTATGTAGCACCTCGGTCCTGGAGGGACGTTGTTTCGTTTCACTGTGTTCTCAACTGTATATGGTTGAAATGACAATAAAAGCCTACTTGACTTGACTTGACTTGATAAGATTAGTATTAAAGATAAAAATTAAACTAGATCGTAAAGTAACAATTGTAACATTTTGGGAAATAAAAACCAACCAAAAAAAAAAAAAATTTATTAATTTTGGAAAAACATTGAATTATGTTAAATTTAAAGGATAAACATACTGCTCATGCTTATCATAAAAGGTCATACTGCTTTACCACCACACTGCTTTAAATAAACCTTTTTCTGTTTAAAGTCACATGGCCAGGCTGTTACTTTTACAGATGTTTACATTTTTTGCATAAAAATTTGAAAAAAGAAAAAGAAAAAAAGAAAAAGTTGTAGCACTTATAACTCGTCTATAAGGAGAGATTTGATACACTAACTATATTACTCCAGAATGTTTTCTTTTAAAAATTTGTTGCACATGACAAAATAGATTTTAATCACATTTTAACAGCTGTGAAAATACACAGAAGATAAATGTCTAAGTTACAGTAATACTGTTTAAATATGTAAATAGTACAGAAAGCGTAGATTATGATTGGCTGATTAGCAACAGAAAAAAGGCTTTTAAGTTACAATTTAATGGGAATTAAACGTTATATTCCCTTTTAACTCACCGTTTCTTCCCCATGACGTCAACAAACTGATAAAACTAGACATTTATACAGATATTTTATTCTTTTATTCTATTGTTAATTAATATCTGATATTATTATTATTATTATTATTATTATTATTATTGACAGTTTATTCAGTAACTCCCACTGTTAAAAGCGCGACATGAAACAACCGACATAAATTCAATGGAATGACTTATTGTAAGTCGCAGTGATTTTCTTTTTACTCTCTTGTTCTGTCTCTGTCTCTAGCCACGTCTCTCTTGTTTCTCTTTTCTGTTCCTGTCTCCCTTTTGCTGTCTCTCATTTCCCATGTCTTTCTCTGTGCATATCCCTTTTTGCCCCATATCTCTCTGTGCCTGTCTCCCTTTCCTGTCTATCTCAGTACTTGTCTCTCTTATACTGTCTCCCTTTCTTTGTTCTTGTCTCTTTTTGATCTCTTTCACCTTCCCTGTCTCTCATCTGCTGTGTCTCTCTCTCTCCCTGTCTTTCTTCTTTTGTCTCTCCTTTCCAAGATCTTTTTCAGTACATATCTCTCCTCCCCATGTCTCTCTCTCTCTCTCTGTGCCAGTCTCCCTTTGCTGTCTTTTTGTCACTGTCTCTCTTTGTACTCTCTCTTTCTCTGCCCCTGTCTCTCATTTGCTCTGTCTCTCTCTCTCTCTCTCTCTCTCTTCCCATCTTTCTTCTGTTGTCTTTTTCCCTGTCTCTCCTTTCCAATGTCTCTCTCTGCACCGGTCTCATTTTTCCTGTCTTCCTTAGTCCCGGTCTCTCTTTTTGCTCTCTCTTTCTCTGTCCCCGTCTGTCATTTGCTGTGTCTTTTTTCTTTCTTTGTCTCCCTTTCCCCATGTCTCTCTGTCTGTTTTTTCCTTGTCTTTCTCAGTTCCTCTCTCTCTTACTCATCATGGTTGTTTCTTTATTTAAAAATAAACCGTAAATGTCTTGATATGGAACATACAAGACTTGCAATATTTAACTTGACCTTAAAGTAACGTCTGTAACATTTTGCAAAATGATGAAAATAAAAGAATGACATAAGGCAATAGTTATTTGTTTATTAGCATAATTCTTTGCACAGTGTCCACCTTAAATTTTTTTTTTTTGCAAAATCTTAAATTTAGCCAATATGTTCAGTAAATTAACTAGAACATAAACCATCTAAAAGATTGAATCGAATTCTATCTAAATCTTTAACCTTAGCTTAATATTATTGAGTGTAAATTTTTATTTATTTATTTATTTTTTTTTACCATCAATCTATCTTTAGTATAATTTAGCGCATGTTGTACTACAATACATATGGTTGCGCGCTGCGACGAATAAAATACTAAAAATCAGGATGTTGTGCTTTTTTTTTTTTTTTTTTTACAGTATCTTGAATTTCAAATATTCACAATCGGTCGATGACGTCATCTCGGGATTTCCGATAATCTGCCTGAAAGTGTAAGATTCTCCCTCCTAGACTCAGGTAAAGTTCGCACAGCGGACAGTTTGGGGATGGACGCGGTGCTGACGCAGACCCCCTTCCTCGCTCCCCACCTTCCCTTGAAAACCTCAAGCGTGCGCGCGTGTGTATCAGATCTGCCTGGAGGTGGAGGTGAGCCACGTACCCCTGGTTCACACGCATCAGCGCAAGAAACACTACGCTAAGCTTTAAAAAAAAAAAAAAAGAAAAGAAAAAGAAAAACACCACGACGCAGCACAAAGCTGAAGTGACGGATCTTTCCCCCCGAGCAGCAGCTCGAGCAGCTTTTACGCAGTTCATCATATGTTCTGTTCCAGCATCCATTCTAAAGATTTGCACAGTGACATAAACCGCGTGCGTTGGATCTGCCTGTATGCAGAATCCCGCGCCATATGAGCAAACTGGCTGTTTATATATTTGGATATTAGCTCTGTGCAACAAAGGGCAAACGCATACATCATGTCAGACAAGCCTGATTGGATTAATTATGTGTGCGGAAATTCTCTCGGCGTAATTCCCCGCTTGTGTGAATGTCATACTCATGCCGGAGCGTTTTATTTAGAATAATGTAACACTAGTGTGGCGCAGAATCTCTGTGTTCCTCTGTGCTGAGAATACACACTCTGGTCCGGCATCAGGACGGCGATGGCGATGAGGAGTTTAACGGTAAAGAAGCGCTCGGCCTCCGGTTTAGCCTCATATAAACTGCGTTAGTGAGAAATCTTCGCTTAAGTCTACTAAGAGACACCGCAGGAATGGGGACGGCAGGGAGATCTGTCCGTCTGCAGCTAGTGAAAGGAAGGATGTTACTTTATGTTGCTCTTTTAATTCTACTTTGCTATACAGAGAGACAGACAGAGACAGTCAGAGAAAAGAAACAAAAGGGAGAGAGAGCGACAGAGATACAGATGGACATTTAGAGAGAAGGTGAGAGCGAGTAAGAAAGGGACAGAGAGAGAGAGAGAGAGATACAGAGCGTGAGAGAAGGAGAACGCGAGACAAGGAACGAGAACAGATAGTCATATGGAGTGATTTAGACAGACAGAGAAAGTCTATAAAAGTGAACGTAAGAGAGAGAGACAGGCAGACAAAGAGAACGAAACATGGAGAAAGATAGAGGGAAAGAGAGACAGAGGGAGAAATGGAGACGGAATCATGGATGGAGACGGAGATGGACATCTAGAGAGAAGGTGAGAGTGAGTAAGAACACCGAGACAGACACAGAGAGAGAAATAGCGAAGGAGAAGGTGAGACAAAGAAGGAGACCTGACGGACAAAGAGGGAGAGAGAGAGAGAGAGACAGAAAGTAAAGTAAGAGGCAAGAGAGAGAGAGGGGACAGACATACAGATGGACACGGATAGAGACAAACATGATGGAGGGAAACAAAAGCAGGAAGGGCAGAGAGACAGGGAGAAGGAAAAAAACAACGATGGAAAAGAATGAAGTCACGCAGAGACGGAGAAAGAAAACCGTATGAAGACAGAAAGCGAGACAGTTTGACTTTACTCTTCTACTGTAGTTGTCCTGCGTTTGTTGTTCCTCCCTCAACATGTCCATAATTTACCCGAAGTTTTCACGCGGCTGACTTTACAAATCATTCCCGTCTATTCATCTTTAAAAACTTTTCAACCTCTGGATTTCCCGTAAAACTGTTTTCACATCTTACACAAAACATCAATTCTTCCTTTTTTTTTAACATTTTTTTTTTTTTAAGAGAGATCAATAATCACAGCTTGAAAACTGTCTGGCGGTGAGACTCGGCCGCCGCTCTGCCAACGTCGCTCGATGAGGCGCAGAGCTTTAGAGCGCGCGGGATTAAATAAATAGCAGTGGTGGGTAAAAGTGTGTGAGGTCTCAAGGCGACGCGGGCCGGAGCTGCCAGTTTAGGGAACAGAGATGAGGTGAGGAGTGAGACACGTCCCGGGTGATCGTTCCCTCCTCTGTTTCCTGGAGAGACACGTCTGGGAGAAGATGCTAATTGTTTCATCCAGGAACAGCTTGGCCTCTTTCCTGAATACCTCTGAACCGAACGCCGGGGGAAATAAACTCCCTCCCTCTCTGTGTCTCTCTGTCCGTCTGTGTCTCTCTCCCACTATGTCTCTGTTTTACGCATCAGAGACTGAGACATCACTGTGGGTGCTGATAGGATGAACACCTGGACACCTGCGTCCCCACGCAATTGTCCAAATCAACCAATCATAATCCCGTTCGCTCTCTTTTATTCTGTCGCAGGCTCTTTTTTTGCCGTCACTTTCTCTGACCCTCATTTTCTGTCTCTTTCTCTGTCCATGTCTCTTATTTGATGTGTCTCTCTCTCTCTCTCTGTCTTTGTCCTTCATTTGATCTCTTTTTCTGTCCTTGTTCGTTTTTAGTCATGCCTCTTTTTATGATCTCTCTCTCTCTCTCTCTCTCTCTCTCTTGCTGTCTCCATCAGTCTTTCTTTTGGTATGTCTCTTTTTCTGTCCCTGATTCTCTTTTCATGTTGTCTCTCCTTTCTCTTGTCTTTCTCTATACGCGTCTCCCTTTTCCCACGTCTCTTCCTGTCCCTCTTCCTCTTTTCCTACACCTTTGTCTTTTTCTGTCCCTGTTCCTCTTTTCCTTTCTTTCTCCGTTTCCGTCTCTCCTTTCTCATGTCTCTCTCTATACATGTCTCTCTTGTCCCTGTTCCTCTTTTCCTACGTTTCTTTCTCTGTCTTTTTCTGTCCCTGTCCCTCTGTTCCTTTCTTTCTCTGTTTCCATCTCTTTTCTCATGTCTCTCTCTATACATGTCTCTCTTTCCCCATGTCTCGCTCTGTCCCTGTCTCTCTTTTGCTGTGTCTCTGTTTTTCCCCCGTCACTCTTCTCCTGTCCCTTTCTCTGCCTAGACTTTATCGTGTCTTTCTTTGTACATGTCTCTCTGTCTCTTGTCTCTCTTTTCCTGTCTTTCTTCGTTCCTGTCACTCTTTTCCATTTCTTTCCTCTTTTAGTTTGTATTCCTCTGTCCCCATCTCTTCCTTGCTGTCACTTTATCGTTCCTGTTTTTTTTTTTCCTATTTCCCTCGGACCTGAAGAAAAAAACAAACAAACAAACAAAAAAAAAACAGGAGCGATTAGGACACAGCAAAAAAGAGACAGGGACAGAGAAAGAGACAGTGTTTTTCCCCTCATCTCTCCCTGTCCCTATATCTCTTTTGCCATCTCTCTCTCTCTCTCTCTCTCTCTCTCTCTGTGCCTGTCTCTTTTCCTGTCTTCCCTTGTCCATGTCTCTCTTTTGCTGTCTCTTTCTCTGTCCCCATCTCTCTTTTTGCTGTATCTTTCTCTCTCCTGTTCCTTTTCCTGTCTTTCTCTGTCCCCGTCTTTCTTTGGCCGTCTCTTTCTTTATCCACTGCCCTCTTTAGCAGCGTCTCTCAGACCCGTTCCATAAGTCCGGTGTCTCGTTGTTTGAAAGACAAAGCATCTCTCCTTACCTCATCTCATCTCATCTCATAGCAACACCTCCCAGTGTCACAAACCGGTCCTGTGCTGTGACTTCTATGATCGTTCCAGTTTTTTTTTCACGGTTTGAGACGTCCTGTCTGGACCTTCTCACACGGTGGAAGCCTTTATTTAATGCCGTTGTTTATTTTCTTGACGAGGACGAGATTGAACCATAAAAACGATTTCTACACTGATACGTGTTTAATTGCTCGCAAGCGCTTAAAGGCCGTCAGTAAATTACACTGTGACTCAGTATTAATTATCTCGAGTCACATATTCGCCGCGAAATGTTCGGGTGACCTCACTCTTATGAAACACACACACACACACACACACATATGCGCGCGCGCACACACACACACACACTTGAGGAAACTTCCGGAAGTAATCTGTGTGGGCCGTAATTGCTACACAGCCCTCGACTCTCGGCGGTTATGTGTCCTGACGTCAAATTAGGCTCTAATGAAAAACAAGTCACAACGAATAAATATCAGGATCAACAGTGCCTCCATCTGCTACACGGCGCAATGAAGAGAGGGAGAGACAGACAGATGGAGAGACGGACTGAGAGGAAAATAGAGGGGAGGAGAAAGCGAGAGACAGACGCACAGCAATTCAGAGAGACGGTCATAGAAATAGAGCAGGAACAGCGAGAGCAAGAAAGACCTGGAGACGGAGAGACGGAGCAAGACAAAGATGCAGAGTGGATGGACAGAGAGACAGAGAAATAATCAGAGGGAAAGAAAAAAAAAAAGACAGCTCGAAAGACAGTCCGAGAAAACGGGCTGGATCAAGACAGAGAGAGAGAGAGAGAGATGGACAGACACAGAAAGAGACAGACAGAGAAAGGGGAGAGTGTTGAGAGAATGAGACATGGAGAATAGATGAAGGGAGAAATAAATGACAGACAGAGTGGGACAGAGGGAAAGAACAAGACAGAGAGTGACCGAGAGAGGCATGGAAAGAGAGACCAGGGTGGAGAGAGATGGCAAAAGAGGCAGACAGACAGACAGCAAAAGAGAGACAGGAACAAAAACAAAAAAACAGAGACTGGTGCACAGAGATAGAGAACAAAAGAGAGACAGAGACACAGGTATAGAGAGAGACAGGCAGCAAAAGAGAGACAGAAAAGGACAGACTTGGACCAAGAGACTGCAAAAGAGAGACACAAACAGCGACAGAGTCAGCAAAAGAGAGACATGGACAGAGAACGCAAAAGAGAGAGACAAGAACAGAGACAGAGTCAGCAAAAGAGAGACATGGACAGAGAACGCAAAAGAGAGAGACAAGAACAGAGACAGAGTCAGCAAAAGAGAGACATGGACAGAGAACGCAAAAAAAAAAAAAGACAGGGACCGAGACAACAAAAGAGAAATAGGGACAGAGAGAAAAAACGAAGTCAAAGAGTAAAAAAAAGAGTGAAGAGACAGACTGATGGAAACAGAGAGACGGGGACAGAGAGAGAGAGGGAGAGAGAGAGGGGGGGGGGGGGGGGGGAGAGATTTGCCACGTCCCAGTCCTCAATCTGTCTGCTCTCTCCGAACTGATTTGCCTTCATTCTGACCTTTATTACTTGCATTAGCGAGAGGACATGCGCGCCCACTCGGCAGCTGATGCCGCGACTGCACCGCCGCTGGACGTCTGACCGCGGCCCATCTCGGACGCTCTGGCTCAGACACTCCGGCTCAGACGCCGTGCGCGTAAATGAGAGACTTTGCATTTCAGGCATGACGTGAAGAGAACGGCGAATGTGTCGCGAGTAATAAGACTGCAGGACGACTCAGAGGGGTCTGGATCGCTTTGAAACATCATTTCACGGCTTTTTACTAAGAAACTGTTTAAATACGTAGCCGTTTCCATCGTAACAAGAGAAGTGTATAGCGGGTGCTTTGATTCATCTACATCTAAGAATAAACAGATTAGCAACGTGTCGGAATTTAACAAGGAGCATGGTACACTCTGTAAGAGGGCATTTGTTTAACACTTATCGAAGGAGTCTCCGATTCCAGCAGTTTGTAACAGTAGGTAAGGAACCGGACAGGAACAGCTAATGCGTTTCAAAGACGTTTAGAAGCTCAAGCTGTTGAATGTAGTTATCGATCACTTCAAAGCCCCTGGAGGTGCGAGGCGACAGTGCTAGCCCCTACGCCACCGTGCCACCTATTGGTCATTAATAATATATATATATTTTTTTTACATTTATGGAAATAAATCAGCATTTTCAAGAAGATTTCCACTGTTTATTTCAGAGGTGTAGAAAAGGTCTCTCATTCTGTCTCCTTTACTCCACCTCTCTCTCTCTCACACACACACACACACACACACACACACACACACACACACACACATACCTAAGCGCTGTAACACTGGCGGCGATCCCTTATTGTGCTCGACTTTAATCTCATCTGAAGGACAGATGATTGTGTAGAAGAGATTAATGATTGGAATAATATCACCAAGTTGCACCGGTTTGTCGGAATGATGTGAAATTTGCATCTCCTGGCTTCATCCTCCCACGGACAAAAAAAACAAACAAAAAAAAAGGTCACGATGAGCCGTGCTACGAGCTACGCTGCGAACACTCCCTGCGTGCGCTAGCAGAGGTATGCTAAACACGCGTTTCTACAATGGGGGTTACAGGAGTTTCGGACTTTCCGCTGACCTTTATCGGTTCCTCGCGGTGGAGGAAGAAGAGTTTCAGTGCCGAGCGCCGAGAAATTGTTCAGCGGAAGAATAAATAAATAAATAAATAAATAAAAATAAACAATAAAAAAAAAACACTGTTTGGTAAAGCTAAGGACGTTAATTACAACTTTCTCACTGATCATGATCTCTGGTTTGTACGGTGCTGAGTGAACAGACTGTAAATATTATCTGTAAATATTATCTGTAAATATTATCTAAACGTTGGTTATAAAGCAGGAAAATAAATGATACCAAATGTAATGGATGTGACGAGAAAAAAAAAAAGTCCATAAGCCGAGCTACAGGACGTCTGTGGGAGAGGCGACGGTACTGACAGCCCGTCTTTTAAAAAGGGAGTTTTTCTCAGCAATGTGAAGTGTGTGTGCGCGTGTGTGTGTGTGTGTGTGTGTGTGTGTGTGTGTGCGCGTGCAGGAGGGGGTTGCATATGGGGGGTTTGATTGTTTGTGTGTGGAGCGGACTGTTCATAAACCTCCGACCTTTCGCTGTGGAGAGGTCAGAGCGGCTCACTGCACTGCTGACAGACTTTAATATGATGTACTTCCTCGTCCTCCTCCTCCTCCTCTCTGAGAAGCACGCTTGATCTTTCTAAACTGCACAGCAGCATCGAGACGCCCAAGCGCATCGTTTCTCTCTTTCGCTGTCACTTTCTATCGCTCGCTATCTCTCCCACACTTACACACACACACACACACACACACACACACACACACACACACACACACACACAGTAATGTGAAATGGCAGGCCACCTGAGGTGCTGTCTAAACTCTGACACGGTACGAGAAGCAGAGGAAAACTGGCTGTTACGGAGAAGTATTGTATCTTGTATCCAGATAAGGAAATTTAAAGCGAGAGATCACGGACAACACCGCGTGACTCCTTACATCACCTCGCCACTGCTGAGAGGCATTCGATACCTTAAACAGCTTTTGTCTATTATTATTATTATTATTATTATGTAGTTCAGCTATTCCTTAGGAATCAACCATCAAAAAAAAAAAAAAAAGAAAAAAAAATCAAACCGATCCATCAACAAATTAAAAACAAGCAAACAAAAAGAAAAAAAACAAACAATTAAACAACCAACCAGCCAAGCATCTAAACAAACAATCCAAATGAACCAACCAACCATCTAAATATACACTAATGAAAATGAACAACCAAACAAATAAAAACAAACCAACAAATGAACAACTAACCGATTAACCACAAAACAAACAAATGGACGACTAACACAAACAAATAAACATACAAACAACCAACGAACCAGCCAAGTATTACCCCTCCAAACAAACGCACATGATCAATAAAAATATCATTTTAAATAAAATGATATTCAAGTGTTAATCAAACGATCAAAAGAACATTTAAATCCAAGAATAACAATCCAGTTTCAGATTTGTCACACAGACAGACAACCATACACAGAGTGATATGCTGTGAAATGCTTATACGACTACCGGTGACCTGAAATAAAGGATTTCTCTACAATAAACTAAACTGAGCTAGAGAGTACAATTAAAATAAAAAAAATTTAAGAATAAAAAAAGAGAGAATAGAAGAATAGAAATTTAAAAAATAAATAAAAAATTACATTAAAAAAACCTGGCTAAAGAATTAAAAATAATGAATAAACTTTCCAAAAAAAAAATTTTTTTTTTCAAATTAAAATATAAGGGCCTAAATTATGCAGAATTTACAGACGATACGGGACGAAATAATAAACTGTGAGTTATAAAAGTGTAAGAAAATAGAAGCATAAAACTACAGTATATATCGGGTGTGTGGTGTGAATACCAGCAGTCTGACTGAATGTTCATTCGGCTTTCGAATTTTGCAATCGACCAAACGACCGAGCAAATAAACAAAATGAACAGCCAACCAACAAAAAGACAACCAATCATTCATTCATCCAAACATCAATCAAGATGAACAAACAACCAACCAACCAACCTGTCAACCAAAACAAACAACTGGGATAAAAAAAGCAACCAAACCATAGAAACAAACAAACAAACAAACAAACAAACAAACAAACAAACAAACAAACCAGCACACTAACTAACAAACAAACAACATGCAGGGGACTGAAATGAAAAGACTTTATAACACAATGAAAAGCCAATAGATTTATGTTTGTACTGTATATTTAGATGTTTCTCATAGCTTTATTCCCAGCCTACTGTATGTTGTTTCCATTGACCCTCCGCGCGGTTTACTGATGCATCAAATTGTTCATGCATTTGCATTTTTATTTAACAGCTTTATCATTTTAAAGTAGTTAAAAAGTAACTTTAAAGACAAATTAAAAAAAAAATAATAAAGTAATATTTTAAACATAGTATTAAAACAAAATCATGCTATACAGGATGGAACAAGAAGCAGTTAGCTAGCTAGCTAGTTCAATAATGTAATAGCTTAATCAAGCTGACACAGCGTAATTACATACAAGGATTCCCAAAGACGATCTAATGAAATTTAGGCTTTTAATTAACTCTGGACATCGCGCACTGCTTAAACGGCTAACTCCGGGTCAGCACTAGAGTCAGCCTCGACGAATGCAATCAGAAACGAAACAAAAAAAAAATAAAATGGCTAAACAGCTCTTTTCCCCTCGTCTCTGCCAGCTGGATCAAGTATGTAAGAGGGTTTTCTAGAAAGGTCAGTGAAATGATGGATATTAGAAGTAAATCCGCGAGCTGCAGGCTTCTCCATTCTCCGAAAATCCAATTTGATTGCATTGGCAGCGGGACGCCTTTGAGCCGAGTCCATATGTAGCCGTAACAAGCTGCTCCACGCTACAGTTACAGCTCCACTCTCGCAGCCCCCGGACCCCAGAGCAGAAGGAGGCATTATGGGAAATGGAGTTTCCAGCTGGCTGTAAGCACGCACCCTCACGATTAGCTGGCAACGCTTCCTCCGCCAGCCGAGGAATGATCTGGCAAAGCATGGAAGCCTCCGGAAGCTTCGCAGGAGGGGAATAAACGTAGGGACGGACTACGAGGGGCTTTTAATAAAGGGATACAGTATGACTTCTTTCACCTGGGGAGATCCAGGTTTGGTTTAAATGAAAATCTGGAATGTGATTAGCATAACCAAATCTAAAAACCTCCAGGCGGCTTCATGCGTCCGGGGGAAGGAAATGAAAAATGTGGGGGGAAAAAAGGCCAAGGTGTGACGGATTAAAGCTAGAAATAACAAGCTGGCAAATTTCTGCATTTTTTATTATTATTTTTTTTATCGTTGTGTTGGTGGAAAAGCGGTCACTTCATGATTCTATATTGTTTATTGTTTATATACGACTGTATATTCTCCGAGTCAGACTATATACGCCGACGGTCCTCTTTGAAGCTGTTGTGCAAACCCGTTACAAAACCAACAACCTGCCAACCATACAAACAAACAACAACCCTTATGAAAAACCAACCAAACAAAAACATACAATTTAAATTAACATTAAATAAAGAAAAACAAACAAATGAACAGACAACACTATAACCAGCCAATAAAGCAACCAAACAACAAACAAACTACAAAGCAACCAAACAAATAATTTAACAACCAACTACCTAAACAAACAACAATTCAATTCAATTGACCCCCCACACACACACACACACACACACACATACACACAAAAAAAGAGAAAAACAAAAGACAGCAATTCAAATTAACAACCAACAAAACAAATAAAGGGACATAAACATATCCAACCAACTAAAAAACAAGCACACAATTACCAAAGCATCCAAACAATTAAACAACCAAACAACCAGATAAACAAACAACAATCCAAAATGAATATCCATCCAACCAAAAATATCCAAATGAACAAACACAGAAAAAAGCAAATGACCGAACAAACAGCATAATAAACAACCAAGTAACCAAACAAACAATCCAAATGAACATCAAACAAACAAAAAGAAAACAAACAAACAAACAAAACAAACAAACAAACAAACAAACAAACAAAAACAAAAAAAACAATGAACAACCAACTAACATCTATCTATCAAACAAAGTAAAATTTAAACAACTGTCCAAATAACCAAATGAACAAAATAATTCCAAATGAAACACCACATACGAGACGACACATAGTCCGAGATTAAACCATCATCGACCGTGCCGGAGCAGCGTCTCGCACCGTCTTTAGTCGGAGCAAACAATACTCGTTTTTGAGACTGCCATGTTCAACTCCCAGCAGAAATTATTTTACAGTGTGTGAAATTTAGGATTAAAGAATGATCAGAGAGTGATTAAACATTCCTTTAGTGTCTGTCTCATATTTTAACTTGTATCGGTCTTGTAACGTCTTATGCTAAAGCCAGAGAGCTAAACTCAAGTCAAATACACGTAACAGGTAGAGTAATAATGGTCTTTGCGGATGGCCCGAGTCGCCGCTCTCACCCTGCTGACTCCGGTCTGGTTTTGACCGGCACGTTAAGATAAATATCGACTTTTTCCGCGCAGGAACCACCGAATCAATGATACAACACAATAATGATGGAATGGCGCACAAGCCGAGCTTCATGATGAGGCAGAAATGAATGTGCCGGATGTGTAACGATGAACTCGTAAGCATCTCTTCATCAGATGTTCACTTTGGCCATTTGCTACTGCATCCGGATGATGTTCGCCAACGCCATCACTTCTGGCATAAAGTCTATATTACCATTTCCGCTTTGGCTGGAGCTATGCTAGGTAGAAGGTAAGTCTTTATTTTGTCACGTATACATTACAGCACAGTGAAATTCCTTCTTCGCATATCCCAGCGTAACACGGGTCAGAGCGCAGGGTCAGCCATGGTACAGCGCCCCTGGAGCAGTTAGGGTTAAGGGCCTCGCTCAAGGGCCCAACAATGGCAACCTGGCTGAGCTGGGAATCGAACCGCCGATCTTCCGATCAGTGACTCAGTGCCTTAGCCCTCCGAGCCACCACTGCCCAAAGTGCACCTCAGTACAACAAAAAGGAAGGAAAGAAGGAAACAAACAAACAAACAAACAAACAAACAGGAGAAAAGCATCTACTCAACAAAGCAGCCGGCTTACATTTAAGTCCCTCTGGCTTGCCTTTGGTATTCTCTCTCTCTCTCTCGCTCGCTCTTTCTTCCAACTGCTCACTTTATCGTGAACAGCTTGTCAGAGAGGGGAGCGTAATTGACAGCCAAGCCTTTCCAAATGGTTTAATACTTTAATGCGCTGCTAATTTGCTAAATAATATGGAAATTCGCTCTCAAGGCAGCATTCCTCGCTAGGCCACCGAGCGTGGGTGGGAGATGCGACTCTATTTTGGACAAAAGCAGCTTCAGCATAATGTCGCACATTAACCCACGGAACCCTTCGGGAGTGTTCTCTTATTGTTTTGCTTTTATTAACAAGGCTTGTAGTGGTGTAATACATCCGTGCCGCGCTGCACAGAACGATACGCAGACACCATGGCGACGTTTGATTCATCTCAAAGCCAACATTACATACAAATATTCATTATTTTACAATTCATGTAGTTTTGTGCACATCATGCTCATAACTGCACTTGGACTTCTTTTATGCTTAGTCTCGATTCCTTATAAACATTTTCATCAACTCATAAAGCACTCAAGCAAGTTGTAACACAAGGGTCATTCTTATATTAATTATAATATCTTGTCATGTTCTATACAACATGTATAATTTAAGTATTATTATTTCAACTTAACGGCTCATTAAAGGCATATTTCACGTTATTCCATCAAAACATTTCAATATTTCAATATAGTACATCATTACCTCATTTTTTTTTTTTTTTTACCTAATACCTTATTGTTTTTAATTAATGTCATTACTTTGACGAAATCATTTTAAAGTAGACAAAATGACTCGCAACCCCCGACTACAGGATAAAGTGGTACAGTATAGTGTCGACCATGCGAGTAAGTGAGTGAGAGAAATTACCATTTTGAAATTCTGTTATTTTATCAGAAACGGAACTAAACTTCACAAACGAGATGTTTTCCTTGTTTACTACAGTACCTTCAAAATATGGAATAGGAAATATTCTATCATTACTATAAGAAATCTGCCTCATTGATCAACTGTGACGTGTTCAAGCTGGGAAAAAAAAAAAATATTGCGTAAATATTGAAATGAATTAAAAGCTACTTAATAAGAAACTAGTTAATATGAGAAGAAAAAAAAGCAATCGTTTTGCTTTATTTTTAATTATCTATCATAAAAAAAAAACAAAAACAATACTGGGTCTCCGAGTGGCGCAGTGGTTAAAGCGATCGCTAGTTCGATTCCCGGGTGGCGCTGTAACCTCTCGCAGCCGGAGGTCTAGAGAGAGCTGATTGGCCGAGCTCTCTCAGAGGGGAGGGATGAGAGGTACATAGTGCTCCGACATTACTCACGGCTCTACAGCCAATCAGGGGCGTCTGTGAGCTCACGCGAGCGAAAGGAGCGGATAGCGCCGTCCTCCGAGTGTGTGACTCCGCCCCCAACGGTGCGCGAGCGAGCGGTTCGAAAAGATGCGGTCGGCTGGCGTCACGTGGTTCGGAGGAAACACGTGATAGTCTTCGGCCGTCCCGGCTGAGTGGTAGTAGTAGCCTTAATGTGGAGCCCCCTAGTGACGGGGAGGAATTGGACACGACTAAATTAGGGAGAAAATCGGGGAAAAATCCAAAAAAAAAAAATAAAACAATACTGTGTAAAAGTCTTAGGCACATGCAATTAACTGCTGGAAAGCAACAATTTCTTTAAAAACAGTTTCTACATAAAAAAAAAAAAAAGAAAAAACAAACAAATAAATAATTACGATTTAAAGCAGGAAACAAGCCTTTGAGTTAAATACATCATCAGGTCCAGTGTGTGCAGCTTGATAAGAACCACGCCTGTCACACCTGCTTCTTTTTTCATGCAACAAAACTCAGAAACTTTCTTTATATTTATTTGTTTGTTTGTTTGTCTGAAAAGGAGTCATTTACATAATGTGCTGCTTTCTTTTCTGACCTAGACATATTTGACTGTTTTTTTTCCCCCAAATGTTCTTATTTTATGAAAACTGTCTTAATAAAAAGACATAAAATAAACATGTATACCAAACTTTTGCACAGTACTTGGACTACATTATGAGTTCTAGTACTGATATTATTTGCGCTGATTTTACTGACCTGTGTATACAGTAATTTGAGCAGGGCCTAGGGGGATTCTGTCCGTGTGATCTGGCAACCCGAACACAACGCCGGTGTACGAGGCAAAGAGCGTTTAACAAGCGAAAATAGAATTAATCTCTCGGCACCCGAATGTCCTATTATGACATGACATGACATCTCCCCCCCGCCTCCCCCCATATCTACTACTTCTCTATATATCCGTGTATGACGTTTTATACGCATATAAACATATATTAGGTGTAAATAATGACAGCACTTTAGCACGGTTTGCAGTTCAGGGCTCGGGCACGGTCCGACTCTAATTCTCTATACTCTATACCATGGATGATGCTGCTTTTAAGATTTAAAAGCACAGTTTTTAAGGCATGTTCACGGAGAGATTTGTTACTTTCAGCATCCCAACTTAATACCAATGGTAAGACTGACAAGCAGCGTGGCCATAAGTATTGGAACGCCTAATGATCTTTGTCACGAAATTGTAAGGCACACAATTGTATAGTATAACTTCGTATGCTGTAGCATCTCGATTCCTCTTTAGGTTGGACTGACTCAACCCCACTGAAGTGAAAGAATAGATCTTATTATTATAACAGCAAAAGGGGCAACAAGCAACGATGAGCGGGCCCAAGCACCTTGCGTCATTGCGTGCACCACACAAGCTGTTTTTTTTTTTGTTTGTTTGTTTGTTGTTGAGCATGTTAAGACTCCTATAAAAAGCCATCACGCCTGGTGCACCGCACAACCTGCACACTTCACACACTTTGCATTTTCCGTTCAAACCTTGCGTCTCCCCAGCCACTGCTGTGCACATGTGAAGGTGTGAAAATCAGTTAAATCAGCGGAAATGGACGCCCTGTGCGTGATGTGGACAAAGAAGAGCAGCGTGCTCTGGAGCGATACTCTAAAGAAAGTGAAAGTTTCTTAAAGAGAATCATTACTGGTGATGGGACACGGATTCATCACTACGAGTCTGAGAGTCAACAGCAGAGAAAAAGTTCACAAGTCAAACATCAGCTGGAAAATTCGTCAACGCTTACAGTTTTCTGGGATTCTTAAGGGCCAGAAGTATTGGACCATAATCGGAAAAAGGTTCAACGATCAGCAGTGCTCGTCACAGTGAGATGCGGATATCTGAGGGCGTTGTGATATCGTGCATCCTCCCTATAGTCCTGATCTCACGTCATCAGACGTTCACCTGTTTTAGTCCCCTGAAAGCAGCCCTACGAGGACGAAGATTCACTCCTGGTGAGGAAGGGAAGACAGCAGTGCATTCGTGACTCACAGCTCAGCCTGAATTTCAATATTTATTAATGAGGGAATGAGAAAGCTTGTGGACAGAAGTGTATTGAAAAGCAAAATGTCTTTTCGAATAGTAATTAAGATCAATTCTACAGCCAGAGTGCAGATCATTTTTGACTTGTATTTTATATTTTATGATCACAGATGTGTAACTCTGAGTACCTCGAACTTCTGCAGGTAAAGAGACTTCTACTGCAAAATCGAGAAAAAAAAGAAAAAAAAAACAGAAAAAAAAACTCCTCTTTACAAGAGTTTAAATGATTAGTGTGGTATTACTACTGGTTATTATTATATTATTATAATGGTTGAATAATGCATACAGTTTTGATTGTTTTAAAAAGGTACAAACTATTTTCTTCCTGTTTTAATAAAACCTTAATAGGCAAACTTGGAAAGTTTTCTGGCTTTACATAAGAAACTGACGATGAAGGGTTTGTATTTTTTTTTTTTTTTCTTGACCCGAGAGCTACAGGAAGACAAGTGGAAACATCATGGTACAGGGTTAGAAACACTTTTTTTTTTCCCCCCAGAATTGCTTTAAAGTGAAGTGGGAACTACTCGACCTTTTATTCTGCTTTTGACGAGAAGAAAGCACCACTAACAGAAGCTGGCTGACGTCTGAAGAGTATTGCGACGGCTCACATGGTACAATGGACTACAGCTCCACTGAAAGCTCTAAACAAACCCAGTTGAATTAAGAGAAATTATTACACATGCTATATACGTAAATGTATTGTGGCAGTTACATGGGAATAACGTCAGACCTAATAAAACACCACGTTAATCTGTTGTCTCTCATCTCCCTCTGCCCACTCATACATATTGTACCCCCCCCAAACACACACACACAGAAATGGAATTTCAACCAAACACTGTGTCAAGTGTCTGAGCTCCAATGAGCCATGTCCTGCTCTCCGGTGTTGCAGAAACATTTGCTTTAACATGACAAAAACAAACAGGAACAAATATCAGTGAGCAAGAAAAAGAATACTTCCATTCTTCCTAACCAAAGGAGGAATGAATGAACCACTGTCAATTAATTAGCCGGCTAACCAGACAGCATGCCATCCAACCACTCAATCAATCAATCAATCTACTAACCCCTCACTTATTTACTCCGTTGACCAACTAACTAACTAACCAACTAACTAACTAGCCAAAAAATGACTTGATCAAAACTGTCAATTTAAACAATTCACCATTAAAGCCACCAGAAAATCAATTAACCTTTGACTTACCGTACAACCAAACAACTTACAACCAGCCCAACAGCAAATTGACCAACCAGTCAGTCTACAGTAGCAACCAACATATCAGGCCACCAACAAACTAGCCAACCATCAAGTCACTCATCAACTAACCAACCATTAAATCAACCAACCAATCAGCCAATTATCCAACCCACAAAGCACAAGGCAACTAATCAACAAACAACTAGCCAGTTAACTGAACTTACCCAGCAGCGAAGCAGCGTAACAACTAACCAGACAGCCAGAGAAATAGACAAAGCATTCAACAAACCAACCAATCAGCCAGTCAACCAACTAACCAATCAACCACAAGGCAGCATTTTTGGAGGGTAACTTTCCTTTTGGTAAAGTAGATTTCTCATGTATCTGTACTTTCCTTGAGTAGTTTTATTAGTGGATATTTACTTATTCACCTACAACAAATATCTGTACTATACTCCTCTCTACGTACATTTGTGCACTGCGTGACGTTACAGAACATCAGGGGTGTGTAGCATTTTAAGTCGTATTATCGCCACCTGTTGACTGTTATATGTAATTTGCCTTCCCTTCCTTGAAACCCTCAATCATGTAGCAGGTGTTTGAAATCAGAAGAGGGGATGATTGAGAGAGAGAGAGAGAGAGAGAGAGATGGAGAAAGAGTCTTTTGCTATGACTTAAAGTCTACTACGAGCTAACGCAAGCTTAGGACTTTTGATTGTAAACAGGGGACTTCTACGTTTACTTGAATCATATAGGAAATCTCTACTTGTACTCACAAATGGGATTTGAGTACTTTACCCATCACTGCCAGTCAGCCAATCACTTACTTTGTGACTAAACCAGGATGTTAATTAATCAGGACTCATGCTCATGTCCTCCAACCTACCAGTCAACCAGTTAACCACGTAATCATCTAGCCAATTAAATAATCTACCACTCAATCGGAAAAATATTCCAGCCACTAACTGTACAACCAGGCACCACACAGTCAAAGTTAAACAGTGACAAACGTTTACCCACATTACAATGTTCAGTCATTTAACCAACAGTACAGCTGTAACAGGCTTCAGCTCCAGACCAAACGCTGCCTTGTTTACCTGTGGTAGCCCATTAGAGAGCCTTTAAATTTCATTAGTGTATCATAATAATGTTTGTGATCGCTACTAGACAGGAGATCTTTAAGCAGTATTAGAGGCACAACTGCCTTTTTATGGCCCGCCAGGAGGCCCAGAAGGGCCATTTCCAAACTCAAAGCACAAAGAAACGATGCTGCAGAGGATCGCCGTAGAGACACTGTGCTCCAGGCATCTTCACAGAGAGACTGAGAAGCCCTCTCAGACTTCATTCGGAATGACAGACTGTGTGTTCGCTGATTTACGCGCACTTCAAAAGGTTTTTAATAAATGTATTCATCAATTCCTTCTATGTTCCGCGCAGGTACAGTATGATGGCAGGAGATATGTAAATTTAGGGTGGCCTAGTAAAAGACCCACTTAGTGGCCTACTTATTAACGTATTATATAATGAATATACTGTAACTATGCATTGGTGAATATTTGGAGACATATCAAGTATAAAAGAGTACTGCTTACGTTCAGTTTCAGAAGGTTAAGTGTGTAAGTCTATCACATGCCCTCCTCTGGTGCAAGGAATGTGAATTCTCACTCGGATTGCTAGTGTACGTGTAGACACAATATCCTGATTGTCCCAGAATTCCATTTTTCCCATGGGCGGCCATGACCTATGGGTTATGCAAGCTGAGGTCGGCTATAAAGACCACACTGTTAAAGAAAGAGCTGAGCTTTCATAATATCAAATTCCTTCGGCTTGGGTATAATAAAGACTCATCCATATCTATGTACTATATACGATTTGAAATCACTTGACTGCAAATACGGCAAAGCTACAGTATACAATCAGTTTCGGGTTCTGATATAGCAGTAATGACGACAATACTGTATGCTAGTTTTCAGGGGAGTCATCCCAAGGCCAAGCTCGAGGCAATCCTACGCTGCCTCATGACCAGGGGGGCTTGATGATAACATCGACCACGCAGTCCCATCCACGGAGCACGTGCAATAGCCAGAGCCAAAAGTCAGACAGGGAGCTGAAAAACAACAGTCAACAGGACCTAAGATGCAAACAAAGGCTGCTATAAAAGGCCCAGGAGCCATTTATAATCATTTGTCGTGACTACAGAAATTTAGACAAAATAATATTAAGCATCACAGGACACCAATACAACTAGGTGTCACCTGGGGACATCAGTACTCAGCAGACCAAAACCAAATACTTGAAAAAGTATGACTGTGACTGAGCCACAGGCTCTAATTGCACAATGCATGAACCACTGCAGGTTCTCTTTTATGGCTTGCTTCCATCCAATCACACGTGTTTGAAATGAAAGCACCTAGCTTTATAGAGAAACTAGCGTTACCATTTATTTACACTCTTTTGACCGATTGGCTGAGCGATTACTGTACATGATTTGTCTTATTTATAGCCATAAACATCATCAGGGCATTAGTGGCCAAGTGCTACTGTAGGTTTTTCAATTCACAATGCTCTACACCCAGTCAATGTTGCTGCAGGACATCCTGAGTGTCAGGCTTTAGTCTCGATAAAAATGGGAGGGTTGTGTCAGGAAGGCCATTTGGCATAATCCTTTGCCAAAATTTGGCAAGTCAGATCAGATGACCCGGGAGCAGGGAGCAGCTATAATAACAACAAGGTCACTGTCGTAAACTTTGTCACTATTCACTCATGTTAGTTAGTTAGCCAGACCTTTAAAAGAAAGACATTCTACCCAACCAGGCCTTTACATATTTTTTCTTGATAAGTGGTTCAGGTAGTCGGGCCCTTGGGCAAGGCCTTAACCCAATGCCCATACAGTCGTCACAAAGGGAAGTGGGTATGAGACCAAAAAAATGGTTTATCCACAAGGACGGTGGAAAGTGAACAGTAAAAGCATGGATCGAGATGGAGATGCCTGGGAAATCTATCCATTTGTGCTGTGTCCTACCTTCACTTGGTGAAGACAGCTTGAAAAAAGGAAAAATAATCATTGGATCGAACCTACAGCAAAACCATAATTGAGCTGGTTTGGGTAAGACTTTTCCTTAATCTGGCCCATATCAGCAAGTCTAAATGTCATGTTAGCTTCAATGAACACTTCACATGCTGACATTAATTGCCGATCAGCTACCCTATCTTCAGGCCTGTCCGCCCCCATCAGGACTCTTACACTTGATCAGATCTTGCAATTCCAAAATCATGTTTTACATTCCGGCTTTGACAAGACGGCATCTAAGAAAGTCTGCAGTGTTCATTTGTGCCGTTCATCACCATGATGTACTGACCATATCAGCATTTTGAATAACTGGAAGTGTATGACTAAAGCCTGAATGAAACGACGCCTGGGTGTTAAGAGAGGAGGTATACATATTATTTCATGCTGACAGAAATACTGGTGCGCCTGCCATCCCAACATCAATCATCACAGAAAGTTACAATCTAATAACTCTTTTTGAAGCCTGCTATACGTAATTTTCTTGACACATTTAAAACATACATTGACAGAATACATCTTAACTGAATCCACAATTTCAATCTACATTTTTTTTTTTTACAAGCTGCACTTGGTTGGTATAACATTATCTACATCTAAGTTACTTACAAATTAAATAGTGAGGCATTCATAAATGCATGAGTACCCTCAAAGGAAAAAAAAAAAAATATATATATATATATATATATATATTGAATAATAATAGCTTAGGTGTTCCCCAGGGTCCTGTGTTGGGTCCTTTTTCTTTTTCATAATAGAAGCCTTAGAAATGTAAATGGTGAATAAAATATGGCAGTCCTACCAGTTGGTTGTGGTGACCACCATCTTTGATGCTGTAGTATGCTGGCGTAGTGGAATCAAAACGAGTGACGCCAGATTAAACAACCTAAAGAATCTGTAAAGAATCCTGGTCATTGGGACCAATCTGGGTTCCCCGAGATCAGTTTTGCAGGCTATGATGCTGGATAAATCTTAAGCTCAATTACAAGTCAACTCTTCTTTTGAGAGTGTTTTTCAACAGATTTCAGAAATAACCGTCTTCATTCTGCTGTGCTAAATAAACCATTGCTAAAGCAACAGTATCATTGTTTGTTTTTTTTTTGTTTTTTTTGTCCTCCGTACCCTATTGTACCAAACAATTACTTGTACCCAATTAAAACAACTGTCACTTCCGAATCGTCATTGTGAGTAATCACAACGGTCAGAAATGCTGAAGTCCATGTCTTGCCATGTTTCTGTTTGTAGGTATGGCCATGGCGAGGAAAGCTTTAAGCAACATTATTTTTTTTAATGCAGCGCTGTGGGTTCCCATAAGGATCTCTGTCATAAAGCAGAGCCACTGTCTGTCCTAAGGCTCATCTTTTTAAAGAGCTATTAGCCTTGCACTGTAGCCCTGTCCTGTCCTTGAAAGTAATGAAAACAGCATTTCCTGCTCAATGAGAGGCCGAGCTTTGTTGAGCATTAAACCTTGGCGCACTTTAATCAAAATCTCTATGTGCTGAGATGAGGAAATATTCGGGAGGCTTTTTTTTGTGTGCTTGGGGGAAGCTACAGGATGGTAATATGCTATTCTTGCACTTTCTCTGGAATAGATCTCCCGATTTTACACCCCGGGAACAATTCGAGCTGTAGCTTGCGACGCAGGCGCGTCTCTGATGACTTCGAAGCTCGGCTCTGATCTTCCCCTTATTCCAAAGGGGGGGAAAAAACAGGCGCGAAATCTGCAAGCTGTTAGTCGTGGCAGAGGACTTTATTTTTTTTTCCTGGCAAATGGCTCCACAGTTCATCAGATCACATCTTACCCTAAAGGCAGCTTATTTATATGTCCATGCAACCTAGATATCTGATCTTAGCACCCTTCATATGTACTAGCTTACGAGTTTGGTTATTAGAAAGACAGAAATGAGTTAGCTGCAGTTCGGGATGTGACCTCTCAGTCGCAGCGAGAGACTCAGGACTGCCACAGAGAGACAGACAGCCAGGTTGGCAGCTTTTGACCATGACTACAATCATGCCATCTGACACAGGGATGGAGGACAGCAGTGTGGGCTGGGCATGTACACAGTTAACAGCCTGATGCCATGGCCTCTGCCTCAATCTCAGGGGCCATACTGCGTTTTGAGCAAACCTTAGCCCTGAAGCAGGCACTGATTCACAAAACATTCACACATGAAGAGGATGATTCATAGCTGAAGGCCATGGGTGCTCACTAGGGCATGTCTGACAGGGTGTAAGGTGACGTCTAAGGCAGGGAGAGGTTGTCAAGTGTCAAAACATGGACTGGATAAAAGCCCAAATAAGTATCTCAGCAGAACAAAGCAAAGCAAGCACTTGAAAAATATTATAACAGGGCTGGTTAAAATATGGACGCAGTTCAGCAAGTCAAGCTTTTTCTTTCTTTTTTTTTTAATATAAACCATCACAGTGCGGCGTCTCTATGGTGTGACCACTATATGGTGTTTGATCCCGTTTAGACTCATTTCAGTTTTAATGACTAATTTGTGGGGATCGTGGTACACCCTATCGTCAGGGGATCACATCATCAAATGAAGGCTTAAAACTTAAGGTTCAGGGTCACTCATCAGAAGGCCAGAGGTTCAAACCCCATCCCAGGTAAGATGCTACTGTTGGGCCCTTGATTAAGACCCTCAACCTGCCTTGTTCTATGAGTGTCCTATTATGGCTGACTCACCACTTTACTAACAACTGATGTATCTCCTGATGATTCCACCTTCCACCAAGTCTTGGCTCGCTGGATTGGATGCATCGTGTAATCCCTGTCCCCTGTCAGTAACATTGACGTTAGCCAGTCCTGAGGTTATGTATGAGGAAGAGGGCAAATAGCACTCTCCTCTGAGCATGAGAGTACCATGTACTGTAAGATGGGTTAAGCATAAAGGATTAATCGGGCTTCCTGATTTGCAACTGTTGCTTGAGAGAGGAGACCAAATTTTGAGGAGATGAAGGAAAGGAACCGCATTATATTTGGGGAAACAAATCAAAATTTGTTTCCAGCTTCAGTAAAAATAAGTGTGGAAGCAGGTGTGGTTGTCAAAATGTTCTGTTGGAATGGGCTTTAAGATTAAGATTCATTTATTTGTCACATGTTACCTTACCCCACAGTGATTTTTTTTTCTTTTCTTTTTTTTTCTTTTTAATGCCAGTTAGGAAGCTGGGGTCAGCCAGGATACAGAGCCCCTTGGAGCAGACAGGGTTAGGAGCTTAGCACAAGGGCTCAATAGTGGCAGCTTGACGGTGTTGGTGTTTGAACCCCCTACCAGTAACCCAGAGTCTTAACCATATGAGCCAGCACTGCCACCCAAGAAGAACGTTATCTTAATGCTATGTGTGGATCCCTTAGACGGGGTTGGCCATCCCAGGGACCGTGACTAAAAGAGCCTCCTGTTGGGCCACAGCATTAATACACAGTGCCTTCCTCACTGTCTACTCCTCCCACTAGCTTTGAGTTACATCACCAGACTGCATTAGAAACTCAGCACGGGGTTATTCGGGTTAACCGACATTCAAGCGCACCGAGTACACAGTAGTCCTGCTGCTAACAGTTTTCATGTGTCGTGAAGGCTTAGCATTTTTACAACCCAGTCTTCTGCTAACGTCTGTAATGTCGTGTACCGTAGAGTTGAACCGTGGTCCAACTCGGGGGCTCAATATTTATTTACGATTCATTTTTATTTTTATTTTTTTTACTCAATCCGAGGCACGCAGGCTTGGCTTTCAGACAGAGTAGTCTTGCGGTGAAACCTTTCCTTTTTCTGAGGCGAGCAAAACAGTCGCCGCTGTGCAAGCCCGACACTAATCTACCAGCTGCTCGTCAAGTGTGAAAAGAAAAAGTGAGAAGGACCACAGACAAACGTTTCTCAAGCGACTGAATCTGTATTTTATATAGCTCAGACGCAGTGAAGATGAGTCACGCGCATCCAGACGGGAAACAAAAGAAAGAAAGAAAGAGACAGAAATCCCCGTTTGCAAAGGCGAGCCACGACAGACTGCCAAGTATAAGCTGTTCATTTGTGATGTTGTGAATTAGCTATATAAGGTAAATCACACACACAGGCATGAGCACACACACAAACACGCGGAGGCTAATGCTACGGAGGAAAGAGAACATTAACAGTCGAGTAGATTAGATTTGTGTTGCGGTGTTCTCACAAAGTTACTTTTTCCTGACCTAATTGGAATCTGTCACAACATATACTCCTTAATAGGCATCACCAAGCTCGTCTTACAGCGTGTGTGTGCGTGTGTGTGTGTGGAGTGAAGTCAGGAAACTAAATGATTTCAGAGGTGAAACATTTACAAGCTCAATCATCTCCATGCGTGTGCAGTTTGCTTCTCCGCCGCTAATCACGCTTGGCCCAACCCCAGCGCTAGCTAACAGAGCAGCACTAGCCGCGCGGTCCCCGAGGGAGTCTGCGATATCTGACAGAAACCGTAAACCGTGTCCGTGACTCGCCACCGAATCCGAAGGTCTTACAGACGTCTGAACCGGAGAGTCCGTGAGCCTCAGCAGAGCGCGAGGCCAGATCCAGATTCATCCGTATGGAACATATCCAAGCACAAGGAAAAGAAATTGGAAAAGAAAAGGGGAAAAAAAAAAAAAAAGCATCAGCAGCCGAGAAGTATTGCAGGTTAAAAGAGACAGAACTCTGGAGACTCGCTCAGAGGAAGAGCAGGAAATGAAACGTGGTGATGGCTGAAGGTCAGAGAAGACGGGAAAGGAAGGAAAAAAGAAAAAAAAAGAAAAAACTGCAGCTGGCATCCACAGAAACAGGAGTGTAACCAGAGAGCACGTATCACAGCCGGGATATCGATCACTGCTCGCTTTGTTTTTGTTTGGTTGTTTTGTTTGCACTGATTAATTATGAATAATTTTTTAAGAGATTTTTTTTTTTTTGTCTTTGAAATCAGATATCGATTTTTTTTTTTTTATTCCTTATGCTTGGTGCTGGATATTTTGTTACAGACAAGCGTTTGTATTAAAATATATTATAAAAGAAAATTCCACTACACACTTCTCTTGATGGTATTTTTTTTTTTTGCTATATTTATTGCAATTCATTCTTTTTTTTTAAATAATGCTTTGTTCTAATATTATTTTATTTGTTTCTTTTCTTTTCTTTTTTGTGGTCTCTATTTTCTTTTGATCTTTTTTTAGACATATTTAAAAAAAAAAAAAAAGATGTATATCTTTCTGTCCAACCTTTTCTTTTTTTCTGTTTTTTTTTTCTTTCTATAATTCCTTTACAAACAATTTTGACCATTTCCCTTATTTTCTGGCAATCATTATTTTGTCCATTTACTTTTCTCTATCAGTCTGTCTGTGTTGAATCTATGCAAACATCTAATCTATTTGTCTGTCTGTCTGTCGTTTACCTTGTGTTTTTGCTGTTTCCAGCAATAATTGGTTTGTCTTAATCAATCAATCAATCAATCAATCAATCAATCAATCAATCTGTCTGTCCTTCTGTCTGTTCCAGCATTAATTGATTTGATTGGACTCTTGACTGGATTTTTATCCATGTTTCTACTCAATAATTTTTGGTTGTTCGTTTTTGTCTTTTCTTTTCCTTTTTTTAGGCCACGATTGTCCCTGGGGGCGGCACGGTGGTGTAGTGGTGGTTAGCACTGTCGCCTTGCACCTCCAGGGTCCGGGTTCGATTCCCACCTGTGTGTGCATGGAGTTTGCATGTTCTCCCTGTGCTTGTTGGGTTTCCTCTGGATTCTCCGGTTTCCTCCCACAGCCCAAAGACCTGCAGCTTAGGCCCATTGGCGTTCCCAAATTTGCTGGGCACCCCGTTCAGAGTCTACCTGCCTTGTGCCACAAGTTTCCCAGGATAGGCTCCAGGTTCCGAACCCTGTATACAGGATTAAGCAGTATAGACGACGAGTGAGTGACTGTCTCTGGTTCTTCATCCTCTACACTAATCAGCACTGGGTTAATAACAAACTCAGTTCTGTCTAAATGTTTCAGTCACCTGTGAGATCTGTAATCTGATCTAAATGGTGGATAAATCATGCAGTTTATGATTTTCCATACTGTATGTATATTCAGTCTCCCTCCGTCTGAGACGTCTGCAATATGTCAGATACTTTTCGCCCCAGAAGAGCCACTGTAGGCTGAGACTCGGGCCTGGCGCCACTCCGTGAGAACGGTGTCACACCGCCGTCCCTGCAGCTTCCCTCATCCAAGCCCCGGCTCAGAGATTCCATTCCGTCTTTAATGAGTTATTAATATTTACTCTCATTACCAGCTCTTGTACGTTTAGAGACCTGCATGAGAGCTCGAGGGACAAATGATTAGAAAATCCGCCTGTTAAGATCACAGAGGTGTCACACGACAGGACGGGATATAATAACGTCATCCGGAGAGTGCAAAGTTCAGACACTTCATTATCCGCACATCACGCAGACAACTTCAAAGCCATCCAAAGTATCCAAATAGCACGGCTAATTAGCAGGGCTAGCGCGCTCGTTCTGACTTCTCTACCAGAAAAAAAAAAAGTGGCAGTGGATCAAAGTCATCAGGATGGCGGTGCCCGAGCCAAAGCCAGCGCTCTCCACATGGATGACTTCCATCCTCTGATGACTTTGAAAGAATTCAGCATGGTGGTCACTCGGTCAGATTCAGGAAGTCGGCCGGTCAGGCCGCGAAGCCGAGGAGAAATGCTGACGGCGCGGCCGCGTCATGCAGAGACGAACATCTGGAGCGCGACTGCTGCCGAAAGTCACCCGAACTCTGATGAGATGTAAGAGAGAAGGACGGAGAAATGAAAAGGTACGACGAGGCGAGCGGCATGCAGCTCACACACACACACACACACACACACACACACACACACACACACACACACACACACACACACACACACACACACACACACACACACACACACAGTGTCACTCAGAGCTGAGAGCCTTACACACTCCGGCAACTAACCCACCTGTAGCTCACACTCACACAGCTCACACCAATGCAGCTTATACTCTTGCAGCTCACACTCCTGACCCTCACACACCTGACCCTCACACACCTGACCCTCACACACCTGACCCTCACACACCTGACCCTCACACTCCTGACCCTCACACTCCTGACCCTCACACTCCTGACCCTCACACTCCTGACCCTCACACTCCTGACCCTCACACTCCTGACCCTCACACTCCTGACCCTCACACTCCTGACCCTCACACACCTGACCCTCACACTCCTGACCCTCACACTCCTGACCCTCACACTCCTGACCCTCACACTCCTGACCCTCACACTCCTGACCCTCACACACCTGACCCTCACACTCCTGACCCTCACACTCCTGACCCTCACACTCCTGACCCTCACACTCCTGACCCTCACACTCCTGACCCTCACACTCCTGACCTCACACTCCTGACCCTCACACTCCTGACGCTCACACTCCTGACCCTCACACTCCTGACCCTCACACTCCTGACCCTCACACTCCTGACGCTCACACTCCTGACGCTCACACTCCTGACTCACACACCTGACCCTCACACACTGACCCTCCTGACCCTCACACTCCTGACCTCACACTCCTGACCCTCACACTCCTGACCCTCACACTCCTGACCCTCACTCCTGACCTGCTCACACTCCTGACCCTCACACTCCTGCTCACACTCCTGACCCTCACTCACACTCCTGACCCTCACACTCCTGACCCTCTCACACCTGACCCTCACACTCCTGACCCTCACACTCCTGACCCTCACACTCCTGACCCTCACACTCCTGACCCTCACACTCCTGACCCTCACACTCCTGACCCTCACACTCCTGACCCTCACACTCCTGACCCTCACACTCCTGACCCTCACACACCTGACCCTCACACACCTGACCCTCACACTCCTGACCCTCACACTCCTGACCCTCACACTCCTGACCCTCACACTCCTGACCCTCACACTCCTGACGCTCACACTCCTGACCTCACACTCCTGACCCTCACACTCCTGACCCTCACACTCCTGACCCTCACACTCCTGACCCTCACACTCCTGACCCTCACACACTCCTGACCCTCACACTCCTGACCCTCACACTCCTGACCCTCACACTCCTGACCCTCACACTCCTGACCCTCACACTCCTGACCCTCACACTCCTGACCCTCACACACCTGACCCTCACACTCCTGACCCTCACACTCCTGACCCTCACACTCCTGACCCTCACACTCCTGACCCTCACACTCCTGACCCTCACACTCCTGACCCTCACACTCCTGACCCTCACACTCCTGACTCCTGACCCTCACACTCCTGACCCTCAAGACCCTCACATCATCTGACTCCATCTACCTGCTGTGCGTTCCTCCACCAGGAGAAGACCCCGAGTCCCCGACAACAACAAAACACAACAAAAGAAAACCGACAATCGATTTCTTCCAAGAGCGGCATATAAATGTGCAGGGTTTATTCCACTTCATACGGCTGGGAAAACTATAAAAAAAGAAGAAATAAAAAAATAAACACAAGACTCTTCACCTGCACACTCCCACTCCGTTTGTAGGGAGATATATAGAGATGACTGTCGACACAGGAGTGGGCGAGGTTCATGTATATGCGCACACACGCGCACACACACACACACACACACACACACCTACGTTTAACTCTTCCTTTGAGGACAGGCCTCACGATGAAACAGAAAACTTTCAACATTTCATGACCTTGAAGTGTCTCACTAGAAGTTTCAGCAGGTTCAAAATCACATCAAATAAAATTCAGGAAACTGAGAGCGGTTTTAAATCATCTAAAAAAAATCCTTACAAATTGTAAGTAAAATACATTTACAAAATTGGAAAAATAGTAAATATATGATAGGAAAGACAAAAAAGTCAATACAGGATAGAATTACTTATTATTATTATTATTTTTTTTTTAAATGTAATGTATTTATTTATTTATTACTCATCTCATGAACAAAACTGTTTAGGAAACTCGAATGATAAATTTTGTATATAAGAAAAGTCATGTATTTCATCCATGTAAGGAGTCTCCTACAGCACTTCACACAGTCAGTCACTACTTTTTTTTTTTTTTTTTTTTGCCTTATTCACTTTAAAAAAGAGGGGAGAAATAAAACTGCAAAAAAATTGTGCCTTTTTTAAAACTGTGATTGTGCGTGCACAAACCTGCATTTATTTATTGCAAAAATTCGGAGTAGTGTATTCTGATAGCAAAATATCCCAGTCAAATAGTGCTCCCAGGACATAATCGAAAAAAAATTTAATAAATAAAAACAATATATATATATATATATATATATATATATATATATATATATATATATATATAAATTTTATAAATAAAACTGAATGAAGCAGTTCTCAAGCTTGTCAGTATTTTGGTGGCTAAAACCATTAAGTAGCAAAAACATTATAGGTAGTATAAATTGCCAGGACAATTCAGTCGAAATCTGTGACGTCATGAGCGGATGTGACGTCCCCTTTCCAAAAAGACAACACAAAAATATAGTTTTCTTAACATTTACAAAAACGTATTTCTAATGTTAAAACCTAATGTCACGACTGAGCAGTCGCTTCGAGCGCGACCTAAACCTCTGGGCCCGTATTCACAAAGTTTCTTAGAATTCTCTCAGAGAGCTCCTATCTTAGCTTAAAAAGTCCTAGCTGGGAGTCCCAGACTAAAAGAGATTTAGGAAACCTTTTAGAGCAACTCTGAATAAGGAAAGTAGAGAAACGTTTATCTTAGTGAGGGGGTGTGGTCGACCCCGTTGCTAGGGATGATGCAGCAATTCAAGGACTGTGATTGGTTAATAAAAAAATCACCTCTGACCTCTGCAAAGGTCTTGAAATGAGCTCTTTTGTGAAAACAGAATACATGATAATAGAACAAAGAGTGAAATCATAATGTTTGTATATGAAGAACCTGTATAATCATGAGTACAGCCTACTTCATGCAAAGTTATCTTAAAGATAATTAAACAATAAAAACAGTTTTATTACTTGTAATCCATTTCAGATTGATGGGAGCAAAATGTCTCAGCTTTTACAATTTACCTGATGGCAGGACAGTCTGTTAAAGTCGCACTTTTGGATGGTCTGTAGCCAACAATCCAAGAGAGATGGAAGGAAGTAAAACAACAAGAAAACCAAATTGGACAGAAAAGCAGCGTTTACTTTTAGCTTTATGTTCAGTGTTTGGAGAATATTTCTTCCTTCCACCATTTTGTCCTCTGCTAGAGAAACTCTTAAGCCTCTTAAAAGTCCTCCTCTCTACTCTTAACAAATTTTACCTTAGGAGCTGTTTTTAGGGCTAAGATGTTTTGTGAATCATTTTTATCTTTACTAAGATTTAATCCTAAATTTAGGGAGAAATTCTAAGAAAATGCCCTAATTCTAAGATTTTTCTTAGAATTTTGTCACTAGGAGCAACTTTTAGGCTTAAGAAGCTCTGTGAATACGAGCCCAGGTGTTTTCGTGAATAAAAAAGCTCCCAGTGCGAGTGATGATCAATGTGAATAATAATAATAATAATAATAATAATATAATAATAATAATAATAATAATAAATGATTTAAAAAATAATGTCTCAGAAATTGATTGAGCAAAAGTCTTGAGTGATTCTGATCCAAGGTTGGTTGATTCAGACCATACGGCCAAGTAATAAATAAATAAACAAACAAATAAACATTTAATATTTTAAAAACTGTACACTGTACACAAGTTTCTTTTGCACAAACGAACAAGACCAGTTTGAACTGATTTGCACAATATGAAAACGCTGATTTGGGGAGTGTATTAAAAAAAAAAAAAAAGAACATTTAATATCTAAAAAACGGATTCAGCACACATGTTTATTTTGATGCACAAAGGAACTGACATGGTTTTATTAATTTTCCGATCATGTGGATGGGAAACTTCACACAGGTTAACTACAAAAGGATAAAATGTCCAGGTAATGTTTCGTTCAAAGATAAATGCATAATTACTATTAATAGTATGTACCATACAGGCAATAATACACTTCACAAAGTGAAAAGAAAAGAATCAGTTCCACGCTAAATAGCAGCTACTGATGCACAAGAAACAGGAAGCGGAGCTAGCAGGTCTGTTGTGTTCGTCCTGCTTTGGATGGAGTCGGACAGGAGATATTGTTCTGTTTCTCTACTGTTCTGCTCCTGATGACCCGGCTTAGGTGTGCCGAGAACTGAAATAGAGCAAAAATCCCACGACCTGCGGACTTGTGACCTCAATGACACGCAATATTCTGTTGATCTGAGCTCATATCGGTCAGAAAGAAACATGGACATATTTCTGCCAGCTCTTTTCTTTCTCTAAGTAAAGAAAAAAAGAAAATCAAGAGAGCGAAAAAGAAAAGAGTGAGGGGAGTGAGTGGGAAGGAGTGGGCGTAGGACGTGGGACTGTTACAAGAGACAGAAGGAAAGGAAAAAGAATGAGGAAGAAGAAGAAGAAGAAGAAGGAGACTGGCGTTAGCATGGCGAGGCATCCCGTACAACTGAGACGGCGCTCAATCCCTCGCAGCAGATGGCTCCCCGGCCGTCCAAGTGCAGGGGGAGAGATGGAGTGTGTATCGGTGAACCAGGCCTCCCGTGGCTCCCACAAATGGCACCAGAAGCACGACAAGAACACTTCAGTGGAAAATAAAAAAAGGGCCTTGTTTACTCAAAAAAAAAAAAGAAGAAAAAAAAAGGTCCTCAAGAAAGGTTTCAGTAAAATTAAATCTACAGCATTCCTGAAACCTCATGTATATAAGAGGGGAAAAATAAGTGCTGTATTTAGAGTTTAAAGGACTTTAAGTGGACCCACCACAGGCGTAAAATGAAACTAAATTTAACGGTATCACCACTGTCCTCCATAGTCCCTAAAGGTACGATTCAATTATTCAGATGTCGTCACATGTACCTTACAGCACAGTGAAATCATTTTAAAGGGCCTCGCTCAAGGGCTGCAACTTTGGCAGTGCTGGGGCTTGAACCCTTGACCTTCCGATCGGTAACCCAGAGCCTCAACCATCTCTACTGTAGGGCTGGACATGCAGACATGAGTTCCTCACGAAGTCAGTGTGTAACAGACGTGTGTCCATAGTGTCTAAAGGTGCTTAAAGGTGAGACGGTGGCCTTAAAAAACAATTTTAAAAAAGCCATGGTTGCATGTTGATTCGGCATGCGCATAAGCAGACTCTGAATACGCTGAACTTTCCCAGTGTGTGTGACTGCGTTAAACTGCCCCGTAACGCCGCATTACCTGGCTTAACGTAGTTCCTACCCTACTACAAGTAGACCTCTCCAGCATGATAGCTTAGAGATATCTGGGAGGGAACTGGCCGGTTCAAGTCAGGACGAAACCAAGGGGCAACGATTGACTACTGGACTTAAGCTGGTGCCTGAGAACACAGCACCGGTTGATTTAGTTGAAACACTATCTGTCGATATCCCCTCGAGCGCCGAGGCTCTGCTGTTCTACTCCTGTCTCTCCTGGCATTTGTAAAGGCCATGGCGAGGAGCTCACAGTTCCATCTGCATACAGCAGATTTCAGACTGTGCACCGAACACTGAACACACTCGTGCAACTGTAAAACACTGCAAAGTTTATGGTTATGAGAAAGGTTAAGAAAAGGTTAGTGAGGAGGAGGGAATTCTTTACGTGTGCTATAAAAAGCTTTCGACACGACCGCATGGCACGCGGCGCTCGACACGAGGCACGCAAACAAGGGAACAGCTGGCTGGGGTGTACACAGTACCGGAGAGCATGAAATAGCTAAAGCCGTTCGTGTTTATTCTGTCTAGAGTAGGGTGGATCCTCTGGAGCCAGACTCACTGGCTGCCAAGGGGAGCAGCAACGATATGTGTGTGTGTGTGTGTGTGTGTGTGTGTGTGTGTGTGTGTGTGTGTGGAGCTGATATTAATGATATGATATTAAGGTCCCATGGCTCAGGCAGTGTGTTCTCACTGCAGGAGTTTGGCACGCAGCCTCAGCACTACGTAATCCCTTGCACAGTGCAACAGGGAGCACACCTGTCCAAACTGCGTAAACACACACACACAGAAAATCAGCTCAATATGGCATACCATAAGGAGGAATTGAAGGCCGTGGTGACATTATAAGTCATGGACACGCTATTAAACAAACGCATCATCACCATCATCCATGCACAGTTTGTGTTATTCCTCCACGTCCAAATGCACACTAACGACACTACATGTTCATGTCAGTGCCCTGCTGTTTGACGCTGTTCCATTTCCCAAATAATATCTGGTCAGACCTAAGTGTTTTTTTTTTTGTTTTTTTTTTTATTCTTATGGATATACAGTGGAACCTCGGATTGCGAGTAACTCAGTTTACGAGTGTTCCGCAAGACGAGCAAAGATTTTTAATAAATTTTGACTTGAAAAACGAGCATGTCTTGGTTTACAAGTGCCGAGTTTTTTGACACCGACACACACACACCGACACACTCTCTCGCCTTTACACCCCACCCTCCCCGGCTTCACACAGACACATACTCTCTGCTTTACACAGAAACTCTGCTCTGTCGCAATTCTTTTCAAAGGTAAGGTGCTGGTTCATTTGTTTGTTTATTTGTTTTACTTTACAGCAATGATTCCATTAGTCTGCACTCACACGAGTGTCATTAGAGAGATTTATTTTTTTCCCATTAAAACAGTGTTTCCGTTGTGTGTGTGTTTGTTGTGAAACTTAAAAATAGTGGTGGGGGGAGTGAGGAGGAGGATTTTTCCTGTGTAAGATGAGGCGAGGGAAGGGGCTAATTCCACACACACACACAGACACACACAAATACACGGTGCCTGCGCGCACAAACGGAAACACTTATCTGTTGGGATTTATTTTAGCCTTTCTTAAAGGTAAAGTGCAGGTTAATTTGTTAATTTTTACTTTATATATTGTATGAATTATTTTTCTGTATTTATTTTTTTGGGCTGTGGAACACATTATTTGAGTTTTCATTATTTCTAATGGGAAGGTTTGATTTGGTTTACGAGTGTTTTAGAACGAATTATGCTTGTAATCCAAGGTCCCACTGTATACACAAACTGCAAAACAACAGACAGGATATTAACCTTGACGTATCGATCAGTGGTGAACAATGAAGAATAAGACTAAAACATAAGCAAATTTGTGTTGGATATATCAAACTATCTTACGACATTAAAGCATGTGCTAGTTTTACCTTGCATGGGAACAAGCTCCACCCACTACTTCCTTATTTACATAATATTCGCACCCCTTTACAGCAGTGGTGGCTCAGGCGGTCGAGGTTCTGGGTTGCTGATCAGCGGGAAGGAGGTTTTGGCGTCCCAGCACGGCCCTGAACGCGGCAGGAACTTGGCAGAAACGCAGTAGAAACCAGAAAGGACGTAGTATTGTCTCCTTTGATGTGGAGCTGCCACACTTTTTTTGGGGGCATGAGCAACAAATGAGGAAGTGGCCGAAGCAAGACGCAGGAGCAATTTAATAAGGATGAAGTGATGAAAGCAACGGTGTAACTAACACCTCTTAGTGACGTCACTGAGGTACTACAAGCGTGGCGCAGACGGGAAAGATTGGATTGCGTTCTGACTGAACAGGTTCAGGGGTAGCTCAGTGGTTAAGGCATTGGACTAAGGTTCAAATTCCACAACCACAAGGGCGTCTGCCAAATGCCTAGATGGCCATAAAAACCCATAAAAACATATTATGTCAGTGCTGGTCTCAAAGCCTGAATGAAGAACAAGGGCTGAGCATCATGCTAGTGACGCCACCCTTTAACACCCTTTTTACATCTAATTTACATAAAGACCACGCTGCTATTCACAGGGCTTGTGATAGTGAGCCTATAAATGGTTCATTTTCAGCAAGATACTGGTATCAAAAATCTCTGAAAAGAAGTAAATAGAGCAGAAAATATACTTTTGTGAAGCTGTGTTACGGGTGCTGCAAATTAGGAAATATTACTTTCATAATATTTAACTAAAAAATGTAATTCAATTACATGCTAATAACAGCGTAAATATTCCAGCCCAATTTAACACGTAGATTTGGAATAGGGAAATCTGTCCTACCAGGAGTGCCATAAAGGGGGGTGAGGCGGGTGATTCCAAGGGAGCTTGAATGACAGAAGACCCTTAAAAATATTACAGCAGTTGAAAAGTCTGGTCAATGTTGGGGTCGAGTATATTCGGGTTCGAAGGGGTGCAGAATGTCTAGCAGCGCACAGATGAATAATAGGCAGTCAGAGGGGAGGTGGGGGAAGGGGGTGGATAGATGAGGGTTCGATTTAGACGAGTAGCTGGGCAAGTTGTTGATACAGCTTATAGGCAACCTTAGGGTAAAAAAAAAAAAACTAACTTGACAAAACGGTAATAATGAGAATCTGAAGCTATATAGTATAGTAGTGCCTTTTTCAAAGCCAAGGTTACTAGAGAATTATAGAATTACTGAGCAAGCATTATAACCAAAATTACAAAGTACAGTAACCTATATAAGGACCGAAACTGAAATTGCTGAAATGTGCAATGCTGTGGCCTTCAAGTAAGAAAGCACATTCTGCAAAACACACTGTACTCCTATTAAATGTAAACTAACTAGATGGATGGCATGTTGGAGGCAGCATCTGTGCAATCCCAAGATAAAGTATGTTACCAAAAAGTTACTTTTAGAGGATTATTAAACATCCTCGATGAGTAAATTCCGTACATCTGTTCACCAGACCTATGAAAATGTCATCAACTACAATGGACGTATTGTCGGTTAGACCAAAGTGTACTGTAGCATGCATTAACAAGTGCCAGATGTGTAACGTCCAGGTGTGAGGGTTCAAGTCCTGCCTGGTGGCTTGTGTTCATATCGTTTGCAATTTCTCCCTGTATTACTGTAGGTCCCACAGTCCAAAGACATACAGAAGAGGCTAACTGGCATTTCCAAATCGCATTAAAACCCCTCCGCTTAGTGTACCCTCACTAATGACCCTGGGACGGCCTCCAGGCCTCCCGCCACGGTGTACAGAATGAGCTGTATAGAGAATAAGTGAGGTTGAGGAAGTTTTCTAATGCATTTGCATTAACCTGTTGGGTACATGGTACTGATAATCTAGTTTAAGTAACTTAAGAGGACTTTAGAGTTAGCTTGTATAACTGGTAGATTTCTAGTTTAGGCCTGCTCACCTAAAGGTGCGACTACTTTTTTTACTTCAAATGCTGGACAAGTAAGGTGCTAAGAAAGGTTGCAGGTACTAAAGCATCGAGAAGGCACTTGTTCATCGTCAGTAAGTGCTTTGTCAGGGTGGGAGTGGATATTTCAGGATCAAAGAATGTATGAGGGGTACAAATTTCTTCATACTTAGGGTCAAGTCTGAGCCATCAAGCCACCGAACCATGGAGTTTTGGCAGGAAACCGGACAACCCCCCAGATTAAAAACAAGTTCAGGATTTAACTGGGAGCCCAGGGAACTAGTGGATTTGGGTGAGGGCTGATTGGTGGAGGTAGTGGTGGCCTGCCTGATATGCCCCTGGCCTGCCCTTTAGCAGGGTTTCGACCCTTTACCCTTTAAAAGATCGTCTCTTTGAAGCCTTCAGGCTCCCGATGGGTTCTTGAGCAAGGAATCTTACACTTCATCAGCCTGGCTCGACTGTAAGTCACTCCGGATAAACGCTGGAAAAGAAACATGAGATTGGTATCTTAGGGCTGGTAGAGGTGGGGTAGTTGGGTGAGGAGGTAGGGGAAGGGTGATATGAGATGGGGTTAGTGTAGATGAGTGGATATGGGGCAGCTGGCCACTGCTAATGTGCCATCTGGGAAAGCAGCTCCGCCAGAAAGCTAATCAGACCATCCATCACTCAGATACCTGACAGGGGCAATTAGTCCACCTTGCTGCTCTCTGTCGCACTACCCTCCCTCATCCCTTTCTCTCTTTTCCTTTTTTTTTTTTCTTTCACTCAGCTGTACTACTCTCTGCTCTTTCTATCCTCTCCCATCTACTTTGAATCTTTGTCCTCTTTTCAGACACCATCTCTTTTTAACACTTCCTCTCCTTCTTGTCCTTTCCATCATCTATTCCTCATCATATACATACAGTGTCTACAGCCAGAACATCATATTGGCGAGAAATGTGTCTCGCCTCTGTGAAAAAGTGAATTTTCAGATAGCACCATTTTTCATAATACTTAATAATTAATCTCCCGATCTATGCCTCATTTTTTGGAAAAAAACGCGTACGCATTTATATTTTTATATCTGCTAACTACAAACTTCATGTCAGTGGTGTCCGTAACCGTTTCTCATTCAAAATTTTCAACGACCTTAATCGTCATTCAGAAGAACCTTGGCCAATTGGGATTTCACATGAAAAGACATCCGCATGAAAAAGTGTATTATTCCAAGATATTGCAACATGACTGACATGGTTACGGACACTACAAGGTGTTTTGCTTCTTAAGCTTTTAACAAAAACCGGAACGCTTTATTTCAAGCAACGGTTTTTTACAAGTCATATGCATATTTAGGATGTTACACCAATTTTAGCATCGATGACATATTGATATGAATAATTGGCATTGTAAATGATTATTGTTTGAAGGGAGACACTATACTGTAACGCTGAAAAATGGCATTTTTGGGGCACAAATACAATCATCATACAAACTTTTCAAGTTTTCAGGGAAGTGAGGTTGGTCAGAAGTAGCTTCTTTGGCACACACATTTTCTGCATTATATGTACAGTACGTATAACATAAAAAAAAATAAAAAAAAAAGATAAACTCAGCATCAATACTGTGTTTCGGCCGCGACCTCCCTTTCGCCCTCATTCTGCATCCTCTACAAGTTTTCCTCTTCCCCTTGACTTTTCTCTTCTTCAGTTCCAATTTATTTATCTTGATCTTATCTCTCTTCTCTCCTTTCCTCAGCTCCCTCTTCTCATTTCCTTTCTATCATTCATCGTCCACCAATCTTCTGTCTTACATGCGCTCCTGCTATTTATCTTTCACCCCTTTCTTTCTTTCTTGCTGATTTTTATGCCCTCCTGCATCCTGATCCTGAGCGATTTTCACTTCTCTACCACTCTTCTTCTTCAGCGTAATTCTTCTCCTTACTGCATTACTTCGAGCGAGCTTTGTTCTCTTCCTCCACAGCTTTCCTCTGCCCTCGTCAACATTTGTTCTTGCTGTCTACCTCCGTTCCTTTCCGAGTGACATTTCTCCTTCTTCTCCTTCTTCTTCCTTTAGCAGAGTACAAGCGGCAAACAAAGCCTGAGTGTATCCAAGCAGGAGATTTGTGACTTGCGAATCCTGGACTGCATCTATCGAGAAACATCTATGCCAAGGAAGACTCTATTATTGAGGACAGGAAAGATGTGGGTGGACAAACGATCCGTCCTCTCCCTCACACTATACGAGTGCAAATTCGACAAAAAGCTTGCGAATCTCACCAGGAGAATAACTTGAACGATACTACGGAGAAATGCAAAAAAAAAAAAAAAAAAACAGATTGAGGGGAAGACAGGACGAGCCAGAGAGAGGTGCGCGAGTGTGTGTAAATGTCTGAAAGCAGCACTTTCTATTCAGGAGTAAATAAGAAGCATGGAATTATGCAAACACATTCTGCAGGCTCGATTATTAATGCTGTAGGAGCAAGATGGAGACAGTGAAATGAGGGGGAAAAAAAAAAGATCCACTGCATCACCTGCATTCCTGAAAAGTGGAAAAGTGTCCGTTCTGTATAACGGGAGGTAGAGATGAAATCAAAGATATTCTAACATGGATGGAATCTGACGGTGCAGCAGTTTAGTTATCGGTTCATTAAAAAGAATCAAATTAAGAATAATAATAAAAATTGAGCAAGCGAAAGTTTGTTAAATGTCACCAGTGACGTCGCACCTCTCCCGGAAGTCCCGGGAGCCTCCTGCATATCACTAGCATCTGTCCGATGCCCACCAATCACATGCAATATCACGGGAAATCTTTTTTTTTTTTTTTTTTTCATGAGAGAGAGAGATTTGGATTATGCATTTTGATTCATCTTGTGCTAGAGGGAGGTGTTTTACATTCAACATCTTTCTTTTTTTTTTTCTATCTCCATCATTAAATACAAGTCCAACGTTAGACGGGAACGATTAATATTGAACATGATTTCAATTGTCATTAAGATTAAACCTGAAAAAGTGTTTTATTCTAAAATGGAAAATTGTTAAGATATTGCGATATGACCTTGACATGGTTACGGACACTACAGATTTAAAACGGGACCTAAAATGGATGACGACAATAGACTGAAGACTACTAGCACTGCTTGTTAGTAGATTTCCTATAAACAAGCTCTACGACCTGAATCACGCTTGTTTGTAGAAGTCAGCAGAGTCTTTCTTTAGTCTTGCTAGTGAGAACGCTAATTGTTCTTGTGTAACTTTGGACTTGTAGGTAAATTCCAACACACAGAATGTTACTCGTGTTTCTGCTTCGGTGTACAAATGAGATAAATGTAAGTCTTCCCTATAAATAAAAGAAATGTTTTGTCAGAACTTGACCTTTCAATATATATATATATATATATATATATATATATATATATATATATATATATATATAAACTACTGGTAAATTGAAAAGTTTTTATAATGGTAATATTCCTCGTTGCTACGCTAACTGATACTAACTAATAATCAACAGAAAAAAAATATTCATATTCAAAATATACAGAATAATATATTGTATTAACACATTACACTATATTGAAAAATACATAAGGAATTGTCACTTTTCCTAGATTGAGAAACATATTAAAATATAATCCTGTAATTTTATATTCAACAATATACTTCATAAAATATTGAACTTGATTAAATATATATAATTTTTTTCCCCTCACAATATACTTATACACACGTGGACAAAATTGTTGGTACCCTTCGGTCAATGAAAGAAAAACTCACAATGGTCACAGAAATAACTTTAATCTGACAAAAGTAGTAATTAAAAAAAATTCTATGAATGTTAACCAATGAAAGTCAGACATTGCTTTTCAACCATGCTTCAACGGAATTATTAAAAAACATAAACCAAGGAGGACACCATTGTTGAAAACAAATCATAAAAAAGCCAGACTGGAATATGCCAAACTACATGTGGACAAGCCACAAAGCTTCTGGGAGAATGTCCTATGGACAGATGAGACAAAAATGGAACTTTTTGCCAAGGTACATCAGCTCTATGTTCACAGACGGAAAAATGAAGCATATGAAGAAAAGAACACTGTCCCTACTGTGAAACACGGAGGAGGCTCTGTTATGTTCTGGGGCTGCTTTGCTGCATCTGGCACAGGGTGTCTTGAATCTGTGCAGGGTACAATGAAATCTCAAGACTATCAAGGGATTCTAGAGAGAAATGTGCTGGCCAGTGTCAGAAAGCTGGGTCTCAGTCGCAGGTCATGGGTCTCGCAACAGGACAATGACCCAAAACACACAGCTAAAAACACCCAAGAATGGCTAAGAGGAAAACATTGGACTATTCTAAAGTGGCCTTCTATGAGCCCTGACCTCAATCCTATTGAGCATCTTTGGAAGGAGCTGAAACATGCTGTCTAGAAAAGGCACCCTTCAAACCGGAAACAACTGGAGCAGCTTGCTCATGAGGAGTGGGCCAAAATACCTGCAGAGAGGTGCAGAAGTCTCATTGACAGTTACAGGAATCGTTTGATTGCAGTGATTGCCTCAAAAGGTTGTGCAACAAACTATTAAGTTAGGGGTACCATCATTTTTGTCCAGGCCTGTTCCATGAGTTCATTTTCTTTTATAATTCCGTTGAAGCATGGTTGAAAAGCAATGTCTGACTTTCATTGGTTAACATTCATAGAATTCTTATTTATTATTACTTTTGTCAGATTAAAGTTATTTCTGTGACCATTGTGAGTTTCTCTTTCATTGACCGAAGGGTACCAACCATTTTGTCCACGTGTGTATGTTATATATCAGGGCACACAGACAAAGTAAAAGTTTGTATATAATCCTTAAACATGCATAAAGTTTCAATAATGTTTCAACAAAGTGTAAATATAATGTTTTCTGTCTTCACTGGAATATATATCTCCATGCATGTTCCTTTCATATATTGCAATATATTAATAAATATAAGCACTAGTTTTTTATATATGGAAATGTATTTTTTTCATAAATTGCATTATATTTTACAATTCCGTAAGTCTGTCGGTCGGTCGGTCCAGTATGTTTTGTCACAGCATCACACACAACTGCCGGAACAGAATGTAATGAAACTTCTGCAGTACCAAGATATCTGCCTGGAGTTTAATCTGCAATCAAATAGAAATGTTGAATACCATAAAAACAATGGTATAAAGTCATATTATGTCCCCTTTTAAATAAGGGGTAATAAAAGGGGTTCATCTTTGAATGCATTTGAGCGTACCAGCTTATTTTTAGCCTTAACCGTTTTTTTCTTCTTCTTTTTTTAAAACTATTTCTACAAACTCTTTAACCCGTCAGCGACCGGCACTTCAGCTGGTGTTGGATATACTCTAAGGGGATCTTGCAATTGGGGAAAGCTATACATCAAATCTATGATCCAGTCTAACCATACAGTCCAAATTCTCCAGTCTCAAACAGCTTTCCCGGCGCTGGCTTCTGATGCCCACAGGCCCAGTTTGATCAGGGGCCCAAGCAGTTTCTTGGTTTGCATGCCCTCGTTCGTGAGGGGGAACCTTAAAAACGATACATTTCTGCGCCGCTCAAGGTCAGATGCTCGGATAGGCGGCAAGGAGTACGAGAAGATCGGAGGGTGGGTAGATAAGGACAAGGGCAAAAAAAAAAAAAAAAAAAAAAAAAGTACAGTAGCAGGGAGTGAGATTATTAAAAATGTTCTTAATATGAGCAGGAGAATTTTTGAACACTTTATTTCCGAGCCAAGGATTTTAAAGTGCAGGTGCACAACTGTAGCGCCAGTCGGGCAAGAAAGTGGTATTTAAAAACACGGTGCAAATATACAGTAGGATAATAATGTTAATGATAATATTTACACCACTAAAGACAAACAACGATCAAACAAAAAACAGTTAATAAAGCGAGATGATTTGTAATAGTTATGGAGCGTATATACTGTAGTATACTGTACATATCCAGCCAAAAAAAAAAAAAAAGAGGAGGAGTGGAAAAACTCTACATACTGTATTACATACAGTATAGCAAAGATCGAGTGATAAATTAATGGAATAAAGACCAGCGGTGAACCTCTGACGAAGTTCAGTGAAATGTCAGTGCCACTCCCCAGCCATGTGTTCAAGCTAATGCTTTAGATAACAGATTTTGCTTTCTCTCTTTTTTTTTCCACGGAGTACTCATTACACTTAAACCATGGACGGAGAAACCACAATAAAAAACGTCTTTTTTTTTTCTTTTTTTTTTTTTTTTTTAATGAATTGCTTTAACTAAAGCTCTGTTAAGCTGCAGGTTCTCATTAGCGATCGATTAGTACTGCTCCGACTTCAAACCAATACAGACTAATAGCAGTCACGGCGATACTGTGATTAGCAGCGGTGCGGTCACAGGCAGGAGCCATTAGCATGATTATCACTCATTAGTGTCAGAGACGAAGAGACTAAAGCACCAATCTACTGAACTCCGGGACCAACCGCTGATCCTCCACATACCGGCGGTGAGAGGGGAGAGAAAACTCAGCAAAGCAGAGACAGGAACAGAGACATCAGAGGGAATGGTTTGGTCTGAAACTGGTTAGTTCAGGAAGAGGGGGAAAAAAGGTACAAGTGTATGACAACGCTCCTGGGTAGTACACAGCACTAAATACTGGCACGCAGCCTGGTTCGCAAGAACAACTTCCTGGAAGAGGAAATTCCACGAATGTCCAAGTAGAAATTCAGAGAATGAAAAAAAAAACATATGAAAAAGCTTTAACATTAATTATTAGCTTCATATTAGACTTCATATAATATGAAGTACATTCGACATTACAGCTACATGACAACTGTTTAAACAATAAGAGCAGATGATGTAATAATTGTTATCATATTAATATCTAAGCTTAATCTCCATCATTTAACAAATGAAATATGACTTGCAGTACAATACAGTAAGTCCCCTACATATGAATGAGTTCTGTTCTTAGAGCTTGTTCGTAAGTCAAATTTGTTCGTAAGTCCAACAAACAGTGTCTCGGTACTAGGATACTAACACTAATTTGCTCTACACGGTACAACGTTCTTTAGAATCGTGCCGATTGTTGAATGATTCATGTTAAAAGAACGAGCCATCTTTTCACCTTGTTCCATTTTCTCAATGATGATTTACACTATTGTCTCCACCGTTATTGCTTGGCGCTTCATACTGTAGCAGTACCAGCTACATCGCCGCTGCTTTGACGCCTTTTTGCTTCCGGACATCCTGGGCTTCAGGCTGCACAATGTACGCCGCCCATGAGATCTAACAATCCACAATTAACGCATGTTCGTACCTTCGAAAGTTCGTAACTTGAAGTGTTCTTATGTAGGGGACTAAATTTGTTGCACTTTATGTCATTGTAGTACATTTTATCAAACCCAATGCGAAACGTTTGATCTTTTGGTACTTTTAGGAATCAGGATCCGGTCGTACCAGATTTACAGATTCCAAAGTTTATTATTATTAATATTGTTTATTAATATTGTTATTTGTTTTATTATTATTATTATTATTATTATATTATTATATATTATTATTTATTTATTTATTATTTATTATATTATTATATTTATTATTTTTTTTTTATTTATTTATTTTTATTATTTTTTATTATTATTTATTTAGTTTATTTATTTTTATTAATTTATTATAATTATTATTATTTTTTATATTTATTTAGTTATATTTTATTTATTTTTATTATTATTTTTTACATTATTATTTATATTATTATCTATTTTTATTATTATATATTGTATTATTATTATTATTTATTTATTATTATTATTATTATTTTTTATGCTAATTAGGCTTTGTTGGGAATAAGTTTAATGCAAAGAAAAATAAACGAGTAAAGATATTGAATCTAGTCGAACGTCTGTTAACTCTATGAATCAGTCAATATCAACAATTTGTTAATACAAGACGGTATCAAACCATCAAAAAATCTACTTTTTTTAAATGATAAATCTTCCGTTCTATCGGCAGATAGTTTTGCTAGTTTTAAGTATTTATTTACTGAAAGACGTGAATTGATCTGCCAATAGAACAAGAAGCCTAAAAACTTTTAAAAATTGGGTTTAATGGAGAGTTATATAGGAAATTGTACATAAATTTGACTGGATCCAAGATCTTAAGATGTCGATGATTTTTTTTTTTTTTTTTTTTTGTTACAGTATAATTGTTCTGTGTGAAAGAAATGTTTTCTGGGAAAGTCCTGGAAATTGATATCAGCTTCCTGGAACCAGAAAGAGAGAGAGAGAGAGAGAGAGAGAGAGCATCCTTGGTCAATAGGTGTGTTTGTAATTTACTCTTGAACTACCAGAGAGCCTCTGAGACCTGCTGGACGTTCAGCGTAAACCCTGAAACAAAGCTTAAAGCATTCCGATGTGAATCGAAAAGCCTTCCATGCACGTTTATCTCGGCTCTAATGATGATTACAGAATTACAAAGCTCAGAGCCACGCATTCCTATAAAGAGAGAGAGAGAGAGAGAGAGAATAGGAAGTGATGCTCGCTCAACCATCCTGTACGGATCTTTTGCGCCGTGATGCTGTTGGGTTTTTAATAGCCGGCTTGTCCGAGAATCTGAGTTTTTTTAGGTTCACCTTTATTATAGGTAATAAACTGGAACTATAGCGTAATTGCCATTGTACATTTTTTAATATGTAGAAAATAAATAAAGCACGGAGAATGAATTAGGCTCACTCTGTGCAGTAAAAATGTGTTTCTTGTCTTCTTTTTTTTTATTTCTAATTTTGGAGGGAAAAAAAATGGAGGAAAGAAGCAGAACAGTCACAAAAAGCTGATCAGAGTCGTTGAACACACACGCACACACACATACACACTTTGAGCAAGGGTGATGGAGAGCGTGGGATGGAGAGAGAGAGAGAGAGAGAGAGAGAGAGAGAGAGAGAGAGAGAGCTCGGCCCTGCAGACACATCCGAGCATGAAAAGCTTTTAATCTTCAAGCTTTCCAGCGTCTTAGTTACCACGCTCAAAGCTTTGCCAACTCTTACTCTTAAATACCATTCCTGATCTCACTTTTTGATCTAGGAATAAAACAACTTCATTTCTTTTTCTTTTCTTTTTTTTTCTTTTTTTATTCTGACATGCAGGAAAACTGAAATAAAAACAAGAGTTTGTCACTTCACTTCAAATCTCTAGATAGAGGAGAAAAAAAATAAAAAAAAAAAAAAGCAAAGCAGCAGAACATCACAGAGGCGGTTTCTTTTCTCTCGAAATCAAACGGCGTCTCACGACAAACAAACCTGCTGTTTTAGGCTGAGACACTGCGAGGCAGAAATGAGAATCGTCACTAAGTGTGTGTGTAGTCAAAGCTGAGTGGCTTTTAATGACTGCACACACTCCAGAAGGCTTCAAACAGAGCACCGTAGAGGATCGTGTGTAGCTCAACAAGCGTGTGTGTGTGTGTGTGTGTGGGTGGGGCATTGATGCAAGGATTGAATGCGTGTATGCGGATGATGCAGATGACGTGAATGATACAGCGCAGTGTGTGTGTGTGTGTGTGTAAAGAATGGAGCTGAGCTGTGAGGTGTAATATGAAGCGTCTGAATGAGCTCGGATATTAAACGAGAGTCGTGTCGGAGATAAAGTGCTGAGTGAGATGTATGCGCGTTATTTAACAAAGCAGACGAGGCAAAGTGAACACAGCGTCGCACAATTACACACACACACACACACACACACACACACACACACACACACATACCTGCATTTCACATTTCTAGGTTTTTACAGGTTATGAGGTCGCATTCTCTTTAACTGCAACATGTTTCATCATGGAAGATTGTGATCAGTCAGAAGGTGTTGATTAGCTCATCGTTACAATAGCGTTAGCTTTGCTGTACTGAAAACTTAATCAGGGTTTTTCTTCTTCTTTTTCCTCACTCACTCACTCACTCACTCACTCACTCATCGTCTATACCGCTTTATCCTGTATTGAGGGTCGCGGGGGGCCTGGAGCCTATCCCAGGGTACGAGGCGGGGTCCAGCCTGGACAGACTGGCCACACACACACACACACACACACACACACACACACACACACACACACACGCTCACCAAGCACGGGGAGAACATGCAAACTCCATGTACACAGAGGCGGGACTCGAACCTGGACCCTGGAGGTGCAGATGTCAGGTAGAACAAAAGTCATCATTACTTTTATAAAGGGCAAATGTTACCACTACTGGAATATGGGAATGACTTCGCAAAAATTTTGAACGGTTAAAATTAGCATAATTTTATTTATTTATTGGTCAATAAGACAACAGAATACAACCATACCGAGACTTTTATTTTTTTAAACAATTATATTTTTTCTTTCGATTATACGCAAGTGAAGTACAACACTCTCACTCGTTCACTATACTGCTCACTCTGTCCATTGTTGCCGGAGGCCTGGAGTGTATCCCAGGAGACTTTGGGCATGACATGGTACATATACACACTCGGGAAAAACGACTTTGGAAACGCTGATCAGCCTGCCCTGCATGTCTTCGGACTGTGGGAGGAAACAGGAGTACGCGGAGGAAACCCACCAAGAGGCGGGAATCGAACCCTCGACCTTGGATTTGTCAAGCGCTAGACGGATCCAAAGAAACCTCAGCATTAGAGTCACTGCACAGACCTCCCAGTTATAAGAGGTCAGGCTGCTTAGGTCATAAATCACCTCAATCGAAATTTTTTTTTAATAAAAATAAAATAAAATTTATAAGAATTAACATTACCAAAAAGAAAAAATGAAAAAAAAAAAAAGAGAAATAAAGTAGTAAACATAGTAGGCGTATACAGCTTCTTGCTCTTTGCTTCTAATGTGCCAGTGAAGCTAGTACAGCACTTAGCATGTAAATCAAATAAACCAATCTGTGTTTTAAGATAAGAAATCAAACATTTAAAAAAAAAAAAAAAAGTGAAATAGTCCAATAAATCTAAATCATGAATGATAGCAATACAGATAACTGACTACTGTTAAGACAGACACTTCAGCTTTGGCATCATTTACACAAAATCTGCATTTTTTTAAATTAAATATTTAAAAAAATGCATTTAGCAATTTAAAAACAGCCAATCAATATTTTTGCATATTGATGCATAAACACAATGTTTTATTTGTGTTCAACTACGTACTGGGAGCAGCTGAAAAGTCGACAACAATGATAATATTCATATATAGTAACTTCTAATGTGCCATTTCACCTGTTATAGCACCTTCCAAATGAAAAAGATTTTATATTCATATTTCACACAGTGGAACCTTGGATTACGAGCATTCATTCAGGAAGTGGGCTTGTATGCCAAACCACTCGTAAACCAAATCATCATTTCCCATAAGAAATAATGAAAGCTCAAATTATTCGTTCCACAGCCCCAAAAAATAAATACATAAAAATAATTAATACAATCTATAAAATGAAAATAAAACAAATTAATCTGCACTTTACCTTTAAAAAAAGTACAAATAAATCCTGACAGATAAGTGTTAGTTGAGAGAGTGATGCTTGGTGTCAAAATAAGAGTCGCATGCGTGATACATGATACTCGGTGCTCGTAAACTAATACTTGCTCGGTTTCCGAATAAAAATGTATTAAAATCTTTGCTCGGTTTGCGAAACACTCGTAAACCACGTTACCCGCAATCTGAGGTTCCACTGTATATATATATTTTTTTATTCTTCCTATAAGCATTTATGCCTCCTTAAGGCCACAAACAGTCGTGTAAGCATTTCACTGCGTATCACACTGTGTATGGTTGTGTATGTGACAAATCAAAAAATTGGGACTGAATTTGAATGTAAATATAGAATCTGTAAATATCATGGTAATTATCGGGTACCACAGCGGCTACCAAAGTTCAGCAGGTATCTAATGTGGTACTATCTGTACTATAACATACCAGCAGTATGTACAGTACTAACATATCCACCATGGTACAGTATGTACGAGCATTCAATTTTAGATACCTGTTGATCTTTGGTAGCCACTCCGGTACCTAATAAGTACAAAGGTATTCACCAGTATACTGCAGCACACATGCAATATAGTACTACCACTCAAGTGCCACAGAACCTACACTGGTACTCTATAAGCTCAAGTGGTGCCTACTATGATATATTATGGTATGTACCATCATTTGCCATAGTAAAATTACTTATGGAATATATATAGCTACTCTGTTTTTTTTTGTTTGTTTGTTTGTTTGTTTGTTTTTTTGAGAAGTTAAACGAAACACTGAATAAGCCGCACCAGCAAGAGTCTATAATTAATATTTGAGAAACAACATTGGGGATATAAGTATTGCTCCATCCTCTTTTTGGTCATTTTAAGAAAAAAATAAAAGGCAAATAGAGACCTGGATGGAACGATACTTATATCCACCATGTTGTTTCTCAAATATTAATATCTTGAGATCGACTAAAACAAAAACAAAAACCATAAAAGATAAGCACCACCTTCCAAGAGTAACTGATAAGTACCTATGATTACAGTAATGTACTAATTACTGTGGGATACTGTACTGTATAATTAGGTATAATCACACACCTAGTGGCTAATAAGTGTGTGTGTGTGTGTGTGTGTGTGTGTGTGTGTGTGTGTGTGTGTGTGTGTGTGTGTGTGTGTGAGGGGACACCCATGGTGGCCCTCTTGTGCCAAGAGAGCCTTTGCTGAGATTAGAGACAAGGGCATATGTGTCCTGGAATGCAAATTAGAGAGCTCGTTAGTCTAATGAGGAGACGAGGACGAGTCCTGCCTTAAAGTCAAAGGGTCACACAGACCCAAAGAAGGCGAGGGACACTGGGAGAGAGACAGAGACAGAGAGAGAGAGAGGGAAGGAGGGTCGTCTCTGTAATAAAGACGGATGATATGGCTGAGTCCACATCAGAAGCTTCGGCTAACAGATCATCCGCTCACCTGTCACTCATTCCGGAGGGGGTTGCTAGGCTAATCCTGCAGCGCGCCTCTTATTCACTCCACACACACTGGAGTGTTAATTGCATTTTGGGTTGGGATTAGCCAGAAGTGGGCTGAACCTAAGGTACCAAGGCTTTTTGGATGCATTCAGACACACACACACACACACACACACACACACACACAGCACCCAGGGGGCAAGGCAGGCTGGGTTTTAGCTGCATACTGAAGCTGATAATAACCGCCTGAGCCGATTTGACTGGATGGAGAAAGCGAGTTGAAGTGGTTGCTGGTCGAGGTGGCGAGAGAGGACGGCTTATTTCAGATAAGACACCTGGACAGAGGCAGACTTAGTAGCATCTGAAAGAAGAGAAATGGACGATGGCCTGTAGTTAGATATCGTTAGAAAGCACAAATCTAGAGACGCATTTTTTCTAAAGTATGTTTGCTTAGAAATTGAGCTCTTAGTCAGAATACTACTAATGGAAAAGGAAAACAGTCTTTGTTTTGTTGTTGTTGTTGTTCGTAAATTAAAGTTTTTGACAATTTTCGAAAAGGACATTTCGACATTGTCGGCACAGTGCTGAAGGCGTTAGCGCAGTCGGTCACACCTCCAGGGTCAGGAGTTCAAACGTCACCTCTGCTCTGTGTCCATGGAGTTCGCGTGTTCTCCCTGTTCACACAGGACGAGAGGTATAGACAATGTCGTGGATGGATACCGAGTCAAAATCTTGAGATAATTAGTCTGAATGTAAAATATAGTAAGTCAAAAGTTTAGGAGAGAATTTTGAAATAAAAAGTCAAGGATTTGGGACAGTAAGTCAAACTTTTATGATAATGCATTCGTTTTCGGAGATAAAAAGTTAAATACCCCACCTCCCACAAAAATAAATAAATAAATAAATAAATAAAATCGTAATACTAAATAAATCAATAAATCAAGTATTAATTAACATTTTGAGATGAGCAAGTGATTTAAGGTAAGTTATATAATTATATTATTGCAAATCATAACTTTCAGATAAAAACATAATAAGTCAGAATTTCAAGATGATGCATCAAAACATTCAAATAATAAGGTCAGAATTTTCGTGTTAAAAAGGTAAGAATTTCAAGACACGGCATAAAAAATGTGAATGAATAAATCAGCTCTTTAAGGTAAGAAGTCAAATATTTAGAATAATAAGTCAGAATCTGGAGTGAAATAGTCCAAATTGTTCAACATTAAATCCAAATCGTGGATGTGAGTATTAATGTGGAGATTGATTACTTTTTGCCGGGATTCCCAGATGTTTTAGCATTAGCCTAATTTTACGCAGTCATATAGCGTAACCTAGTTCATCTAAAAAACATGAAATACTTTATAAAAAAGTTGAAATATTTAATGTGATCTGTATTTAATTTAAATCCGCAGCATTTCACATCTATCAGCGTCTAAGTCTTACAGTAATATGGATCTACAAGTTCGCTCCGGCCGTATCTCTCTCTGATATCAACGCGGTGGGTACAGGCCGATGTTAATAGTCTCCATTTCAGCGGGATTGTTTATTTTACCTCTGAGCAATCGATGCCTCTGTGTAAACGGCGACGGCTCCACCCGCTGTGACCGATCGACTAATCAGCCGTTTCTCATGGAAGCAAATCAAAGCGGCCGATAGTTTTAGCTTTATCCCCACGCCAGATTGAAATGATTGATTGAACTGTCCTTTTTGCTCCGAGGTAAATGGAAGTGATTGACTGGGGTGTGATTGGTGTAAGAGATATGAGTGAGGGATTGATCGATGGCCTGCTATGAGCGGAACACACCGCCGACGGGAAAGTGAGACACAGCAGAAATAACGTGGCGTGTAAACATTTCTTCTGATCTGGACCTTGGTTACGGAGTCATGTTTCAACAGAATTTATAACACAATGTCTTGTCATGATTAGAAATCATTCGATGAAACTGCCATTAGAATTGCGACCGGAAATGGTGAAGCCCCTGGCAGTGGGCGGAAAGGAACAGTCACTTTCTCCTTAAATAACGGAATTAAAGAGATCACCCATGTTAAAGGTACAATCTGTAAATGTTATTCAGACAGGGAGGGAGGTAGGGAGAGAGAGAGAGAGAGAAAGAAAGACAAGATGGTTTATAATAAAAACAAAAAAAACAAACAAAAAAAAAAAAACAAGAATGACCAAAAGGAGATCCAGAAGGAACAAAGAAAGAAAGAAAGAAAGAATGGACAACTAAAAACAGAGGAAGAAAATATCATTTTTAAATAAAGAAAATTTAAAAAAGAACAAGAAAAAATACGAAAGGATAAGAAAGAACAGAATATTTAAAGAAGGAAAGAAAGAAGAAAAGGAAAAAAGAGAAAAGGAAAAAAGAGAAAATACAAAAGGATGAGAAAGAAAGAAAGAAAGAAAGAAAGGACAGATGGATAGATGTATTTATAGGTGAAACCAAAAACCTACAAATAAAAAAAAAGTGAAATAAAGAAAGACAAATGTTAAATGTACAGTTTGGCTGTAAATGATATTCACTGCATGAAGCTGATTGTTTGATGTCCTGAAGTGCTTTATTCCTCTTATACCACAGTATATAAGATCAGTAAATACTCTCTCTTATTTCATGTTTTTTTTTTTTTTTTCTGCTTGTGGTTATTTTTAATGCTGCTGAATGTCAATGACTCAAACTAGTTCCCGTTCGCGATCATGCTAACAACTTGAATCTGAGAAAAGCTCTCGTGTTCTTGCTAACAGTCTTTCTGTTAAAAGCATGTAAGTTGTCTTTCCTTCTGTTTAATTAATCTCTTCATCACTTATGTTCTGTTATTACCAAATTTATGTTTGGTTAAAAAATAAAAATAATAATAAAAAAAAAAAGCTGGAAAGCTAGAAAATAGTTTAGCATTCACAGTGATGCTAGTTACTAGCATGACAATCTGGGCCAGTTTTTACTTCATACTTTCATTATAGCTGCAATTAAGAGTTTTTCCTCGAACTGACCTTTTCTCTCTCTCTTTCACTCAAAGATAAAAAAGAATACTGATTAGTTTGGGTGTGAGCATCCTGTGACCAACAGCACCAACTAGCCATGACTAAATGAACTAGCCTTGTAACACAAGCTAGCTAATACAACATAATGTTGATAACCAAACTATAACACATGCCTGGTGTTTATTTTTTTTGTTAGTTTTTTTATTTTATTTTATCCTCAATAAAAAATGTAAGTGATTAGCACTCGAACCGCCAGGTTACGGGTTCGATTCTCACCTCGGGGTCTGTGTGTGTGTGTGTGTGTGTGTGTGTGTGTGTGGAGTTTGCATGTTCTCCCTGTGCTTTGTGTGTTTCCTTCGTGGATTCCGGTTTCCTCGCACAGTCCAAAGACACAGATTAGACTAAAAGTCATTCCTAAACTCCCAGTGGTGTGTGAATGAGTGTGTGTGTGTGTGTGTGTGTGTGTGTGTGGGTGCGCACCTGGATGCACAATGTCTCCTGGGACAGGCTCCAGGCTTCCTGCGATAACATACAGAATACGCGGTATAGGAAATGAATGAATGAATAAATGAATTTAAAACATCGATTAATACTTATCGGATATAATATCCGTATAAACAGTCAGGGAATCTGATGTAATCACTGACCATTTGAATAAAGGTGAATTAATTAACCAGTCATCTAATTGGAGTCCCCGCTGGCATCCTTCCCACCACACGGAGGCCGTGGCCCGGTGGCTCGGTGCCATCTCATTAGAAAGCGCTCTGTCAGGGAACGCCCGGGGAAGACGCGCGGCCTGATAGCCACGAGTGTCCTCCTGGACAAACCTCACACTAATGGCTTCTTCAGCACAGATATATATATCATATGCATTCCTCATTAGCACCGTGGACAGTGCTGGGGTAATTAAGGCTAGTTGATGAACACGACCAGGTGATGACATCTGAGCCTGAGCATGAACTAGACTTTCGGAAGAAGGAAATCACTCACACATAGAGTTTCAATATTTTGAGTGATGATGGCATGAAAATGTGGATGGAGTGTGAGACTGTGGCCTTCAGCGGAGCTCGTCATTCCAGAACTTCCCAAGGATTGCTGTCAAGGTGCTGCGTGCGTCCTCTCAGCCAGTGGGATATTTATCCAGATCGAACTGATGAGCGTCCAACCGATTAATCCAACAACCATCTGATTAATTAATCAACCAATCAATTAATTAAATAACCGATTAAATAAAAATGGGTTGGGAAGGAGGGAAGAAAGAAAGAAAGAAAGAAAGAAAGAAAGAAAGAAAGAAAGAAAGAAAGAAAGAAATGCAGAACACTTAATGAAAAACAAAGAAGAACAAAAGGAGAAAGAACAAATAAAAGAAAATCTAATTGCTTTAATCAAAAAAAGAAAAGAAAGACATTAATAGATGGATGAACGGATAGATGAAAAACTAAAAAACAGAAGAATGAATATTTATAAAGAAAGAAAGAACGAACGAACATGTGCAGGGTGCAGGGGCAGGTCAAGGCCTCGTCAGTCAGTGCTAATGAGTGAAGATGTCCTCAGTATTTTCCCCCGATGATGTTATCTGCACCCGACCCGCGCCAGCTACCTGACCATCAGAGCAGGAGATCACGCTGCACCAGAATAAGCACTGAGATTTGACTCCCTGAGACGTTCCTCCCTAAACCTCCTAAACCTTCTCCTTTCAAGCTCACATTCCTCTTCAGTGAAAAAACCAACATCAAACAGAGTAAACATGACGCGCTATTTATCCATTTATCCCACCCACAATCCCACCCCGGCCCTGCCCCGTCCGATAAAAACCTCACACACTTCACTAACGAAGAGTCCGTGTGCTGAGAAACACTCTGTCCTCATATCCTCTTCTTCCTTTATATGTCATTTATTCATTGATTCATTTGTTTGTCCTTCCTCCTTTCCTTCTGTCCTTCTTTCTTTCTGTCCTTCTTATTAGCCCTCTGTCAATATTTGCTCTTGACGTACTAGTCATTATTTCTTCCCTTCTTTTTTTCTCCTTTGATTTTTGTCTGTCTTTCTTATTTATAGCCCTCTGATGTTTTATGTTCTTACTTTTTTCTTTCTTTATTTGGATGGAATGAAAGACGGACAAAAATCAAGGGAAAGAAAGAAAGAAGGAAAGAAAGACTAGTACATCAAAGACAGAAAGAACGATGGACGAAAAGTAGGAAGGACAAACAAACAAATGAATAAATGAATAAATTAATGAATTTTGCTTTTGATGTTCTATTCTTCCTTTCATCCTTCCCTTCTTTCATTCTTTTGGATTGATATTCCTCTGCATTCTGTTTTTCACTTGCTTGGTTCTGCTTTTTTTTGTTTGTTTGTTTGTTTTTTCAGATTATTGGTCATTTGCTTGTTTTCTTTCTTTTATATTCATAGCTGTCTGACTTTTCATTCTGTCTTTCTTTTTCATCATTTCCTTTTCTCTTTTCCATCACGATGTTTCCCTGTTTCTACTTGACTAACCTGCGTGTGTGTGTGTGTGTGTGTGTGTGTGTGTGTGTGTGTGTGTGTGTGTGTGTGTGTGTAATAACTCTCTGTCTGCACTGAGGAATAATATTTGTCTACCAGAGTGACTTTAAACACTGTGTGTGTCAGATGATGACCTTCTCGTGTCTGAGTAAACGCACGCATAGACAGATCTGTTCTAACTGGCTGCTGGCAGTTCAGGGTCAGAGACCCGGCTCAAGGTTCGAACTCAGCGCTGGGGTCAGAACTGTTTCACTCATTAGGAGAGAAAGAAAGGCGCAGAGCTCCGACTCTGATCATCACTCTTACCCCGCTGTCACTATATAATGCTTTCTGTTATCTGTAGGGGGCAGTGAACATGTGCATGTGTGTGTGTGTGTGTGTGTGTGTGTGTGTGTGTGTGTGTGTGTGTGTGTGTGTGTGTGTGGTTTTGCACGTTTTCCTGACTCTGACCAGCCACCAAACTGGTTTCTCGTCTAAAGTGCAACAGTGCAGAGATTCTGAAAGATACCTGCTGAACAAATCTTGGCACCTTATAGCGGCCCGACTCGTTTCCAATCAGTCCACACACACACAATGACAGGCATTGTTTGAGCCAGCGCACACACACACACACACACACACACACACACCCCGGGAACCTTTCCAAGCTGGGGATCTATCTGTTATCCACGACTAAAGGCAACGCTTCAAGAAAAACAAATCAAACACTTCAGTCGATCAGCCACACAGTTCAGTGTTCAGCATTAAAGCTACGAGGTTACTCTACTCTGCCGTTTCTATACTGCCTGCATTCACACCAACACAACTACACTGTCATGTCACAGCTGCAGCAGTCGTGTTGTAGAGTAGAGCATGAATCACATTTCAAGTGTTCGAGTTATTAAATACATCCCTGCTAGGCAACTCGGAAACACCGGCGCTAAGTAGATGGCAGCTATTAACGAAGGCTCGTACGTTAGCTAGCTAGATAGAACCTAGCCGCTAATTTTTTTTTATTGAAAACCTTTTAAGTTTCTTAGATATTAAGTGAGTACTGAGAGCATCATTTAGTCCTCACGCGTATCTATCGTGACCTTTAAAGCTACCTCAGCTTCAACCTTTTTTTGGTTTGTTTGTTTTAAGGATCACCTTCATTTACCGGTTTGCTTACAGCTGATTTACTCTAAAGCCACTTTTTAAAAAAATTATTCCATACAGCGATACCTCGGAATTTCTGTCTTAAAGAAATTACATTTTGCAATAAATCTGCCTCGGCATACAAAGCATTTCAGACATACGAGCCGAACTAAACGTTCAGGAGCCGTTCAGAACTTGTTTGCGTCGGGGTTTTTTTTTTTTTTTTTTTTTCTTTCTTTCGTGTACGATTTAGTGAAGACACACTTTAGCAGCGCGGGTCGCAAGAATGTTAGCAAGAAGAAAAGAGAAAAGGGAACCGCTTTCAGTTTGGTTTTTAAAGCAGCCGGTGCCAAGAGGAAGCATAGATGAAGGTTAAGTGATGGTTTAATGTCTGTTTATTTAATATTTTACTTCATTTATGTGTCCTTTATAAATGTATTGATTATTTTCAAATGCAAAAATATGATCATAATGTTGGAAAACGGTAACACTGGTAATATTTTTGGGTGGCTAGAACGGATTATCTGCATGTACATTATTTCCTATGGAACAATGCGTTTCACAATACAACATTTCGCCTTAAGAACTCGCCTCCGGAACAGATTACACCGCTGTGTATTGTTTATCAAGAATAAATACAAAATCATGCAGAACAGTTTATGACATAAATGATTAATGACTGATGGACACCATTGTGTGTGTGTGTGTGTGTGTGTGTGTGTGTGTTGCTTCAATAGTTTGGCACTCTCTCACAGATTTGACGAGATAAAAGCCGAAGATTAAGAACGTACACGCCTTGGTGCAACACACAGAAACACTTACATACGCACATTTAATCTGTTGTAATGTATGTTAATAAACATGTCCATTATAGGGACTAAATAAGGCTTGACCTTAATACTGTAACTCCTGACCCTTAAATCTAGACTGTAATCTCTTATTAGTAGCATCATTTAAATATATATATGTGTGTGTGTGTGTGTGTGTGTGTGTGTGTGTGTGTGTGTGTGTGTGTGTGTGTGTGTGCGTTTGTGCACAGAGTATTCACTCAGTAGTTGAGTCAGACATAACCACAGACTTTATTTAGAAGTTATGCCAGAGTTACACACACACACGAGGTTCACCTAAAACAAAGGCGTGTCACGGTTAACCGCAAATCTGACCTTTGAGCTACGCCAAATTTCTTTCTTGCACAATAATACACCCGGGTGAGGAGCGGCATTAAATCCAGCGACACTGTCTGACAGTTTAATGCGGTCGCAACGTGTCAGGCTGGAATTTATATTTTGGCTGTAAATCCACTGAAATCACTGTAGAACGCCGCTTACGGCGGAGAGTAAATACATAAATATAACATTATTCTTGAAGTAGTATTGTCCCTTTAAAGTCAACAATTCTTCTCCTTCATAGAAGAGTTAATACAATTAAAGGTCACATATTATACTTTTTTTTTCAGCAAGCTTGCATAAGACTTCGAGCTCTCCACAATATATATGTGTGTGTGTGTGTGTGTGTGTGTGTGTGTGTGTGTGTGTGTGTGTGTGCGCGCGTGTGTGTGTTAACGATCCAGCTCACATCCTGCATTCTTGCCGCTTGACTTTCTTTCAGTTTCAGTCCTTTTGCTGTTTCAGTGTCTGCAGCTTTAACTAACCTACCATGGACACGAAGAGCTTATCACTGGACAGCACTGAAACAGCACAGACACCCCGTCCCTTCCTCCTTTGTGGAAGTGCATATTCTCAGCCAATCAGAACACAGGAACCAGATATGCCCCCCCCCCCAAAAAAAAAAAAAAGAACAATATACAAGAGCGTTAGTTCATGAAGACATCCTCAATACAATATTTAGCCTTGCGCCTCCAAGACCTGGGTTCGATTGCCGTCTCGGGTCTGTGCTGTCCTCTGCGTACTCCAGTTTCCTCCCACAATCCAACAACATGCACATTAGGCTAACTGGCGTTCCCAAGAAGTTTAAATGTGATGGATCCACCTTTTTTTTTAATTATTTTTTTTATAAAGTCAGAGGTCTAGACAATATTGATTGATTAACCTTGTTTTGGACTTTACTTCTCAGGAGAATTCTGCCAACTTCTCGGAAGTAATCCGTGCGCTGGCGCTTTTACGGCACCCGGAGACTATCAGGTGCATATCCCAATTCTGAATACCAAGACCTTTCCCTTGCGTAACTTAGAAAAACTAAAACCTGCAGAACACTAGGATCATGTTCCAATCGTGTCCCTGGCTTTTCTTCAGTTTATTTATTGTGTATTCTGTTGTACGAGCGCCTCCATCAAGGTTTATTAAAATGGAAGGATACAAATGTGGTCAGTGCTGCGAACAAATAATGACATAACCTTTACCTTAACCTTAATTATAATTCTCACCCTCGTTTATGGTGCTGTCTCAGGTTATTTTATCCATATAAATTTACAATAATAGTCTGGCTACCTAGACAGAGAGGGCACATACACAGACACACACACACACACACACACACACACACACAAAATGCAGTCTTTTAGTTGGTCTCTAGGCACACAGAGTAACAGAAAGCACTTGCAGCTGACACACACACACACACACACACACACACACACACACACACACACACACACACACACACACACACACACACACACACACAAAATGAAGTTGTCTAGTCTGTCTCTAGGCACCCAGAGTAACAGTAAGCACTTGCAGCTGATCCGAAAAGACACACACACACACACACACACACACACATATATATATACACACACACAAAAGTTGTTATGATAGCAGCATCTGATACTGCCAAACAGTGGCTCATTAAATCCAGAGTGAGTGTGTGTTAGTGTCTGTGCAAGTGTGTGGGATCACACAGATATCTCCGTGTTGCTCCTGACTCGAAGAGCTTATCATCGGGCAGCACTGAGACAGCAGAGAGAAGGTCAGCGTCTTACCTGCAAAACACAGAGAGAGAAAAAGAGAGAAGGAAAAACGTTAAAGCCCATCCATCACTGTCCACGTCCCTTACGTTACTCCGCTAACACTGCTCAATTTCTGTTCCAGCAAAAACAATCTACAGGTCTGATCTCTCCATGCGTGTGTTTGGAGACTCGAGCGGGCACTGTGGACCTGCTCTGACATTCATGCACACCTGCGATTTCAGCTCAACACCTTGTTTTTTTTTTTTTTTACTCGAAGCAATCAGTCGTTTGTGTAAAGCAGTCGTCCCTAATCCGGGCGCAGGGGCCGTGATGCGACCCCCACCGCGGCCTTCGCTCAACACGCCAACACGGTGCGTATTTGACTTGGCAGTGATGGTGAAATGCAATCTCGCTCCTCGGGTCTACAGGGAGACGGCTCTGAAGTTTAACACATCTGGACTTTTCACACACTCACTCGGACATGGGGATAAATCATGATGGAAGATACTTTTATCTTTCACATATAATACTTGTAAATCAGCAATTATGTATATTATGTATAGATGTACCTATATATATATATATATATAGTATGGTTCAGTATTATACATTTGTTTTTAGATTTTAGATAAACACACAGGCTGTGGCTAATTTACTGGGAATGAAATGTACAAAGCGAATGCCCCGTAAAATGGATCCAAAAGGTGCAGAGACGACACCCCCTTCAATGGATGGGAAAGGTACAGAGGCCACACCTCCTTCACCAGGTCCAACATGTACGGAGGCCATACCTCCTTTACTGGGTGGGAAAGATACAGAGGCCACACAACCTTCACTGGGTGGGAAGGGTTCAGAGGCCATACCTCCTTCACTGGGTGGGAAGGGTTCAGAGGCCATACCTCCTTTACTGGGTGGGAAGGGTACAGAGGCACACCTCCTTCACCAGGTCCAACGAGACCATACCTCCTTTACTAGGTGGGAAAGGTACCGAGGCCACACCTCCTTCACTGGGTGGGAAGGGCACAGAGGCCACTCCTCCTTCACTGGGTGTGAAGGGTACAGAGGTCACACCTCTTCACTGGGTGGGAAGGGCACAGAGGCCACTCCTCCTTCACTGGGTGGGAAGGGTACCCAGACCTCCTTCACCATGTCCAACAGGTACAGGGGCCAGACCTTCCTTCACTGGGTATGAACGCTACAGGGGCCATGCCTCCTTCCCTGAGTTTGACTGGTACAGCGACAGCATCTCCTTCATTGGGTAGGAAAAGAAGTCACTATCTTTGTTCCTTCCAGGTTCAGTACAAGAGGCATGACCTTTATACCCCTCACACCCAGTAAAGAAGCCATGTCTTCTATACCCTCCATTGCCAATGGGGCATGCATGGCTTTCTCACTGGGTGTGACAGTGACAGAGATCATGCCTCTTGTACTGAACCTGGAAGGTATAAAGGCAGTGACTTCTTTTTGTGGCACTAGAATGTTCAAACACCACACCCGATCTACTAACAGGCACCCAGGCCACCACTTTAACCTGCACTAACAGGTGACCACACCTCCTCAACTGGGTTCTACAATGACAGAGACCCCACTCCATTCACTGGGATTGACAGGTTATGTTTACTTTTCTGGACTTAAAATGGTACAAAGGCCAGACCTTGTTCACTGTATCTGAAAAACATAGTTCACCAAGACTGGAAGTTCCAGAGGCCAAACTAACTTCAGTGTGATTGACAAGCACAAAGCAAAGGCTTCTTCACTAGGAGTGACAGACCCCGAGGCCACATCTCTTTCATTGGGATGAAGAAATACAGAGACCACACCTCCTTTTTCTGGGAGGCCATAGATCATAGCCTCTGTGTTTATTGATTCAGGGTAAATTTAATATTTCATCATCTGTGTATCGGATCTGCTGTCATGATGATGAACGAGTGAGCAGATGAGATGCGCGAGAAAGAAAAGCACAGACGAGCAGTCCTGCATGTACTAGAATCACGCCGAGATGCAGTTTACACCTGTACCTTTTGCCCATCCTCGGCTTGGAATTATTTACAGAACATTTTCATTTTAATGAAAACAATGATAACTTAACCCACTTCTAGAGACACACAGGCAACATTGTGTATAGGTGTGTTCGGTCATGTTTTTTAAAGCCGTCTTAATAATCTGTATTTCATCACTATTGGTGAACATTACAAAAAAAAAAAAGTCAGATAATTTTTGACGCCAAACACATTATTCGCTCAAATCAATAAGAAACGAGGGGTAACCCAGGAAACCAGTCAAAGAAGGTTTGGATATTTTATGTGATTCAGCTTATTTCTCTAGGGGAAACTCTTCTAAGTGGAATCCTACCACAAAGTGGTTTCCTTTTATAAAGAAAACCAGAACCATTAATCATCCAAAGAACCCCTGACAAACCCTTTAATCTAGGCAGGTAGCCTTCACCTGGAGCATGGTTGAAAATGGCTCCCAAGTGGGATCACTTGAAGAGTGCGAGTCTGGCTGGAAGGCATGATATGTTCTCTCTCCTTGTCAATCAGAACAACACTAGCATCTGCGAGCTCTTGTATGTAAAATAACCAGAGTGTTCAAGCTGACGTAGCGGGGGCAGCTACAGGAAAGATGTGGTGGCTGGCTTATAGGAAACACTTGCTAGCTTTCATCATCCATAGTGCGAAGCTGTCGAGTGAAAGGAGAGAGCTGGCTAGTGGGTAGGAATTTGGAAAGGACCAAACCAAATTGGAAGAAAAATATAAAGATTAACATAGGTTTGAACTGCTCAGACTGGTCAAAACAAACATGACTCAGGTACTAAACACTGACCCAGACATATCAAACGTAGTAGAGCCGAAGCTGGAGCTGAAAAGCACAAGTCAATATAATCCCATCAATGGAACAATTGATAGGGTAATAAAACCACAGACATAGATAAGCTTCAAGCCAATTGTTGTATCACCGTCCCGACTGTCAATCTGTTCACCAATACAAAGCCAAGTTAAGTGAAGCGGTGGAGTTAACAGCCATACCATTCCTATTATAGTACGTATAAATATGATACGTGTTAGAATGTGTTGGATCGTGATGGTATAGGAATAGCATGGCAGAACCGGGGGCAGTGGTGCTTCCTAACAGCCTCTGAGTCCCTGGATTGATCCCCACTGGTTTCATGTGTTCACGGTTTTCACTTGGGTTCCCCAGTTTTCTCCCACCTCCCACTTCTGAGTGTCCACCTCGAGTCACCTTGGGATTCATGGGTCTTCTTCCGGATTCTCCAGTTTTCTCCCACCTCCCACTTCTGAGTGTCCACCTCGAGTCACCTTGGGATTCATGGGTCTTCTTCCGGATTCTCCAGTTTTCTCCCACCTCCCACTTCTGAGTGTCCACCTCGAGTCACCTTGGGATTCATGGGTCTTCTTCCGGATTCTCCAGTTTTCTCCCACCTCCCTCTTCTGAGTGTCCACCTCGAGTCACCTTGGGATTCATGGGTCTTCTTCCGGATTCTCCAGTTTTCTCCCACCTCCCTCTTCTGAGTGTCCACCTCGAGTCACCTTGGGATTCATGGGTCTTCTTCCGGATTCTCCAGTTTTCTCCCACCTCCCTCTTCTGAGTGTCCACCTCGAGTCACCTTGGGATTCATGGGTCTTCTCCCGGATTTTCCAGTTTTCTCCCACCTCCTGCTTCATTGTCCTTGGCTCAATACCCCTGAGTCCCCTTGAGATTTACATGTTCATAGGTTTCCCGGGTTCCATAGTTTTCTCCCACCTCCTGCTTCTGTGTCCCTGGATCGACTACCTGGAGTCACCTTGGGATTCAAAGGTTTCCTGCAGGATCCGTAATTTTCTCCCACCTCACACTTCTGTGTGCCTGGATCCATCCCATCAGCACATGTCCACAGGTTTTCTCCATTTTCTCCCACCTCTCTCTCACCGCTTCTCCAGTTTTCCAGGTTTTCTTCCAGGTCCAGGCTGTTAGACAGGTGACTCCGAACTGCCCTTAGGTGTGAGCACATGGCTTCCCTTCTGGGGTATATTCCTGGGAATTTCTAGGCATTTCATGGGATATGTTCAGCATCTTACCAGGATAAAGCACTTAATGTAGGTCAAAACAACAACAGTGTCGCAGTTGAGACTGTGACTGTAGGTGACATCCATTGACGTATCCTTGACATGGAAACAAATAGATTGTAGTCGGACAGTCCACCCTATAATGTCTTAAAGAGGTGCTATTTGGGAGGAAAAAAAGGGAAACAGTATTTAGATTATTTGTGCTAGAACCATCCATCGCTGCCAGAGACCCATCAGACTCCCAGAACTTCACTGAGGTCAGGATTTTGAAGAGGCACAAAGAAAAACGGAGAAAGAAGGGGTGGAGTAGAAAGCAGCCATCCTCTACACTTCCTATTGATTTTCCATTAGCTCACACCAACCTTGGTTAAATCAGTCCACTTTGTGTTCTCTACATCTCCGGCCATGCAATCTTAATTAATTCTGATTCAAGGCCATGGAAGTAAATTACTCTCTCTGCTCAATGACCGGCACTTAATTTGTCCTGCACAGCTTGCTTTTAATGTCCACTCAATCTCCCATTCCACAGAACATCTCTCCTTCTCTGTTTATCACCGATTTTAAACTGAAGTCAAATCTGTTTAAAATCTGATGCCAGTGTTGAAATTACACATCTGATTTTTGGGCAGCGTGTCCAGATTTAAATCAGGGGTGGCCGATGGTCTAACGAGGATGCGTTTTTTTTTCCTTTCTTCCCCCCCCCCCCCTCCCCCCCTCTCTTTTTCTTTATTTAAATATGAACTGTAGATCCCAGAAGCACTGAGAAAACTCAGATCTATATATTCCAGCCTGGTGTGTGACTTCTGGCTCTGAAAGTTCATCAGCTGCTGTTGTAGGTTTCTACGTCCCTGGAATGCGTCCCAAGTTAACATCATAAACAAAAATGTGTAATTTATATTCTCATCCATGTTTCTATTCTTTTGAAATGCATCATCTGTTCATCCCTATATAACAGTACCAGTCAATGGATACGGGGTGGTCAAACTGGGACTTGTGATAAAATTTCTGGTATTGACATTTACAGAGAAGATCACAGTACGTGAACTGATGTGACGTTTTAAAAAAGGCCACAGGTACGTGTATGGCGATATCGGCTGAGGTGGCTCTGTGCCCATTGCAGTCGTTCGTTTCACTGTATAAACTGTACACACGATCATTCACCAGCACCACTTGTACATTACAGGAACTCGGCTGGGAGTCATCGTCATCTCCTCCGTACATTCCTGAACTTGCTCTAAGCCATTTCCACACGGTTGGGCCATTAAAGGGGTTCCTGGGAGGCCAGCGTTCCAGATGTGAAGTAAGCTGTGCAAAAAATCTTTCTACCTTGATGGTGTCCAGGCTCTAGTGAATAATAAGTGGGATAAGCGCATTAGTGTAGCAGGAGATTATATTGAGAAATAAAGAGAGTTTTTACTCTCAGAACTGGGTCCTGTCATTCTGCACAGTCAAAAGTCTCGCTTTGACTTGAACACTGTTTTTTTTTACATATACTGCATACGTCCGTCCAGCACATTTCTAAATTCAGGTTTAAAAGCGCCCCAAATTTATTATCATCATCCTCAATGTCAATTTCTTCTAATCGAACAAATTCAAGAAAGTAGGGGTAATAATCTCCGTGAGATCACACTTACCTGTGTTTCAAATCGGTGTTAAATTGCAAATTCATATGATTGAACACATTGGTGCAAACATCGCTGACCTTTCACAGTAATGACCTGGACTCACAAATCATGGTACAATGTTACATTGTTCAAAGACAAATGAGTTTTTAATCTCTGTAATTTTCCTTAATCCTAATACAAAGTCTTGCCTCACACCTAAACATAACTGTCTTATTACTGATTACATTAGCATGTATTTGCAAGTACATGAGGAGGGGGGGAAAAAAAAACAACAAGATGTGAAGTGGAAAAACACTCAAACCATGCTGGGCTGGTAGATTTTAAACAAACCCTTGACGGGGTGGTGTGAAGCGGCACGGCGTGGAGCAGGGTACGCGTTACCGTACCCGGAATCGATGACTGTTTAAAAGCGGCACATCTCTTAAAGAGCGCTTTTATTTCCCGAAAGCAACTTGCCGATGACTTTAATTTATAAATGCACATATTACACCAGATGCATTAGTACAGTCGTATGATTTGGATCAGCGCCACTAGTACCGTCAGAGCTGAGAAAACCTAATCGACGACTTCTGACCGATCGGAATTCAGAACTCGACATCGCTGTCAGATTCCACTTTACTCTCCCTCCCCTAGTTTTCATCACATGAAAATCATTAAGCTTGCTCTCACTTTCACAATCAACTCAAATTTTGTTAAAAAAACAAACCAAAAAAAAAAAAAACCCTTCCATACCTTCCAGCAAACCGGAAGCAAATGAAGACGACCTGTTTAGACGTTTCCGAACAGCTGGGTACTCCGCCTCTTATTGCCTGACCTCTAGGGGCACTGATGCTTAGCGCAGCCACTCTATCTGGCATGACGACAGCAGCGAGATGAAGGAGGCAGGGCGAACTGTGATAAACTGTGTAATAACTCCTGCTGTGTGGGCTGCAAAGGGCAAGCCTTCACCTCTCACCAGGAACGGTGCCAATATCACCCAGCACTACGCATCCTCCCGCTCCTAATGGAATTGGCTGGCTGCAATAATAATTTGAATTTCACGCCCTGCTGCTCTGGCCAGGACGAACCGGCTGGGACCGGGCATAAATTAGCAGCGTCGTGCCCCAGTGATCAACGAGGGAGCCGTTCAGGACCTATCGATCCGCCGTTTGCAGAAGGTAATCGAGGTACTAATATACCACACTCACCTTTATGGGCGGAGCTAACCTGGGTGACGGAGAGAGCCTTAAAAAAAAAAAAAAATAAAAAAAAAATTGTCACTTTTACCTAACAGCACTTTGAAATGATTTCTACGCATATCCTATTTAGGAAACTGGGGTGAGAGCGCAGGGTCGGCCAGGATACGTCGCCCCCTGGGGCAGATCGGGATAAGGGCCTCGCTCGAGGGCTCGGAAGTGGGTTCGAACCCCCAACCTTCCAATCTGTAACCCACAGTCTTAACCACTTGGGTCACCACTACTCTATTCTTTTTACTCAGACATGAGGTCATTATTATGTTCTTTTTCAGATCTTACTTTTTTAATCCTAAATGCAAAAAGCAAAAAAAAAACAAAAAAGAAAAGAGCAAAAGAAAGCAAACTGTTTGGAACTGCAATGTTCACATGGGGGTCTTAATTGTATATAGACAACCAGATAAACAAAAAGAAGAAAGAAACAGAATATAAAAAAAAAACAAATAAAGCAAAAAAGAAACAAAGTAACCAAGAAACAAACAAACAAAGGACCAAACGTACAAACAAAAACAATAACTACAGAACTACAGTGAACTACAGAACAGCAATCAGGTCAGCTTGAGTTTTCTCCTCCCTGAGTTTCATGATAGCAGGGAAAAGTAACGCTAAACTGACGGACTAGCTTAGGACTGTGTCTCTCTCTCTCTCTAGTCTGTCTCGCTATCCAAGCTCAGCTTAGCAGCGCATCTCTTGTTTGCTTGCCAATCATTTACAGAACTGTGTTTTATATTTTATGATATTTACAAAAGTTTGAGTTAAACGCAAAAAAATATTTCTATTCATGAATGCAAACAGGCAACAGTGTTATAAACATTAGCCCGAGAAAGTAACCGCCGGAAAGTAAAGAATGCGCTCGTGCAAAACATTTGTGACAGAAACTGCGCTACCAAAGCTGCTGAAAAATATATAACCTTGTCTTTTAAACATCGATAGGGCTGGAGTATACGTCGTTTTTTTTTTTTTTTTTAAATACATAAAAATAATGGTCTTTCTTTAAATGTTAAATTTATGAGCAGTTACAGTACTATCTCACCCACATGGTTTCGCGCGCTGACCGCAAGTACCGTAAGTTCATCACGATTCACCGCGGGTTTTGGCGCTGTGATTATGTTTCCATCTTACCGTACCACGCGGAAAATTAGACATGTTTCATTTTTTTTGCCGGTCCTCGCGGATGATCACGGACCTTGCAGAACGTCGGGCGGTCACTCGCGGCGGCGGCCGGTGCCCAACACCGCGTCTCACAGCGTGTCAAACCGCGCGAGATAGGGGTGCAACCACGGTACTGAAAGCCTCCAAAGAGCCCAGTAACAGTATCGTTAGTATACAGTACAATAAGCACTCAAACTGAAGTACATCGGTCTGAGAAAAAGCAACATTGGTGCATCTGTCACTTTTACCAAATCTCACCTCCGTTCCGTGCGAGTGGAGTTTGCATGTTCTCCGTATGCTTGGTGGGTTTCCTCAAGGAAGTCTGGTTTCCACCGACAGTCCAAAGACACGCCCTGTAGGCAGACTGGTTTTTCCAAAAATTTCCTTCTGTAGTTTGTCTGAGTGTGTGTGTGTGTGTGTGTGTGTGTGTGTGTGTCTGTGCTCTTGTACCATGCGACGGTACACCACGTCCGGCACCACGTCCATGGGGTAACCCCCGCTTCGATCCCCAGCCTCCAGGCCCCTCTTGCGACATAACTGAGACCGCACGATAAGCGGTGTAGATAATGAATGAATGGACTTTATGGAGTTTTTCTTATATATACTTTTTAAGTGCTTCAGTACTCGAGGTTTCAGTACCAGTAGGATACCGGCATCAGAAATCAGTACCTTTTGAGCAGCTTCTGCACCCAGCCATGATAAAAACAAACAAACATCGACAAGATTTCGATGGAAAGGATAAAAAAAAAAAAAACCTACAGATCTACTTTTGACAAAACACTTCAGAAGTGCTGCGATCTGAGCACTTTGATCATTCCTATCAAATGCGCAGCTTTTATTCCGCATTTCAGCATTAAATCACAGTCCTGCTATCGCAATTTCAAAGCGAGACACCCCGAGGCTCTTAAAGACAGCGGTGCCTCGAGGCAAGAGCACCAGAGCTGTGTCTCTCACGGTAGAATGAGGCCAGCTTGGAGGATGAAGAAAGCGGAAAAGAGAAGAAAAAAAAGTGTGTGCGAAAAATGAAGACGGCACGACACGGCGCGACGCGTGACTCTCTGCGCTCGGGCGTCTGGAGATTGCGTTGCACACTAAAACAAGCGCTGTGTGCGCACACACTAATTAACTAAGTTTCCCGAACGAACCAGTGCGCAGAAATAAGTGCGTCTGGGAGCTCGTTCAAAGCAGCGATGGCGAGCAGCGAGACGCCGGGGAGCGCCGGGGACGGCGGGAGCTGGCCAAGAGGCACGCCATTAAAAAAAAAAAAAACGTAAAGAGCCGAAGAACCAAAGAAAACAAGCAGAAGTACGGGAACTGCAAATAAATCTTTTGGGAGTAAAGCGAGAAAGTGACCTTTGACCTGCAGCTCTGACCTGTGACTTCTTAACGACTGCAGGCATTTGTGCATGATAATAAAAGAGATCGATCCAGAGCGTCAGTCCATATTGTGGACAAGCGGCGGATCGATGAGGATTGGAAACGCGCAGGAAATTGCGCGGACGACAGCGCGTTCATGATCCACCCGAGACACACACGCATTAAGACCGGATCCGGGGGTTGAGCTGCGTCTTATTGAGCACGGAGCATTTTGGATTCAAACAAAAAGAGATTCAGAACGAGGCTCGATCCTAGCGTAGATATTCATCGAAATGAATCGATTCACGTACTGGATCCTTGGGCATGTTGCCCTTTTTCTTTTTCTTTTTTTTAAGAGCGTAAACGTCTAGGAAAGGTTTCACAAAGCATCTAATCGAAAAAAAAAAAAAAAAAAGGACGCATCATTAGTTAAAGGTGTCGCATCTAAGGAGAGGATGTAACAGCTGAAGAGGGTGATTGGTTCACAAGGAAACGAAGAACAACAGAACTGAAGAGTTTATGGGACGGAAAGAGATGCCGATGAGAAAGAAGAAAACGAGAGCGATGAAACGTGCTGATGATAAGAGAGAGAGAGAGAGAGAGAGAGAGAGAGGAATCAAACAGTGAGTGTGTTCTCCCTTGGAAATGCCCAGTGCTAAAGCGAGAGGGAGGAATCCCGGCTGTCGTGCCGCTCCGTGGTAACGATTCTGATCTCGGCCCAGTTTCCCTCCATCTGCTGTCTTCACCCAGCCACATCTAACACGACACCCCGATCCCGACTCCCCTCCGGCGATCACTCGCTCCAGCACGGCTCCTTTGTTAAAAACCTCCTCGGGGCCCGAAATCTTGCACAGACACTTGCCCTCATCTCGCTGCCTCGCTTCGTGCCCACTCGAGCTTCTTGGCCAAACAAGGAAATGAGCCGAAGGATTTGCTCGGGCGCCAGTCTGATACGTGCACTGATACCGGACTTATTGTTTATTTTCGAATAACGCAACACTGTGACTGACGTGTTTTATTCCTTCTATAACCACAGCACTTCTGTGCTACAAACAATCATCCCATTAAACAAACAACACACAGCGATCCTTAAGTTACAGCTTAAAGAGTATCTATGAATAAAAAGTTGCTGCTTTTTGGCCTTCTTTTCATTTTTGCACAAACAAGCTAATTAGATTTGCTCCTCTGATGTGACCTCATATGAGAGGAGCCCCTCCCCCCGGCTTGTTGCTCAGCTCTGCTGTTCTCTGAAAGGGGGGTGTGGCTCAGGAGTAGCTCGTTTACATTTGGGAGAGGAGTGGAATAAAGATTATCTGGGAGTTCTTTGAAGTGAAGTATTAACGCACACTTCGGTGCAGCGCCGGGATTTATATTAAGCTGTTAAAGAAATAGCCAAATACGAGACCTTTAATTCCTACGAAGTGCTGCCTCTGGAGACGTCGCCCGTAAATAGTAAATAAAAATCTCTTTACGGAAAATGTCACCACGTTAATGATTATGTACTTTTGTCGCTTGTATGTGTTCACGCATGATATCCGCTATACAAGTATCAGGGAACGAGCTGTTACTATAGAAACAAGCGCATAATGTAAACAATAACATGTACGACTGTCGAAGAGAGACACGATCCGAGACGGTTTCTGTGTATAACGGAGCATTATGCCTCCCTTTGTACGTAAGGTGAAAGCAATAAGCGCTCTGTTGTGCTGGTCTCAGAGCACCACTATAAAGCATTTTAATTCCCTTATTAAATAAGCTGATGAATTAAAGGATAAACGAGCCTCTCTATGCTTCCCCTCGCCGGCTGGCTGACGGCCACGGACCGGTCGCGACATCATCGCGAATAATGAGTCTCGCTCTCCAGACGAGGACGAAACAAGTGACCCAAACATGCGCGCACGACGACGTAGCCGCCGCCTTCGGATTTCCTGCCATATTTGACTCGTGAACTATCGCTTAAAAACTGACACCTTTGTATCCCTGTTAATAAGAAAGTCTCTTCATATATTAAATTTGTTCCCAAGAGACGGCGGTGGATCTCTAAAACCGCAAGGCAGCGCACACCCGACGTCGGACACGCTGGCTCCCTTTCTCACTCCGTCCGGTCTCTATGGTGCCGCGCCGGTGGAAGAACGGAGGTGAAGGAGACGAGGGTGACGTGTCGATGAGCCCCGTCTCGACTAACACGTCTTTGGAGCTAATCGGTTTCAACTGCAGCAGGTTGCTGTTCCTTCGTGCCAAATGTGAACAAATTAAATGAGGCAATTAAAAGCTGAATAAGCCAGCGTTGATAATTGTGACCTGATATGCCAAGCCCAATTATAATGAAGCCGGTTCTGCTTCACAGGGTTAGCCATGTTGAGACACACAGACGGTAGTTAAGCAGAGAGAGAGCGCGAGAGAGAGAGAGAGAGACTGGGGAAGTGAAAAACAAAAATTATTATGGTGCCAGATTCAAGGGAAAGGGAGAGACAGGAAAGACTAGTAACCAAAATCTAACAGCATGAAGTAACTCGATACCGGAGTAAACAACTTGAGTTGCTGGAGGTTTATAATCGCACACTTGCTTCTAAAAAAAATGTAAATAAATAACAGCAATAACTGTATTTTCAATGCTAGGAGCTTACTAGATTACTACATATGTACGCTTCCAGAAACCTCAACTAGCCAGACAGATACCTATTAGTGAGGAGTCGTTCATGAACGATTCGTTCATTTTGAACGAGTCCTTAACGTGACTCAGAAGAACGAGTAGACTCAGAGTGATTCCTTCTTTTTCTACTGGGCGCAAATCAATCAATCACCGCCAAACCTCCGTGGGGTATGTACAGGAAACAAAAATGCGTAGTTACCTTTGAGTCTTCCAGTCTGAATCGTTCGTTCTTTCGTCACGTGACTCCCATCGACGCTATGCGGTGCAATAGATTCAAGAGAATGAACGACTCGGACTAGAAGACTCATGAGAAGAACCGTTCAATTCTGTCTCCTTTGTAATGCACGTGACAAAAGAATGAACGACTCAGACCAGTTGATCATTCTGTTGTAGCCGCATTGTAATATTTTCATGACTGGAACTATAGCCAGAATTTGTGTATGTAGACGTGTTGGTCTGTTTTATTTATTTATTTATTTATTTTTTAGTCGTGTGCGATTCCTCCCCGTCACTAGGGGGCTCCACACATTAAGGCTACTACTACCACTCAGCCGGGAGGGCCGAAGACTATCACGTGTTTCCTCCGAACCACGTGACGCCGGCCGACCGCCTCTTTTCGAACTGCTCGCTCGCGCACCGTTGGGGGCGGCGTAACACACTCGGAGGACAGCGCTATCCGCTCCCTCCGCTGTGCGAGCTCACAGACGCCCCTGACTGGCTGTAGAGCCGTGATTAATGTGGGCGAGGTGAGGGAAGGGGCTAATTCCACACACACACACACACACACACACACACACACACACTGCGCACACCAACGGAAACACTTATCTGTCAGGATTTATTTTAACTTTTTTTTTTTTTTAAAGGTAAAGTGCAGATTAATTTGTTTCATTTTCATTTTATAGATTGTAATAATTATTTTTATGTATTTATTTTCTGGGGCTGTGGAACGAATAATTTGAGTTTTATTATTTCTTATGGGAAATGATGATTTGGTTTACGAGTGTTTTTGAATACGAGCCCACTTCCGGAACGAATTATGCTCGTAATCCAAGGTTCCACTGTATTTTGCATCCAAAGAAGCCTGACTTTCTAGTATTTTTAGAAGTTGCTTAAGCAGGTTTTTAAACACTAGCGTTCACACACATCCACGTTCTCCCGCGCACGTTTTCAGGTTCAACCTGTTTACCGGCAGCGAGGCTTACATAAGAGCCAAAGGGGAGTCTCCCCCCCCCCCCTTATCAAGTCTGTTTAATAACTCCGGTTAACAATGCCGCGTGACTACCTGCTGATAGCGGGCGACTGGAAATCAGCCTTGACTTCAATCCTGCCTGAAAGGAAGTGATGCTGTAGTGATTCAGTGTTTTGTTCATCCAGCTTTCCCGCTCGCTCATCCGTAGACTCGGCTCAAACAGATCTGCTTCAAAGCCTCACCTCTGACTGTTTACTGTCTCCGCTGTACATCTGCATTGCGCTCTGGGAGTTTAACACCAGCATCCGAGAGGTGAACCGAGTTCATGGTGCTATATCCGGGCGTGTTTTTATCTTCTTTTATTTTATTTGATTTGATTTCATGCAGCAGTAATACAGTATTGGGGGGAAAAAAAAAAAAAAAAAAGCACAAATGAGAAACGAATGCGAGAAAAAGAGCGCGTTTAAATATTTTATGGTCCAACGCAATGAGTATCATTTTTACAAACGCAGATCGACATCGGTCTTCTACGACTGTTATTACGTTACCGATTGCTTCCTTATAGAGCTGCCAATATAAAGCTCCTTTCACCGGAACGCAGATGATTAACGTCCGTCCCCGTAACCGATGCCGCTGCATAATGGTCGCACTCGGGAGCACGGATTAGACGCCTCCATTTGTTCTAATCGCCGATAGAGAAAGAAAAGCAATTCTACAGTGTGAATAAATGACCACATTCATGGGTGCTTCAAGTGGAACGCAAGCAAGTTTTAATAGACTGGCCTCCAGATGCATTAAAGGCCTAAACAGGATTTCAAACATCCAGAGCATTTCTCAGATAAACAGCCATATATATAAAAGCGTTTTCTATTCAGATCAGGCAGAAATATCAATCCATAAATATAATGAAATAATTATAATAATAAATGTAAATAGATTTCATATATGAATCCACTCCCTGCTCATGATGGACAAGTCTGACGGTCATCATTTAATGTAAAATGTATCAGCTTTCTGTTGTTTGGTTTCATGGTATACTAGCACATGATGTTACTGTATTCCTGGCCTGACCCATGACCCCAGTGAGTCGAGGGTTGCACGAGCCAGTGCGCTCAGACCTCCCTAGATAAACTGTGGATGGTTGCTGTAAGAGTTGCAAGCTGGAATCAAACCTACACCACATCAAATATGCAGAGCTGGTGAGACAAAACGAGAGAAAATGTCTGGGTTATGCAGTATATCTACAATACTGTGTAAAAAGGTCTCGAGGAACAGTTCTCCAGGGTTCCTAATGGACTTTTTTTTTTTTTTTAGTCCAGTCCCTGTACCTGAGCCATTTCAGAAAAAAAGCGTTTATTATTATTATTCTTTTTTTATATATATATATATTATATATATATATATATATATATATATATATTAGAACTCTACTGTTTGATTGTATTCCCCTCCTTGTTCTTGTGTGTGTGTGTGTGTGTGTGAAAATAAATAAATAAATAAATAAATAATAAAAATAAATAAATAAATAATAATAACAATAATTAAGGATTATGAAAAGTTCACCATTGTTCGTTTCTTATTTTTGTCCTCGTTTTATTATTTTTATGATTATTACGATTATGATTATGATTATTATTATTATTATTATTATTATTAAACTAGTGTTTTGAGACATAGCAAGCCCCTGAACATGAGGGGAAAAAAGAAGGGTTATACAGTATATCTACAGGACCATGCCAAAGTCTTGAGCTCACCCATTTCTTCCTATTTGGCTTCCAAAGAGCGAGATGGTCTTGTATTTTCTGTATAATCTAAATCAATAGTTCCCCAGGCTTCATGAAGGACTTGTCTCTCATCATCAACTCAGCAGGTTCAGAGGAATGTTTTTTGTTTGTTAAGCCACACAGCGACCTATGAATCATTCCAGCATAAAAAAAATAAATAAAAAAAAATCTAACAGTGAGAAACAGATGCAGATGATGGCAGATGATCAGGAGGTGATTAGTTTACTGCTGATGCTGAATGCTGAGTGGCTGGAACAGGTGAGAGGGGAAATGAGGTCGCTGCCGAGGTTGTAACATGAACAACCAGTTTATAACGTTCTTCATAAATGAATTGATTTTTTTTTTTAATAATGTATTATTAAGGTAATAATAATTAAAAGGTAATAATTTCATGATATGGTATTATTATGAAAATTGCTTCATTATTTGTTTCTTATTTTTGTCCTTTATTATTATTATTATTATTATTATTATTATTATTATCATCAAAACTACCTTTTGCTGATATTTTGCTAAGTATATCTTGTTAAATATATGATGTCTTTATTATATATATAATTTAAAAATATAATTTTACTTTGTTAATATAATGTTATTAAAGTATATATATACACACACACACACACAGTCTTGTTATTTACCCCATGATAAATAACAGATTTGGGCGATTTTTTTTTTTTTTTAATTGAAAAGATGTAAACACAGTCTCTTTTGGAAATGGAAAACATTGGTGCATAGTTACTTTTTATGTCATAAATTGAACACAGATAAAAAATATATATATATATATATATATATATATATATATATATATATATATATATATATATATTATAGCACTCACCACAAAAATACAAAAAACAAAAAACACCAAAATCTGCTATTTACCAAGGGGTGCCTAAACTTTAGCATAAGACTGTGTGTATATATATATATATCTGGCACGCTAAAACAAGGCGGATTACAGAATTACAGATGTAGCATGCGTGTAAGATTCTAAAAGTGGGCGTGGCCCAATGATTTGAGTCAGGTCTGCACAGAGTATATGCAAATCCGATAATGCTGATTTGTTAAATATGTAACTTTAATTTGTTTATATTCACTACTGCACAGAGATTACTCTTGTAGCCCCAGCACAAACATCGCGTAATTGTTGGGAAATGTAATGCTGCACATACACTGCCTTTTTTTCTTTTTTTTACCTCCCTTTTTTTTTTTTGTGTGTGTGCGTCATTGAAAAGAGAGAAGAAAAAAAAAAAGCAACAATTCAAAAGGGCCTTAAACAGCGCTGATCCATTACGGCCTCGTCTTTCTGCTCCCTGCGCCGGCTCTAAAGCTCCGTCTGATAAACACTTCATCACTGGTCAGCGTTCTTTCTTTCCTTCCTTCCTTTCTGTTTTTTTTCTCTCTCTCTCTCTCTCTGGCTTCTCCCACATACTCTCCTTATTCCGCTCAGAGCTCGTCTGACCTCGCACAGGTTGCACACGCCAAGCACACGTGTCTCGAATCCACACATCTGATCGCTGTAACCCTGAGAACCGCTGCTCTTTTTGGAAACGTTGAAGTGCGTTTGAAAGCAGCGGATCAGATTTTTTTATTTAGTTATTTTTTAAAAATAGAATAAAAATAATTAAAAAATTAAAATAACACTGTAAAATGGTTTTAAATGTGCTTTTTCTTAGATAAAATGAATAACAGCATCAGTTAACTGGGAAATTTTTTTTTTTTTTTTTTTAGAACACTACTGTTTTGCTTCCTTTTTTAAAATAAAATAAATACATAAAAAAATAAAATAATTAAGGATCATAAAAGTTATTATATTATTATTATTATTATTAATTTATTAATAATAATAATAATAATAATAATAATAATAATAATAATACTTTTTATTAATTAATATAAATGATTGTTGAACTGCTGTTTTGCTGGTGTTATGAAAGAACTTGGAGTGAATAAAATTATGAAAACAGTGCTGTGAAAAAGTATTTGCCCCTTTCTGAATTTGTATTTTTCTTATCCTCCAATGTGGCCGCATTTAAACAATTCTGCAAAGTAGAGTGGGTCAAAATTCCTCCGCAGTGATGTGAAAGATGCAATGGAACGCTTCACGAACGCTTGATTGTAGTGATTAACGCTGGTTGATGAATAGGTGAGGTCGAGTCCAAATCCAAGACCTTTAACCCTGAACTGCCGATTCCCATCAGCCAGCTCTGTCTCTCAGTCCTCACCACACCTCACCACACCACACCAGAGCTCTCACCGTGAAGAGACACGCGTGTTCTCTGAGACATATAAAGCCGGACACGTGTTCGTACCGCTAACAGAAATCCTTTGTACTGAGAGGAGAAACCTGTCAGCTCGGTTTAGGAGAGAGATCTGAGAGCAGCTGCTGAAGCAGGAGCTCAGGGCTCTACAGGAGAGCTGGTGTTAGAGGGGCGTGAGACACTGAGAGTCAGGAGTGAGACTAATAAAGGACGAGATGAGACGCGAGACGTTCAGGATCCTCAGGTTAGAATAAACTCAGGAGACGTCATAGAACACGTTACAGTCAAACCTCAGAAAACTGTCTTTTACAGTGTAACTGCTGATCCGGTGTGGGGCACGCGCACACACACACACACACACACACACACACACATAAGAATGAACCTCATCACATACTTATAGACAAAGTTTTACTGAATGAACTGTAGTTTGTGCTAGAGAGGAAGAGGGAAAAAAAGATATGGAGAAAGGAGAAGGAAAGAAAGAAAGAAAGAAAGAAAGAAAGAAAGAAAGAAAACCTGATCAAAGCATGTTAAATAGAAAAAAAAGATGCACAAAAAGAAAGAAGAGCAAGGAAGAAAGCAAAGAAGTTTAAATTAAATATACTGAAAGAAAGAAAGAAAGAAAGAAAGAAAGAAAGAAAGGAAGAAAGAATAATCAAAACATTAAATAGAAGGAAAGAGAAAGAAAGAAAGAAAATGAAGATTAAAGAGAAAATATAAATAAAAAGAAAAAAGAAAATAGCCAAATAAAAAGAAAGAGAAAAATGCACAAAAGAATAAAAGGAAAGAAAAACGAGGAAGGAAGCAAAAAATGTGTAAAAAGAAAGAGAATCATACAAAAAGAAAGAAAGGAAGGAAGAAAGGAAAGAGAAGAGAAAAATTGGAAGAAAGAAAGATACACAGAAAAAAGAGAAAAGTTAGAAACAAACAAAGAAGCGTAATCAAAACATGTTAACTAGAAAGAAAGAGAGAGAAAAAAGAAAGAAAGGAGAGAAAAAATAAGGCAGAAGTGCAATTAAAATATGTAGAACGAAACAAAAAACATTTATATAATGTTAAAAAGAAAAGAGAAACGTACAGAAAGAAAGAAAGAAAAGTGAACAGAAGGTTCCTTAAAAGACCTCGACATATGAAGTGAATCCTGTGTTCAGAGAGCAGCTAGCTGTAGCGGTGCTGTAGCGGTGCTGTAGCGGTGCTGTAGCGGGTGCTGTAGCGGTGCTGTAGCGGGTGCTGTAGCGGTGCTGTAGCGGGTGCTGTAGCGGGTGCTGTAGCGGGTGCTGTAGCGGGTGCTGTAGCGGGTGCTGTAGCGGGTGCTGTAGCGAGTGCTGTAGCGGTGCTGTAGCGGGTGCTGTAGCGGGTGCTGTAGCGGGTGCTGTAGCGGGTGCTGTAGCGGTGCTGTAGCGGGTGCTGTAGTGGGTGCTGTAGCGGTGCTGTAGCGGTGCTGTAGCGAGTGCTGTAGTGGGTGCTGTAGCGGTGCTGTAGCGAGTGCTGTAGCGAGTGCTGTAGCGAGTGCTGTAGCGGTGCTGTAGCGGGTGCTGTAGTGGGTGCTGTAGCGGTGCTGTAGCGGTGCTGTAGCGAGTGCTGTAGCGGTGTTGTAGTGGGTGCTGTAGCGAGTGCTGTAGAGGTGTTGTAGTGGTGCTGTAGCGGGTGCTGTAGAGGTGTTGTAGTGGTGCTGTAGCGGGTGCTGTAGCGGGTGCTGTAGCGGGTGCTGTAGCGGGTGCTGTAGCGGTGCTGTAGCGAGTGCTGTAGTGGGTGCTGTAGCGGTGCTGTAGCGGTGCTGTAGCGAGTGCTGTAGCGGTGTTGTAGTGGGTGCTGTAGCGAGTGCTGTAGAGGTGTTGTAGTGGTGCTGTAGCGGGTGCTGTAGTGGTGTTGTAGCGGTGCTGTAGCGGGTGCTGTAGTGGGTGCTGTAGCGAGTGCTGTAGAGGTGTTGTAACGGTGTTGTAGCAGGTACTGTAGCGGGTGTTGTAACGGTGTTGTAGCAGGTGCTGTAGCGGGTGTTGTAACGGGTGCTGGAACACGTGATGAAGGAGCGGCGTTATTAAAAAACTATTTATTCAGGAATATTAAATACAAGATGTTCTTCCACTGTAATCTCTTGCTCCTCCTGTAAGGTTCTCTCTCGGTTCTCACCGGGGTCTGCACCGGCACCTCGAGCACAACGCTGTGCTAATATCACTCAGGATTAACGTGACTGGAGAAAGAGAAGATCAGTCTCTCTCTCTCTCTCTTTCAGGGTCAGAGGGTATAAACGATGTAGAAAGCCATGAGTTTTGCAGATTAATAGCTCAGTTGTACTGAGAATGGGTCAGTGTCAGAGAGCCACTCATTACCATACCACACACACACACACACGCACACACACGCGCACACACACTTCAAATGTGACCCCCATTAGTGTCAGTGCAAGCAGCAGAGTGTGAAATGATGTGTGTGTGTGTGTGTGTGTGTGTGTGTGTGGTAATGTGTTTGTATATGGGGGCGGGGGGGTATTACGGTGTATACAGTGTATTAGCAAACATAATGAGAGATTCCACAGACACACACACACACACACACACACACACACAAGAATGAACTTCATCACATACTTACAAAGTCTTACTGACTGAACCATAACTTATGCTTCTGTTAGTTATAATAAAAGAGGTGTGGCCTGTGTTTGTCAGTCATTATAAAGGAGGTGTGGCCTATGTGTGTCAGTCATTATAAAGGAGGTGTGGCCTAGTCTCAGTGGAGGAGCTGTAGCCTGAAGGTGCGTTCCAAACGGCCTGAAGTGCCCATGCGAAGTGCACTACACAGAGTGCTCAGCCATGTTAAGTGAGATTCCAACCCGCAGGGAGTGAAAATGTTCAGTTCAAAGGGAACTGCGGGCGGTGTAGGGAATTCAGAACAAGGGAATGAAAAAAATTAAAATTAGCGTTAAAAAAAAAAAAGGAGCTCGAAAAAGGATTTATATGTTTATTATCATCATTATCGAGGACGACATCATATTAATATGATGCAAAAAATTAATTACACTTTAATTTAATCAGGAAATCCGAAGTATTATATACGCTAGTAATCTGATAATATAAATAAATATAAATAAATCTCTGTACATCTTTAATCAATTATTACTATTATTAATCAATAATTTTCAATAGAATATTTTATAATGGTATCAGTTTTTGTTTCAATAAATAATCAATATTTAATGTCTGTAGTGCGAAATTTCCACGGCAGCAGCGACGGGTATCCGAGGTGCTCGTGTTACCATGGTAACGCACGGAGGACGTGACGTCTGCGTAGGGTGTTCCGAATGATTGAGTTTTGTCGAGGGAAGTCCCCTTCGTTGAGGGAGCTTCCTGTGAACTGGAACGCAACTTAAGTGCGTTAGTCTCAGTAGGAGGTGTGGCCTGTATGGAGGAGGTGCGGCCTGTATGGAGGAGGTGCGGCCTGTATGGAGGAGGTGCGGCCTGTATGGAGGAGGTGCGGCCTGTATGGAGGAGGTGCGGCCTGTATGGAAGAGGTGCGGCCTGTATGGAGGAGGTGCGGCCTGTATGGAAGAGGTGCGGCCTGTATGGAGGAGGTGCGGCCTGTATGGAGGAGGTGCGGCCTGTATGGAAGAGGTGCGGTCTGTATGGAGGAGGTGCGGTCTGTATGTAGGAGGTGTGGCCTATGTGCAGGAGGCGTGGCCTCTGTGTGTCAGTTCCAGGGAAAGGGGTGTGGTTTTCCACACTTCAAAGTGAACAAACACACTTTTTGCCCGATACATAATATACAGTATATACGTATTTTCTACACATCAGATCTTGTTCCCATATTGAGATTTTACTCGTAACATCATGACTAATTCAAACTGAAGTGAGTGCGTGCTGTAATGTCAATCCCATCTGAACAAGGAAGTCTGTCTAATGAGCTCTAAATTATTTAGCATTAAAACCCGAATACCACGTTTCCGTCGTTCTCCATCATCAGAACCTAAAGCACTGAAAACGCTAATGAAGCTACGGCTGCAAAAAGCGAACGCAAATGCCAGTGACGGTCTCTAAGGTCAGCACACTGATGTACAGGGTGAAGGCACACGCACACACACACACACACACACACACCCGTGCTCGCACGTAACCACAGCAGCATCTGCTGCTGCTTCATCAAGTCGTGCAGCGAGCGCTAAAAACAATTAAGGGCTCTAATTAGCTCTGTACATCAGATCTCAATATGCTGCCCATTGGTTTGATAGAGTGCACATGAGTTACGAGCCGGCGTAATCAAACAGCTCCACGCAGGAGGGGGAGAAAACGAGCGAATGACCTGCTGTTATGTCTGGCACACGCTGGGGGTGGATAAATCTCTCTAGCCCGTGCTCGATCCATCTCTCTCTTTCACACACACACACACACACACACGATGCGGAGTGCGGTATCGCACACCGACACGCACGTTCGTTTCTGAAGGTCCCTTTAAGCCTCCTCCGGTCAATAGCGATCGATGCTAATCAAACCTTTAATGTATCGTTCAGTCGGTTGTCGTCAGACGGAGAGGACGAATCGACAAATCAATTTTCAATTCAGGATTTACAGGAGCGGGAGGAGTATTACAGCACTCGCACGTCCGCCAGCTGGGAATTTCAGGTTTAGAATCATCAAAGAAGTCCTCCGAACTGCTCCTCAGATCCGGACGTTTAAATTAGCACGTGCGCTTTTTTTCTGCTTTGTGATCCAACACTCCTTCCTGCATCCAGGCGCCGGGTTTTGGGGGCGTTAACTGGGAATCGAACCCGGGCCGCCCGGAAATCCTGCGAAAGGAATCCTAAGAGAAACTCATCAAATGAGAAATGCAGCCGTCCCTTATTACTTTAGATCTGACTTTTTTGTAAATCTGATGAGCAAATCACATCTAATCATAATCATTGACAGTTATAGGGTGATCTACAGTACCAGTCAAAAGTTTGTACACCCTTTCTAACTCCACGGTCGGTCCTGATTTTTATTTCTTTCTACTCTGTGAATCAATACTGAAGGCGTTTATCCAAACTACACAATAATCTCCTCTGAACAGTTGAGATGTATATCTGCTGCTTCTGCTCTGTGAAGCTTCATAACGGCTCTAATCTGAGGTGCTGGTTGTTAATTGGTGATTTCTGAGGCTGCTGACTCTAAATGAACTTCTCCTCTGCAGCAGAGCTCAGTTTTGGTCTCGCTCTCCTGGGAAGGTCTTCCTGAGAGACAGTTTCATCACGGAGCTCGATGGGGTTTACAAACGCACTCGACACACAATACTGTTCTTGCGAGAAACTGATCCAGAACAGCTGACTGATTAACCGAATGCCTTATGTGTTATTTCAAAGTTTTGAAAAAAAAAAAAAAAATTGTTCTAGGGCATTTAGTAGAAAATGAATCCAAACTTGTGTCCAAACTTTCGACTGGTCGTGTAATTGATTATTTAAGAAAAGTATCATCAGTACTAAATGAAATATACAGTATAAATATACATACGGGTTCGACTTTACTAATCTGGAGGATGTCGAACCAAAATTCCAGTCCGAAAAGGTTATAAATGTTTAGACGATCGCTGTTTAAATCCCGGCCCGGAGAGCCAGCGTCAAGCGCAGTTCGGGGAGTTTTCCTGCATAAACTCAGCTGATTCAACTAATCTGTTAATTGCCAGACACACTGGGTGCGTTTAAGTGCTGCTGAATTACACACTGCGCTGGACGCTCGCCCTCCAGGACTGGACTTGAACAGCCTCGGTCTAGACAAAGCTGCAATCAATAAAAGCGTTTCGCCCTGGAAGGCTGATGTAAATTCCGTTTAAATGAACGTAATGTTGCTGACCGAACGCTTAGCCCGAGATCCGGGTTTGCCAGCCAGACACTCGGCCTCGCTCGCAATCTCCTCGCGACCTTCATTCCTGATTAAAACCGCATTCGTAGCCGGCGTACTTGTTTATTGGAAACCTCAGCTGCATTAATCCGCCGTGATTCATGCAGCCTGGAATCCAACACTCATCGCTACGAGGTCTCGTGACACGAGCCGTTTCTCTTCGAGTCTTTTCCGAGCGAGAGCTCCGGGGCCCACGGCGCTGCGCCGCGCGGCCTCAGCGGTTCAGTCGCGCGCGGTTTGCGCTTTAGAAATAAGAGGAGGTGTTACATTACAGAGATAAGACGAGGAACAAGATAAAGTGGAGGGAACGCCACCAGGCCGCGGTCCTTATCGTTTGGTGCCTGAACAAAGCCAGGAAGTGAGAGATACCATAGGTGTGTGTGTGTGTGTGTGTGTGTGTGTGTATTAGAGCTGCCACTATGTGTAAAGTCACTCTTCAGGAATGACAGCAGGAATGCTTAAATCTGACACACAGCCGCGTGAGTGCACACACACATACACGTGCAAACACACACACACCTTTATATACACTTCCTTTATATATATATATATATATATATATATATATATATATGAATTTACTAGTATTACAACAAAGAAAGTAGGTTTTAAACATGACAAGAGCCAATGCCAGCTACATCTACACCAACACGGCACCGCGCATTTACAGATAGCATCAGGACATTGGTGTGACATGAGCATTTCCAGCCAGTTGCCAGTTGCATCCATATCATAGAATCTCATCTTCAGAAAAAAAAGAAAAAAAAAAGTATGCAGTGGGAAACACTAATGAAAATTCAGCACCAACGAGTAAAATAGAAATCCTTTCAGAAAAACAATTGCTCCTTTGCCAATTTACAGCACTTTCACATCAGACACGACTGATTTGCACCACGCCCATAGACGATTGCTCCTCCCTCCTCCGGCCAGCGTCCACATTATTTTTGCTCTCCGTTCTTGGGTACACTTGCGCAATTCCACCCTCCGATACAGCAGGGGGCAGTATGCACCTTCTTGGTTTGTGAGTAGAGAAGAAGACCACGAGGAAGTTAACCTTCGCGCTATGCCTAATATTATTAATATTTCTGAAAAAATGCCCATGTACGCCAAAGGACGAGATCGGCGCGTGCTACGCACTAGCAGAAATTGCGGAGGAGACGGCCGGCGCTGATGACGTCGCGTCTAAACGGCGATCTACTTCTGTCCTCAGATCGGATTCGATATGGTCCCGTATACGGCGTCTCGTTCTCGAGACCACCTCTTGAAGCGGACTCGGGCCTGGAACGATTGTGTTCCCACTGATCGAAATAAACCAGACTTGATTTAGGAGCACGTGTTCTTAGAAATGTGAAAAATGTCCCTGGTTTGATGGCGAGTTCAGGTCACATGGTTCTTCATGTGTGTTGCGTTTCCTCTGTGTCCGTCAACAGCTCCAACTCTTAAACTGGCCTTCTGTTAATGGTGACACACAGGTTTTAAAAGGATTGTATGTCCTGTGTATGTATGGCTCGCGCAGGGTCGGGGGGGTTGACTACTCCGGCCGACATAAAAATCGGTGACTACAATCCTAAATATTCACTGCTTTCAATTTGAGTCACTTTTTTTGTGGGGGGGGGGATGTTCAGTGAAAAAAAATATGTATAATTTGAAGAAAGTTCAGAGCCATTAGAGAGTATAAATGCTTTTATTCTGAACTTTTCCAAGCATCACACATGAATGAAGACTCGAGGCAAGAGACGCGAAGCAGACATCAAAGGCCTCAACGCAAACAGAGAGGCAGACGTGCTAATAATGCAGACTGGGCACTTGATTGGGGGAGGAATAAATAAACAGAGAAAAGAAAGAGCGATGTTTTATATATAGCGTGCGGTATTAGTATATCCAGTGTCACTGATATTCTGTAATCTTATCCCTGATGCATCTGGAATGCATGGTCTGCTTTCTCTTTTCTTTTTTAGAAATAACTTGAGTATCTTCATAAGGCTCTCATTCCCCAGCGGTGTAAGATTTGTCTGTGTGATGGAAAAAAAAAAAAAGTAAAGAAAGAGTAGAGTAGAAACAGAGAAGATGGCAATATAGAGATACGAAAAGAGACACTGTGCCAGAACAAATCTCCATCCCAAATCTTCTGCCATCTCATGTGGCACATCCTTACAATAAAGCCGAGAAATAAAACACCAATAAAAGCCTTCAAACCAGCAAAGCAAGGAGCCAGCTGAGAGCTTTGATGTCTGTGTGTTTGTTTAAGACTGAATCCGAACATGCGGCGCATCCTAAATTACTGTGCGCTTAGGGTTTTCAAGGGCTGAGCAGATGAAGTGGGTCACTGTTTGTGCTCATTAGGGCCCTGCATTCCTCAGGGTCCCTGACAGTGTGTGTGTGTGTGTGTGTGTGTGTGTGTGTGTGTGTGTGTGTGTGTGTGTGTGAGAGCTCTGATTCGCTCCTGAATGCTCAGAAAATGCAGGCTTTTAGAAACGGAGGCTGAACTACTCCATCCACCTTAAAGACCGCACACACACCTTTAAAAAGGTTCCCTTCTCCCTGGGGATTAGTGCTATTACATCATTAAAAGGTTGGACTGTAATTAGTGACCTTGATGGAGGTTTGATGTTTAAGAGCCTTCAAAGCAACTGCTAGTGCGTGTCATGTCACGGAGGGTTTTCTTTTTTTTTTTTTTTTGAGAATCCGCCATGATTCACGAGCAGGTTGAGATACTTTCTTGTCCGGATTGGTTTTATGTTGGTGAAACTGGGTCATGACGCTACCATTGGACACAGCTTCTAACTCGATGGTCGTTCATGATTTTAATTTCTTTCTACACTGTAAAACAATGATTAAGGCGTCTAAAATATGGAATAATCTCCTCTGAACAGTTGATATTGAGATGTATATCTCCTACTTCTGCTCTGTAAAGCTTCATAACGGCTCTAATCTGAGGTGCTGGTTGTTAATTGGTGATTTCTGAGGCTGGTGACTAAATGAACTTCTCCTCTGCAGCAGAGCTAAGTTTTGGTCTTGCTTTCCTGGGAAGGTCTTCATGAGAGACAGTTTCATCATCATGCAGCTTGATGGGTTTTACAAACGCACTCGACACAGTTCTCGAAAGATCCAGAACAGCCGACCTTCGTGTCTTAAAATAACAACTGACGTTGTTGTTACTTAATGATCTGATGCCATATGCGTTACAGCGGAACCTTGGATTACGAGCATAATACGGTCCAGTGGCGGGCTCGTATTCCAAAGCACTCGTAAACCAAATCAAATCTTCCCATAAGAAATAATGAAAACTCAAATGTGTAGAGTAGAGTGTGTGTGTCTGTGTGAAGCCTAGGAGTGGGGGTATAAAGACGAGAGAGTGTGTGTGTGTGTGTGTCGGTGTGTGTGTCAGTGTCAAAAACTCGGCACTCGTAAACCAAGACATGGTTGTTTTTCAAGTCAAAATTTATTAAATATCTTTGCTCGTCTTGCAGAACACTCGTAAACCGAGTTACTCGCAATCCACGGTTCCACTGTATTTTATAGTTTTGAAAAAACAAAAAACAAACAAAAAAAAAAACAGTATTGTTCTAGAACTGAAAATAAATCCAAATTCGTGTCCAAATTTTCATGGATACTTTAATCAATAGGTAGAGTATCATCAGGATTAAAATAAATATACAGTATAAATATAAATATATATACAAGTCTAGTTAGACTGTGCTAATCTGGAGACTTTAATGTCATAAATCCAGTACTGGTCGAAGACGTAAATGTCTAGACAGTTGCGGTTTGTCTCAGCTGATTCAACTACACTTTTGACCAATAACCTATTTTTCCCAGATTACTGAAGCTTCAATAACAAGTTTTAAATGTGACAAGAAATGACTTATTCTTCCTTCTTATTATACTTGCAACTCCCTTTATTTCACTCCTCTTCCAAATGCGCTGTTTCAGTGTCCATGTGGATGAGCTACTCCTGAGCCACGCCCCTCCAGGAAACATCAGCGCTGAGCAACAAGTCAGGGGAGGCGTGTCTTCTCATATGAGGTCACAATAGAGAAAAAGGCTAATAGACTTGTTTAAGGCCTGGCCAAAATAAAGGACAAAAATAAATAAAGGGCAAGAACGAAGGATTTTTTTTTTCTCTTTCTTTTTCCTGCTGACCCATCTTAATATCTAAACATGAGCCCTTTAAGCTAATAAGACAAAACCATGCAGTTTGTCACACTAGCAAGAAACCACAAAGCTGAAACTTCTACTGATTGCTGCAAAGCACTGACACTGAAGACTCCTTCCTTACAAATGAAATAAACATCTCGTCTCATAACAGAATGCTTGGCCCCGTCCATCAACTGTAGCGCTCCCGACAATGATCGGGTTTGTTCTTCTAACTGGAAATCACGCTTATGTTTATCTTTAAATAGTTCCACCAAGTCTTCATGAGAACATTCCCATACACACTGGAATAGAAGTAGCTAATTTAAGTGCCGCTCATTTCGCAGATCGCCGCCGGGAACGTCTTTCAGCTGTGTCGCTATGTGCTGATCAAATTCGCGTCCAGGAAGACCTGCGCTGGTGAGACGGACATTCACGTACGCTCGCCGTCCTGCAGCCAGCGCCTGGACCCTGGAATGGTTTAGCACTACAGGATCAGAATGCGCAACACCCATCCCTCCTCCCTAATGCTTCTCATTCCTCTCCCCTCTCTCATTCCTCCTCTATATTTACGCCCACCATCCGCGAGAGTCACATGCCCTCCTGCCTCTGCCACGCTCCCTATATTTAGCCTCGCTGGTGTCTGGCAGGCCTTCTGTGCAGACCGACAGGTGGACGAGAATTCCCCAGCCAAGCGCCAGAGCTCCAATGCACACAACTGTCTCCTATCAACAGCTGGCTCGAGCCATTACGGAGGATTAGGAGTGTGGAAAAAACACCCACACGCCCTTCGCTCAAGCCCCAGGGACAGGACTTCACACATGGAGCCTTTGACCTTGACCACGACTCATTTGTCTGGCTTTCTACACATCTACACAGACGAAGAGACGGAGGCCGTGCAAGTTGCGATGGCGAGCGAACAAAGCGTCTATAAATACGGCCCGAAAATCACACCGGTCGTCCGAAGCTGGCTCGAAACGCGCACGTCATAAATAACGCCGCCATTGTGACAGCATTGAGCTACTGAAATTTTTATGAGGTTAACATTTATTCTCCATCTGATGAGCTCTCGAGCAGACCTAAAGGTTAGGAAACAGCTTCCTTATGGCGCTCATGAGCTCATCTGTTAATTAAATCAACAATCAAACCTATTAAAATGATTAAAAGACTGACAAACAAGCCTCATCATCGGGGGAACGGAGGATGCTTTATGGACGATCTGCCACATGGAAAGGGCACGAGCAAAAAGTTCATCATCTGCTGAGGAAATTCATAAGCGTCTCACTGTTCAATGACTGCGAAGCTTTTTATTAGGAGAAAGGACGTTGGTACTGTAGTAAAGCTTGATGGACTGGCGCTATAGCCTCATCAGCACAAAAAAATAAAAATAAAAAGCCTTAAATAAGCATAAGTACAATGATATCTTGTCTAGGATCATTTTTAAGCAAGAACGTAAAGGAACGTAGATCTGACTAGTAGACCTCACTCCGGTTGAACCAAGAAGGGCATCATTCTCATTAAGGCATCAGAAATGCCTTTAAATTGACTTTGGATCGCTGTGTGTTCACGCAAACACGCTAATGTGGTAATCAATGAACAAACCGATGGAAGCTTCTTTTGCATAATGCAATCCGAGTGACATTAAAGCCGACACCCAGCTGTCGTTGAGACTCGTCTATAAACATGTGTTCCTCGTATATAGAGCAGGTGGTACACTCCCGGACGTATACGCTAACCATCGGGCTCATTTTCCGCGTGGGGCTTATACATGTACGACTGACATATATAACCAGTAGGTATGACCGATGTTAGCGACGCAGATAAGACAAAAACCGCCGCGTAAAGTTCGGGTTTCCATAATAAAAAAACCCGCCGCCCGAATCGGTCTGGAATCTGGCGCTTCCATTCCTGTAGCATCGCCGTTAGCAAAAAAAAAAAAAAAAATTTTTTTTAAAAAGGCCAGAAAGTTCCGTCTCAGCCAACTCCCCAGCATGAGACGTCAATTTCATAATATTGACTGTCTGAGCAGGGGATGGAAAAAGCTAACAGCATGGTGCCGTGTCTTCTGTCACCTTCTTGCTCTCAAAACAAGCCCGAGAACAGGAAGCCCGGATTTGGAGCGTTGGGATTTGGAGTTGGATGAGAAGAAGCACGGGGCTCCTCAGGAGACGGGTTCTGACGGAGATACAGTGAGATGATACAGGACAGATAGAGAGATCTAATACAGTAGGATTAAGGAGGGGTTTAGATGTGGGTCATTTTAGGGATATGTAATATTTCTTATCCATATTCCAACAGGGATACGGGATTATAATGTGACCTGGTCTGGGGTTAGAAAAGTTATACAATTCTTATAACAAAAAGATCCAGATTAGCAGATTTATTTGATCTGTAAAAAGTTAACACAAGTCTCAAAAGGTCCCCTAAAGTGTTTGTTAATGCTCCAGCCCAAATACTTATTTTTTTATTTGTTTGACTCCTTTTCCAAATGCGCCCTCTATGCAAATGAGCTACCGCTGAGCCACGCCCCTCCAGAGAACAGCAGAGCTGAGCAACAAGCAACAAGGTGTATCTTCTGATATTATATGAGGTCATAATAGGGGGAAAATCTAATTTGCCTGTTTAAGCATTACCTAATACAACAATGCAATAATAATATATTAATAATAATAATAATGACTTCTTCTGATTGTGACTCACACGCTGGTGGGCAACACAGGACCCCCGTGGGTTTTTTTTTTCCTCGCACTGTGGCATCTCACCTCCAGCACAGCAAGGGTTGGATTCTGGCCTCGGGGTCTCCTTCAGGAAATCTGGTTTCCTCTTACAGTCCAATGACATACAGTGTGTGTGTGTGTGTGTGTGTGTGTGTGTGTGCGCGCTCTCTGCCATGTCTACTTTAAAAGCTGATCTATTTATGATAAAATACGACACATCTATTTGAATCGTCCGTGCTTTATTACACGGTCACGTCCAAGTACTTGAAAACGCTCCAGTCGGCCCGTCACGTGATGCATCCTATTTGATTTTCTATGCAATGATTTGGTGATGTTGGTTTGTTTGTATGCAGGGTGTACTCCTGCCTCACGCCCAGTGCTCCCAGTACAGGCTCCGTATCCACCCCGATCAAAATAAAGCTCCGACTCTAGATAGAGGAAAGGAGTGTTCGAGTGTTGGTTATGAATCTTAATGTCCTCCCATTAGATCCGTTCTGATGACAACAATAAGACGAGCAGATGTTCAGTCTCTCAAGGTCAGTCAAGGCCTTTTAACGCAATAAATATGCAGAAAATGAAGCGAATGCGTCAGACATGGGCCAAGTCGCTCTCGTGTGGATCTAACGGCGTCGAGTTTAAAACGCAAAGGACAAAGGACGTCTCATTCCTCTTCTGCTACGTGAATATGAGTCGAGTTAGTTCCTGTAAATACTAAAAAAAAGTAATTCTGTTACCAGCCTATTTTTTGCCCTTTTGTTTAAAGGTCCCGTATTTTACTCTTACTTGCATGTTACTTTATTTCACTCCTCTTCCAAATGCACCGTTTCAGTGTCTATGTAAATGTGCTGCCCCTGAGCCACGCCCCTCCAGTGAGCAGCAGTAGAGTTAATGGAGGTAAATGAGTCTGAGGAAGAAAAAAAACAAAAAAAAACCAACAACAATAAGGACACGAAGTCTGGCTGTATGAGGAGGAATAAAGAAAGAAAGGAAGGGGCGGAGCTTGAGGTGAGGGACGAATGTGACCAGGGGCTTCACTGACAAAAGCCAGCAGGTGACACACGAGGAACTAACTTAAAGCTGAAGGCTGTTCTAAAAATACCATGACCCTTACACCAGATACAGCGCTACAGTACCACACACACACACACACACACACACACACACACACACACACACACACACACACACATTCATACCACAGCATGTGGCAAACATTCTCCCCTCCTCCTTGATTTAAGATCTGGCTTGGAAGGTTCTCCAAGCACAAACTCACACCGAGTCAAAAGCCGTGGCATCCAGTAGCTCGAGCCCTGAGGGCACAGCCGGCACACCATGGCATATCAGGGAAAAGGGGAGAACCCGAAGCCGCGATCTGGGCTCCCACTTGGCAGGGAGAAGAAAGCTTGGAGAGATCTAGGGGACTAGATCATGCTAGAGTCTCAAAGAGAATCAGGAGCTCTTGATGCAGCCAGACTAGAGAATTAATGTGGTTTCCAACAGAGATGTGGAGAAATAGATTGAGTTATGAATAGCGATTCTTCTGTGCGCTAATTCATCCATCCTCACACTGAAAATCTATATTTCTTTTAGTTTTTTACGTTCATAACAGAGACGCACCGGTCGATCGGCGCTGGCTGTTCTTTCATCAGCTTTGGATTTGAGGGATTCTGTTCGGAGTGCACGCACCTCCGATTGGTGGAACAGAATGCAGAAACTTTTATGAAGTTAAGCGCGTTAAAAGTTGTGTGCCGATCTGCCTTTTTTCTCAAGAATTACTCTAGAAAGCCCCTTGTTGCACACGCACACAACTGCCGAACAAGACTTTGAAGGTATTTGAGGTGGTAAAAAGTTGCTGTTTCTGTTTCTTTTTTTTTTTTTTTGGATTTTTCCCCGATTTTCTCCCTAATTTAGTCGTGTCCAATTCCTCCCTGTCACTAGGGGGCTCCCACATTAAGGCTACTACTACCACTCAGCCGGGAGGGCCGAAGACTATCACATGTTTCCTCCGAACCACGTGACGCCAGCCGACCGCATCTTTTCGAACTGCTCGCTCGCGCACCGTTGGGGGCGGAGTCACACACTCGGAGGACAGCGCTATCCGCTCCCTCCGCTGCGCGAGCTCACAGACGCCCCTGACTGGCTGTAGAGCCGTGATTAATGTGGGAGCACTATGTACCTCTCATCCCTCCCCTCTGAGAGAGCTCGGCCAATCAGCTCTCTCTAGACCTCCGGCTGCGAGAGGTTACTGCACGACCCGGGATTCGAACTAGCGATCTCCGGATGACAGGGCGAGCGCTTTACCCACTGCGCCACTCGGAGGCCCTGTTGCTGTTTCTTACAATTAAAAATTTTATTTTCTCCCTAATTTTTAGTCGTGTCCAATTCCTCCCCGTCACTAGGGGGCTCCACATTAAGGCGACTACTACCACTCAGTCGGGAGGGCCGAAGACCATCACGTGTTTCCCCCGAACCAACCGACCGCTCCTTTTCTACCTGCTGGCTCACGCACCGTTGGGGGCGGAGTAACACACTCGGAGGACGGCGCTATCCGCTCCTTTCGCTTGCGTGAGCTCACAGACGCCCGCTGATTGGCTGTAGTGATTAATGTGAGAGCGCCAAGTAGCTCTCGTCCCTCCCCTCTGAGAGAGCTCGGCCAATCAGCTCTCTCTAGACCCTCCGGCTGCGAGAGGTTACAGCGTGACCCGGGAATCGAGCTCGCCATCTCCGGATGATGGACCGGGCGCTTTACCACTGCGCCACCCGGAGGCCCCTAAACGTCGGCGTTTCTTTAAACCTACAGGTGGCACTGGCATCATGTGTACTGTAGTAGAAGTGATTTGTTTGTTACAAGTTTCTTTAGAAATAATGATTATGACGGATGACAGAAGATACGCGCTGCTCAGTAACAATGTAGCTTTTAGTTCCGTTTCGTTTGAAGTTAAATGTTTAACTCTTGTATTTTGATGTGAGTTTGTATTGTTTAAATGCCTCGCTTGGGTTTTAAGTGAGAAAACTGATGATAGATTGAGGTGTGAATCTAACTGACTTTCAAGTTATGACAAGTTTCCTTTTTATTTATTTATTTGTTGTTTTTTTTTTTTTATAAAATGGGAAAAATTGGATTGGGATAATTATTAAATTATGATAAACGCATTAATCGAATCGGCGCCTATAATATCGCATCGGCTAGTCCCTGGTATTTCCCATCCCTGATAGCCAACACACTCAATACAAGCCACATATGTACAGTCATGATATCAGTCTTCCTTACATGTCCTGACGGTTCAGTGCCCCATGTAGCCTCAAATTCCTGTTCTTGGCTCTTGACGTGGTTTTCTGCTTTTCCACCTCAGGTTCCTGCATGTAGTGCTGTAGTGAGGATCCTTTCTGTTCAGCACGGCGGTACAGACGGGTTGTTTGAGTTACTTAAACCTGTGTGAACGTTCTGTTCTGACCTCTCTCGTCAGCTAGCTTGCCTTTGCTGCCGCGTGATTGGCTGATCATTGGGCAGATGAACCGAAGCACCAGGAGATCATGAGATGATACAGTAGTTTTGACTTGTTTGGAAACGGACTAATCTTCGAACTCTTCTACTGAAACGTCACCTCGTGTTCGCGTGACCCGGCTTCATAAAAACGCCGCTCTCCGAAACAAATCCCAGAACTGGCACGGTTTCATTTGTCAAGATGTGTTTTGATGGTGCGGTAAGTGAATCATCCAGAGCATGGAGGTTTTTTAATAATGCCGGCGTCTCTGGCGGTTGTATTTTTGCCGTGACGGGCAGCTGTGTTCACACCTGAAACTGGCAGCCAGATTGGCGCCGGGCATCTGGCAAACCTCCTGGAGCTGTTCTCCTCAGAGGACTCGGCTCTTCGCTCCTTTTCACTAAGCCGCGGTCCCGGCTCGGGAACGGCGCGCGATGAGGATCGTTCTGCTGTCAAGTTACAAAAAAGCAATCCGTCCTGCCGTCGCTGCCAATACGCGATCTCCCATCATCCTGCTGGCAGCCTCGGGCCACAAACTCAACATCATCCTCACAGATAACTTACACTGGCAGGAAAAAAACGACACTTTTTTCCCTCCTCACTGCACGTGCATTTTGTTCCGTCTCACCAACACACACACACACACACACACACACACACACACACTAAGACGAAATAAAGACCAGTCGCATCAGAGATCCATGCTGCTAGCAAGAAAACAATTCACTAAAATACAGTTTGTGTGTCCTGTCGGATTGATTTTACTTCTAGTAAACGGCGAATGATGCCGCCTGCTCAGCTCCCGAAATAGAAAGAGTAAAAAAAAAATAAAAATAAAAACAAAAAAAGACCCAAAAGCTTTTTTTTTTCTTCTCATTATGACGCGAGCTGTACTCAGATGTTGGTTTAGCCATCGGCAGTCAGGGCTGCGCTGCGCGAGTGTGTTTTCCTGAACGGAGGAGTTGGGACTCCGGCTGTGTCACACCACCACGTCTCATTCATCAAATGCGGCCTCGTGTGCATAATTAACACGGTTCATCACAGCTTTAATAATATATATATATTTTTTTTTAAACAGCAATTCGTAGTGTTTTTTTTTTTTCTTATTTTTCCCCCTTTTTAATTTTTTTAAGCTAGACAGTATGTTTCAAGGAAGGATGTCTAAATTTTTGTCTAACATTTAGAATTAAATAAACGTAAAAAAAACCAAATAATAATAATAAAAAAAAAAGACTTAAACTACCAGTCAAAAGTTTGTACACCCCTTCTAAACCCATGGTCGTTATTTCTTTCCAGGCTGTAAAACAACACTGGAACACTGGAGGCGTTTATCCAAAATACACAATAATCTCTACAATCTGAACAGTTATTGATATTGAGATGTATATCTGCTGCTTCTGCTCTGTGAAGCTTCATAACGGCTCAAATCTGAGGTGCTGGTTGAGGTTAATTGGTGATTTCCGAGGCTGCTGACTCTAAATGATCGTCTCCTCTGCAGCAGAGCTACTGTACGTTTTGGTCTCGCTCTCCTGGGAAGGTCTTCATGAGAGCCGGTTTCATCACGGAGCTCGATGGGGTTTACAAACGCACTCGACACACAATACTGTTCTTGTGAGAAACTGATCCAGATCAGCTGACCTTCATGTCTTGACATAACAACTGACTGTTGCTTACCTTAAAGACATGCAGGATTGTTCTAGAATGAAGAAAATAAGTCCAAACTTTTGACTGGTACTATAAATGTGATCTCATTATACATCTTGGCGGATGGAGGTTAAGGGGCCTTACTCAAGGGCCCTACAGTGGCGGCTTGGTTGGTGTGAGGGCTTTGAACCTGTGATCATTCAATCAGTAGTCTGTAACACTGTAACCACTGAGCTCCCCACTGCCCCCAAACCCTTAGATCTGGCCTGTACAGAGATCGAACCATTATTCGCAACTTATATCACGCTGAATTGTATTTACATGTACGGCATTTGGCAGACGCCACTTTCCAGAGTGGCTTACATTTCTATCATTACTCATATGGACAGTTGAGGGTTAAGGGCCATACTCAAGGGCTTAACAGGACTGTAGCAGCTTGGTGGTGCTGAGGTTTGATCCTGTGACCTTCTGATCAGTGGTCCAAGACCTTCACCACCTTGCTAAACCAACGCACCAATACTGCTCACGATGTCAGTGTTACTAGGCAATATGTATGTCCATACTACAGTGTGCTACCCCAGGTAGTGAGTGTAGGTAGAAACCGGGATTTCCTGTTGTTTAATTGAAGGACGAACAAACACCAACAGTGTGCAATTAAATGCGACTGCACAATTTAATCACATGGTAATCGAAATCGCGATAAGGACTGATGCGTTTACTGAATCGAAAAAAAAAAAAAGGATGCAAATCTATTACAGGTAATGTACGAGTAGTCAGGAATCAATCTATGCATACAATAAAAGTGTAAAGATGGCGTGTCTGTACATTGAGGTTATTTGGCAAATAATAATTTGGACGGTTTGGGGAATTTCTGCCTGTCTGTTTGTCTGTTCGTTTGTGCGCGCATGACGTAAAAAACTACCGAACTAATTTTAATGGGCTTTGCACAGGCGTGTTTGGCCGAACTTGAGGTAACACGTAGACTTGGTTTCATCGCATTCGACTCTCGGGAAGAGAAGATATACTACTTTGAAATGTTAATGAATTTCATACTAATATCTGTAACAATGCATCCACATATCATTAGAAAATTTACATCTGGTGTATACATAAATATTAGCAAACATTGTCTTAACGTGCTAATTTGCGCCATATGTTTCTGTGAGCGTAGATAAATAAGCTTGAGTAACAAAATAAACAAATAAATAAAAGAAATAAATAAATCATTCGGAACGCAAGTATTACAGTATAAATGTTGCCATGGTAACAGTCTAATCCATAGCACATACCCAAAAATGCATGAAAATGTTTTTTTTTTTTTGCTTTGCTTTGCTTTTTTGCTTATTTGCCTTGATAACTACCATTGAAAAACTTTTTTTTTATCATCAGTAATCCTTTTTTTAATTGAATTGATTTATTTATTCTTTCCTGTACATTTCGCTCATGCTTTTCCTGCACAATTGAGACAGGATACAACCGAGCAGCTGAAGGTTACAGCACTTGCTCAACAACACAACAATGGCATCTCGGTGAGGCCGCGATTTAAACTTTCATCAGAATTGTTAAAGAAATCTGCCAGCCGAACCCTGCGTAGCTGCTGCTCGGATACGGGTGACCAGCCGGCCTAACCGAGATCCGGTGTTTAAGAGGCCGAATGCTCAAGCTTAGGCTGCGAGGTCTAAATATAACCCGGCGCTAAGGGCCAGCGAGCGTCCGCTCTGAAACCCGGACTCGTCTAGTGTTTCCACAGCGGTTTATTCCTCTCTCTGAAAACACAGGGACACAACTCCATCGCCTGTCAGCCGCTGAAATGGATACGTCGAAGCTCCGCGGAGGAACGGACGTACGCAAAAACACGCGGCGCATACGGCTAGGGCGGAAATCTGTGAGACGCGGTATCCTGCGCACTCTTAATGCTGCGTTCATCGGCCAATCGCTCAGCCACTCAGCACTCCGGCGTCTTGGGCATAATTAGATGATATCCAGGACTAATCCATTTGCGAACGCTTTTTAAATCACATACTCGCACAACCACACAAACGCCAGAGAGATGGGGAAAAAAAAAAAAAAATCTTTTTTTATTTTATTTATTTATTTATTTATTTTAACTACATTGGAAAAAAAGCTCAGGGATTTATTTTGAATATTTTTCATTTCCATTATTATAGAGACGGTGAGTAGTCGTTTGTTGGACAATGGACCAGCGGGCGCTATTTGGCGCACAGGTGCAGAGAGTGATAAAGAAAATATGTGACGCGTCAAACATTTATTAGAATCAGACAAAGACTGAGAGGGTCATGACCTCATGAAGACTGTAGAGTGGCTACCGGCTCTGTCGTGCTCTACTCAGACCTTTACATATTCAACATTTCGGACTGAAATTGCCGTTTTTTCGGTGATTTAAACAAGCTAGCCAGCGGACAACAGTGATTAGCTTGAAAGCCAGCTAGCTTAACTGAGTGGACTCGGGTCCTGCCAACCGTCTGTGTGCGTTTTATTTATTTTTTTTTCTTCACGGCAAATGCAGCATTACTGTGTCCAAGTTTTCACTGTTTAGTCATAATTTTGTGTTTTATTATATTACATTTTTGGGCGTGGCTAAATGTAAATAAACATTGCACAGGACATGCTTGCTAATTTTATGTAATCATCATCATCATACTCACATGAGCACAAGCAAAATTAAAGCATTAATGAAACTTTTGTTGTTTTTTTTTTTTTAAAGAAAATCTTCCATGAATCTCCTCCCCGCTTCCCCAACACACTAAGCTAAGAGCCGAAACAGAAGTTCCTACTTGGCATGCGGCTTTGTTCGGGCTTAGTTCGGATTCAGCTGTAATATGTTTCGAAACTAATAGTGCGAAACGGATGAAAACACCGTATGACTACAGGCCAAACTTAGTGATGACACTGCAGCGATTTCGGCAGTGAAACAGCAAATAAAGTGCGATGCGGAGTCCGGACAGGATGCACGCGCGCTCTTCCTGGCCCTCTCCTTCCTATTCAGGGCTAATGTTTTACATAGGATGATGAGCAAGTTAAAACTGGAAGCAAACCATAAAGATGCATCGATGCTATTTTTAGACCGAGTACGAGTACAATTGTAATTTTTTTTTTTTTCCTCATAGTTGTCATTACTGCCACCCAGCACCGCCAGAGAATATAACACTGTTTATTGTTAGCCCAGCGGGAAATATATATAAATGTTTATTTTATTACTATTGAATTTGTATCACTTTTCCAGTATCATATAAGTCAAAATTTGCAAGTTGAACCATCGTGCCCAATACAAATACCTGTAACAATGCACCCGTCCTGAGACAACACGATGAAGGTTATGCACACGGGCCGTTCGACTCAAACTGGGATTTGTGATGACGGCGTAACAGCGCTTGACATTATTCGGAGACTTCAAGCAGCTTACCGGTACTGTAACGAGAGTCTTAGTCACCGTAAAATATCTGAACGGTGCAAACGTTTTACAGAAGGCCGTGGTGGCTCGGAGCTCACCGCAGTCGTTCCCGTGAACATTCAGCGAGTGGATCAACAGATGACTCGTCACCAACTTGCCTTTAGGGACTGTACACACAATCATTCACAACACAATTCACTCACTCATCATCTATACCGCTTAGTTCTGTATTCAGGGTCACGGGGACCTGGAGCCTGTCCCAGGGTGTACCCTCCATCGCAGGGCACACACACACACATACACACACTCACACACTACGGCCAATTTGGGAGTGCCAATTAACCTAACCTACCTACATGTCTTTGGACTGTGGGAGGAAACCTACATGCACGCAGGGGCGGGAAGCGAACCTGGCGGGAAATCGAACCCGGACCCTGGAGGTGCAATGCGACAGTGCTAACCACTACACCGTCATTCGGCTACAGTTAGATTACAGAAATCTTTTTATAATATCGGAGTTCCCGGGAGGCCAGCGTTCCAGATGGGAAGAAGGCGGTCTGATCGTACTGAGAGATGAACAGAAGAACTCTGCCGCTTCAAGTAACACCCTCAGTACAGGAGCAGTCTTAATACACACACCTTGTAGACCACGGAACAGCAGGACTGAGCAGACAGCATTAAAACTGTTCAAATTAAATTAAATGCAAGCAATGAGTGGAGACATATGGACACGTAAGTAACATATACCTGGAGACGGAACATCTGGAGGAGCATTAACGAGAACAGAGCTGAAAAATGCAAGGAAGGAACTCGAGTGGTTCCTCTATACACCGATACATTAACGGATTATTCATGAAGCAGCGACATTGGTGCGGATCATCAGCGAAACAATTCTTGTATATACACATGTACCATGTCCGTCCCTGTGAACAAGTTACATCATTGCCTAAAAAGTCAAACATTCATTTACCAAAAAAGGTAAAAATTTGTAGCCCCACACACACACACACACACACACACACACACACACACACACACACACACACACACACACACACACACACACACACACACACACACACACACACCAGGCCCAATATCTGCTGGTTCAAGATACGATGTTTGCCTTGAGATCGACACGATGTTCCTTGCCGTGTTGCCATAGCAACGGACGGTTGCAAGCCAATGGGTGTTTAGCGAGCCAGCAAGCCCCGCCTCCCCCCGATTCACTCTGACCCCTTTTGAAATCCCTTGGATGGTAATTATAGCACAGCCCCTAAATTAAGAGGTCCTTTCTGGGGAATCGAGCATAATCAGTGTCTGTTTACACACACACACACACACACACACACACACACACACACACACAGACACACACACAGACACACACACAGACACACACACAGACACACACACAGATACACACACAGACACACACACAGACACACACACAGACACACACACACACACACACACACCGATCTAACACAGCATCACGTCCTCTTCCACAATGGATGGGTTAGGTGATGTTTTTTAGCCTGTTGGAATCCTTGCTTCTGATTGGTCAGCAGTTGTCGAGTCATTTTCTAAAACATTGCACGATGAGGTTTGGCGTAAACAATACCTGTATGACATTTCATGGAGGGAGTCTCCAGTGTCGGGACCGATTAACGGTCTTACTGACCTCAAACTCGTTATAGCTTGTTGAATGTAGTTTTTCATGCATTTCTTCCTCATTTTAAATGCAAGTAAAAATTGCTACAAAATTTTTTTATTGAATCTGTAATTATTTATACATTTTGACAATGAAGATATCAAGATGTTACCGTGCTGTCGTAGGAAAATAATCAACATCAGTTTGGTCAAAGTACCTCCGCTTCCTACGGTAGCACTCCACTAGGAGATGGTTACTTTCCTGTACACTCACACACACACACACACACACACACACACACACACACACACACACACACACACACGGTGTTTAATTCCCCACTCAACTGCCCCGATTTAGAAAGGTTCCCCTTCCTCCTTTTTGACAAACTATGGTCCTGCCCCGTACGCAGCAGTACAGCCGTCTGGACAACAAGCAAAAGGCCGACAGGAGGAAAGAGAAAGATGATAAAAAAGACTCCGAGAAAACAGGGAAGCACTTTGCAGGGAGCATGAATCAAAACATAACCCGACAGCTCCAACACTCTGTCTGCGTTTATCGTGACAAATGCTAACCCTTTTAAAGGTGTGACACCGGAGAGAAACAACACGGCAGACACAATTCATGCGGCAAATGAGTTCACTTCTGCTCGAGTGAGAATCAAAGAGCAGGCGCGAGAGAACAGACGGCGGCGCGCCGCTCCCTCGCCGCCTCCGCTGGATTACACACACTCACACACACACACACACACACACACACACACATACACACACACACATACACACACATACACACACATACACACACATACACACACATACACACACATACACACACATACACACACACATATACAGCCGCCGACATACAGCCGAGACAGAGAACGGTCGCGTAATTTCGCTTCCACTCCGAGCACGCTGGCGGGTTTAGCGTCTGGTCCTCGACACCATCGGCTTCCTGGTAATAACACTGAAAAGTACATTTAAACCAGTTCTGTATCACGTGATCCAGAACATCAAGTGCTGCTGAATTGAACTGCGCTGCACATTGTAGGTTATGAAAGGTCAAAGGTCAGAAACAAAGGTCCTGTGTCGTTTTACTCTTTATTTAAGAAGTCATCATATCACACTCAGACCTCCCCCAAAGTGTGTGTGTGTGTGTGTGTGTGTGTGTGTGTGTGTGTGTGTGTGGGGTGTGTTAATGCTCCCTCAGATAATGCTTGTTGTTCTTCTCAGTCCTCTGACGGATGCCCTCTTTCTGTGTCTATGGAAATGAGCTCCTGCTGAGCCACGCCCCCTTCAGAGAACAGCAGAGTTAAGCAACAAGCCAAGGGAGGGGGAAAGGGGGGGGGGGGGGTTTGTCTTATATGAGGTCACATTAGGGGTAAATCTAATCTGTTTGTCAGACGTGTTATACACTAGAACTAACTAACCTTATATATATATATATATATATTTTTTTTTTTTTTTTTACGTACTGTACTGCTAAAAAACATTTAAGGGAACATGTTGTTCTGGTTTGACTTTTACATGCAAAAACAAGTGGTGTTCGAATCAACCCGGGACTAACTGTTCTCCTTTAGCAGAATATTTTAGTGTATAAAAGCAGATAAAAAATAAAAATAAAAAAAAGATTAAGTTGCAAAATAATAAACTACAATAAAATAATTATAATAAATGCTTTTTGTAAACACTATGCCCCTCCAGGCTAAAAAGAAAATGCAAACCGCTTGGGTAAAACGTTTATTGATGAAACTTTATAACTACCTGTTTTGACAAAAGATTTCCATTATAGGTGAATTTTGACATTTTTCCACCGCGTGGAAAATAATGAAAGTCTTGTTCGTAGTAATCGTACATACACTTCAGACAATTACAACGGAAAATATGTTAAATAACACTGGTGCACTTTTGTTTATTTAAGGTATTAACTGCAGATGTGCAAAAAATCAACAAAGTAGTAATTGGAGAGTAAAAAAAAAAAAAAAATTTTCCCCTTTTTTTCCTGATATATTAATAACAGCAGGGGTGTGTTTGGGGGGAAATAATCAGCGGTAAGGAGCAGAACTTCATAACAGCACATGGTGAGTTTCAAATGTCCTCAAGAACAACAATTTGACAAGGATTATAATAATAAAAATAATAATAATAAAAAAAAAAAAATACATGTAGGAGATTACTATAACTAGGTTAAAAACTATCCCACACATGATCAAAACCTAGACCAACTTTTCCACACACACACACACACACACACACACACACACACACACACACACACACACACACACACACACACACACACACACACACAATGTGATCAGAACTCACAGGATTGGGACTGAACAGCTGAGTGTCCATAAGAAACCCACTTGTTAATGAGACTCATCAGAAAAAAAGGATTTTATTCCATATTCCAGAACTCGAATAGGGAAAGAGGATTGTAAAATAACCTTGTAAAGTATGAAGTAATCAAAGCTAGAGGACGAGTTTTAGCTGGAAACTACTGTTAAAGCTTCTGTTATGAAATTAATAATCGCCACCTTCTGACCAAGAAGATTAGAAAACGTAATAATATCTCAAAAGGTCAGTTAACCAAATGCGTGTCCAGTTTCATCTCACGTACCGAACAAATCTCAGCAACGAAGTGCCGTGGGTTCAGTCGCTACAGTAAAAGCAAAATTGCTTCACAGTTTGTCTCATGTCTTTCGCCTTCTGTGTGCACTGGCCTTAACACAGCGCTGGCGAAGAAAGCCGAGAGAGCCGCAGTGGGGAAGGTCAAGAGGACGGCACTCTCCAACAGAGCATGAAGGCTTCGGGGCCCTCAATACATCCAGCCGGCCAATAAAACTCGGAGAAAATATGAGCCACATCATACAGCACTTCACAATAAAATCATCCGCAGGAAAAATATCCCTCTCAGCCACCATTTTCCCCGGAGTCTCAATAAACTTTTCAATATGTCCAAGGATAAGCCTTGAGAAATTTCAATAAGGATAACGGTGTGTAAAAAACAAAACAAAAAAAAAAAAAACAGGGGACATTATTACAAAAAAACAAACAAAAAAAAACCTCTGTTATTGCCCTGAAATACCATCTAGGAGCTATTCGTATAAAATGGGTGTTTTAGTCATTTAAAAAGCCTATTAAAATAATGTCAACACATCCTTATTCTCCAGATAGGCTGTACTGGGATCAATGAATTCACACCCCATAAACTCGAACCTCTTCATCTATCTGCGATCCAATCCTTTTTTTTTTTCCCCCAGACAAGAATCTCATTGCTTTTAATTATATATTTCCCGCGGTATTGACCTATACTTCACCATCCGGGATGTCACATCATTAAGAGGCAGCGGAGTTTGAAATTGGTCAATATATTTCACAAATGACCTCCACACAAGAGCTGCTCGCTTCCTCAGCAACTTCACCCACCCATCGTTCAGAGTCGAGCGCGATGATTACGATAATGTCCTCCCTGATCCGTCCTGTTTTCTCACTCCAAAAAAAAATAAATTAATTAAAACGAGAGGTGACGACCGCAAGGGCTAATTCTTTACGAAGGACAAACGGTGGACGGATTACACCGCAGTTCATCTAACTAATGCCAGGATTCCCGTCGTCGAAATGAACATCCGCTCACGACAAAAGAATGAGGTCAATATCTTCGGAACTGCAATATTAAAAAAAAAAAAAAAAAAAAAAAAAGCATCATAATGAAAGGGGGCGAGACAGATTTCGGAGTCAAAGATTTAGTCACGGTAGAAAAGACTTCGTATCTCTCACTGTCCAGTTATAGTAAAAGTTTAGGGTTACAGATGTTGTTTTGTTCGCAGCAGATGTGGCGCGCGAGAAAGAGTTCTCGCTTAACAGTTCATCGCTACTTCATCCCTAAATTATGATAAATGGTCTTCTATTAAGACATAAGCTGTGAAAGACTGTCAAACAGATAGAGAGAGAAAAGAAGCAACAGCTCATATCATGCGTCATTTTCCAAAGTTCCAACAACCCACAAACACTGGAGATGGAGAGAAGTCGGTCATGTTAACATGGTGTGGGAGTTCAGGTTCTGCTGGTTCATCAGTTCCTCAACCTCAGTCACAGGAAATGGATGTCTGTGAATGTGACAACCAATGGTGATAACTGGGCATTGGGAACACTGGTGGGCAGCGGCGACTTTGGGAACACTGGTGGGCAGCGGCGACTTTGGGAACACTGGTGGGCAGCGGCGACTTTGGGAACACTGGTGGGCAGCGGCGACTTTGGGAACACTGGTGGGCAGCGGCGTCTTTGGGAACACTGGTGGGCAGCGGCGACTTTGGGAACACTGGTGGGCAGCGGCGTCTTTGGGAACACTGGTGGGCAGCGGCGTCTTTGGGAACACTGGTGGGCAGCGGCGTCTTTGGGAACACTGGTGGGCAGCGGCGACTTTGGGAACACTGGTGGGCAGCGGCGACTTTGGGAACACTGGTGAGTAGTGGTTGATGACTGGAAACAATGTTCATCAATGATGAGACTCTGAACACTCAGGTGATCAGTACTATTGTTTGGGTGATCACTGACAAGTCATTGAGGACTATCGTGATTCGGGATTGGTTTTTAAAAATAGTGAAGATCAGTGATTGGACGTTGGGGATCCTGGTGATCAGTGATTGGTCATTGTTTGTACACATCTGGAAACATATTCCAATGATCATTGGTGACACCGCAGTCATCAGTAATTGGTCATTGAGGACAATGGTTCATCACCAGTTGGACAGTTTGGGGCGCAGGAGTACAGTGATTTGTCATTAGGGACACTGTAGTTCAGCAATTAGTCACTAAGAACACTTGAGTTCAGTGATCGGTCATTGGGAACACTGGAATTCAGTAATTAGTTATGGGGAACACTTGAGTTTAGAGACTGGTCATTAGGGACAATAGTGATAGGTGATTCCCAATTAGGGACGATGAGGGTCAGTAATTGTCCACCGGGACACTGGATTACACTAACGGGTCATTGGAGACACTAGAGTTCGGTGATTGATCATTAGGAAAACTAGAGTTCAGTGATTGGGGCAGTGGGACACGGGAGTTCAGTGATTGGGTCATTGGGACACGGGAGTTCAGTGATTGGGGCAGTGGGACACTGGAGTTCAGTGATTGGGGCAGTGGGACACTGGAGTTCAGTGATTGGGGCAGTGGGACACTGGAGTTCAGTGATTGGGACAGTGGGACACTGGAGTTCAGTGATTGGGACAGTGGGACACTGGAGTTCAGTGATTGGGACAGTGGGACACTGGAGTTCAGTGATTGGGACAGTGGGACACTGGAGTTCAGTGATTGGGACAGTGGGACACTGGAGTTCAGTGATTGGGACAGTGGGACACTGGAGTTCAGTGATTGGGACAGTGGGACACTGGAGTTCAGTGATTGGGACAGTGGGACACTGGAGTTCAGTGATTGGGACAGTGGGACACTGGAGTTCAGTGATTGGGACAGTGGGACACTGGAGTTCAGTGATTGGGACAGTGGGACACTGGAGTTCAGTGATTGGGACAGTGGGACACTGGAGTTCAGTGATTGGGACAGTGGGACACTGGAGTTCAGTGATTGGGACAGTGGGACACTGGAGTTCAGTGATTGGGACAGTGGGACTGGCTTTGCTCAATGGTGGTGGGTCGCGAGAACCTACTTTCTCAACCAAAAGATGAGATGTGAGCAGGACAGTGGCTAAAATGTCGCAAAAAACTGCCTAGCTGTCATACCAGCCTCATTTTTATTGAAAATAAAATCACTGAAGGGGTCTACAAATGGGCCAAATCGAGTGACAACGCTGCTACGTTGGCAACACAGATTTCAGATTGTAACAAAAGCGAAAGCCTGTTATGTGAGCGAGTTTCTGTCCCCCTATTCATACGCTTACTGTGTCCAAGCTGAACGACGCACCATGGGACCCTTTCATGCCCAAGCTTGGCCTTTCACCAGCGGAGAGTCCAACACTTTGACTAAATGGCGAGGCTCACAATAACACGCTGCTCTTTAGTGTGTGCTTCAGTCAATACTCTGTACATGCAGTGAAATACTTGGAACTGCTAGAAGAGTGTGAAAAGGAGGATATTAATAGCTGGGACCACAAGCGTAGCGGGGGGCTATTGTCTCTTCTCTGGCCATCCGGAGCCATAAATCTACACTGACGACTCTAGCCTTTCCAAGACGCACACTCAGGCTCACACACTTGCAGCCAAAACATCTAAAGCAGGAGCCACCACTAGCAGAATATTAGTCATCTTAAACACCTGGGAACGAGGCACTTCTCCTCATCACCTATGGTTTACTGCAGCCTGTCGCTCGTCCCAGGGCGATCATTATAAGATCTGTATAAAATGACTCGGAGAGGGAAAATGAGCATCTGGGAACACCGCTTTCCTCTCCATGATGCTATTATTATTATTCCGTCTAGAAAAAAAAAAAAAACTCCTTAGTTCAGCACATTTAATCCCATTTCTTTCTGAATTGAACCTTCTTCCGATTTTCTTGGAGAGTCACCCACTTCTTCAGCTCGCTCCATCTCTCCGGTGGCTAAAACACAAAACACACGTTTGCCTCCCTTTCTTTCTCTTTCTCTCCCTCCTCAAACACGATTCAATGACCAAACTCAATTATGTGCCACATTTATCGTGTCTGAGGGCCCTGTCTGGCCCTAGGGGCCAAGAATAAATCCTTACCCTGGGTCAATAATGGCTTCCAGGGGCCCTGTATTGTCATTAGGAGCCCTTTGGTGTGAGAAGAGAGAGAAAATAAAGCTACGACAGTCATCAGTCTCCTTAACGGCCCAGTGGTCAGAGTTCATTAGATGGTTTAATACTGTTATCCGCTATATCCTTCTAATATAGCACCGTAAAGTGGCCTCGACGAGCACCGGGGCTGTGACTTCGGGGGGGTTCCTGGAGAAATCGAGCATGCTTCTTGTCTTTTTAGTAGCAGATATTGCTGTCTTATTTATTTTATTTTTGTTCCAACCATATGCCCATGTGGCGCATCGGGTGACAAATACTTTCCGTCCTTTTGAGAAATCCGTCGTTTCTATAGCAGCTACTAAAGAGGTCTGGTTGCCAGATCAATGCCGATTGACATTCACACACTACGGGCAATTTGGGAACGCCAATTAGCCTAACCTGCATGTCTTTGGACTGTGGGAGGAAACCGGAGTACGCGGAGGAAACCCACCAAGCACGGGGAGAATAAGCTATGCCCATGCACACAGAGACGGGAATCGAACCCAAGACCCTGGAAATGCAAGGAGACAGTGCTAACCACTAAGTCACCATGCCACCAGTTTCCTATTATTTGGTATAAGTTTTATAAACTAGGGTTTTCTTGTATTTAATTGTTTATATATATTTAATTTTATTTTTACAATTTTTTTAACTACTTTTCTAATAATACACCCCATAGGCTAGCGTAACATTTATACAAGGGTTATTTTTGTCTGTCAGGATTGCTCATCGCTAACTCTGCAAGCTTAAAGTTTTCAAAATCTAAAAATTGTAATCCTGCAAAACACAATTTGTTTAGTAGCGCGGTACGATTACGTCAATGATACGATTTAAATCGATCATACAATTTAATACATCCTTTCTCAGTCGATTGGATTATTTGAATCGATGGATCAGATCTTCGATTTGAACTGATTCACACTGTTTTGTAATTATTTAGGCAGACTTACAATTGTTTCTGAAATTCACACATTTACTGAAAATATACCAAAAAAAAAAAAAAAAAAAAAACGCTTTCGTCTCATTTTGTGAGAGTATCGCTTCTTTTTCTTATTTTGTGTTTATGATCGGTTGGTGCATTACTGCCACCTACTGGACTGGAGAATCAGCAGGGGGAAAACAGTCTTAGCACTTTAGTATGAAACATGACATTTAAGCAATCAACAACACAAGTTACAAAATATTTCAGCGTTTATTAGATACTTTGAGTAATTATTCATTCTACAAAAAAAACTAACCAAAAAAAACAGTAAATATTAGTGCTATTGAGTCATATATATATATATATATATATATATATATATATATATATATATATATATCATTCACAGTGATATTATGTAGACAGAAAGGATGATACAGTAGCATAGCAGAAAAACAGACACTGCCTAAACTGCTTTCTACCTACTGACGAGTGTACATGCTAACATGCTAGCAGGAATATCAGTCGATAAAACTGGGATTTAACGTTTGTCCAGTTCTATATCTAAAGAATACTCATGAACAATCTCGCCACGTACAATTGCACAAACGCACCCTCTGTGTCGATGCTCTTCACAGACGCAGAGTTGTTTCCAGCGAACGGCTGGCTAAGAGTGCTAATTAAGTGTGGAGTAGGCGCATCACGGCGAGGGGGGTTGAGTTCTGGCTACGCCAATAAGTTTCATGAAGTGCAGACAAAACAGGATAATGAGGCTCTGCTCAAGTGTCTGAGAGGCCCGTCAGAAACTCATCCCCCACCCCCCCCTCACCACCACCTCGCACCTCCGCATCAACGCGGTGACAAGAACACGCGGGGAGACGGACCACACGAGCGAACGCATATTACAGAATGAAATTGCCTTCAATTGCAAGACACACACAAGAACACACAACCTCAATTACATATGCACACATACACACACACTCTCTATACCATTCTGTCTTTCTAACAAACACACACACACACACACACACACACACACACACACATACTAATTATCTCAAAGTCAGCGGAGTACTGGAAGGCAAAACAACCTGCAGGAGTGAGCTCGAGCAGCGTGAATGGCCCGATTGATGCGAGTGTGTTCAGTATTCAGAGAGGAAACACAAGCGAAGTGAAACTCCACCGCGTGCACCAAGAGCAGCGGGAAACCTTTTAGGTTTTTTTTTTTTTTTTTGCAAAATGCAACCTGTGCAAATCAAAAAGCACAACAGCATTTTAAACCAGAGCTCACAAAATTTGAAAGAGATTAAAGAAATCACGAGTACATCTTGTACATCTGTAAAACTGGGAGTCTGGGGGATTTTTTTATTTTTTTTTTAAATGACTAAAATCTTTCTGAATCCAATAGACAAAATAAGTAAAAGGAAAATGATTAATATATATATATATATATATATATATATATATATATATATATATATATATATATATATATATATATATTTTTTTTTTATGACAAGATCTCGCACAAAACCTTTCTACTTTTAGGGATTTTTATTTACAGTGCTTCAAAACATGATTTGAGTCCTGACCAATCTGACCAATAAAAATCTAGATGTACTTGTTTCTTCAGTACTTGGACTAATCCCACCCCCTGCTCCATTCAAAAATTAATCAAATAAAATAAATCCCCCTCCCTACTGTGCTTGATTGGTGCCATTTAGTTAGAAACCCAGTGACCCAGTGCAAGTATCTCTCCAATGACAGAAACCTCAAAGCATTTTTTGAAAAAAAAAAAAAATAAAAAAATAACTTTTTGACATAGAAAGTCACTCTGGATAAGCGCGTCTGTCTGTCAAATACCTAAATGTAAATGCACACTGAGACCAGGTTGCAAACATTGCAACTTTTGCAATTGTTCTTTTAATATTATTATTACAACAGTCAATAACATTAATATCCAAGAATGATTCGATGTGGCGCCCCCTAGGGTGAAAGAGACAAAGCTAAAGAAAAAAAAAAAAACAAAGAGCTAACCTGTGTTAAAGAATTTTCTTAAGATCTGAAATTTTGCAAGGGATTTTCCCCAGCGGACAAACCGAGCCGAACCGAATGTCAACCAAGTTGAAATAAACTATTTATTTATTTATTTATTTATTTATTTATATTTTCTTAATAAGGAGGCGCATTAAGAAAATTAAGAGAGGTATCAGGATGGTACAAACAAACAAGTAGTCCAATGAAAATTTAACCAAATTCCGCTTATAACATCAGAAAATATAAGGGCCAATCGGGCTCCAGGATGCACATGATGCAAGCGGAGGCCATTAAATACAGAATGTTCCCATGAGGAGAGGCGGAGCTTGATGGTTTGGGAATGTTTGCAATTTGAATACGGATTCTTAACGAGTGTATTTTTCATTCCACATGCAATACATGCACACACACACACACACACACACACTCACACTCACACACACATATATATACACGTACTATGGGAATGTGATACACAAGAGTCTCTCTCTCTCTCTCTCGGTCTCACAGTGGACTGGCCTTCTCGCCGAGACATGTGACGTACAAGCACGAGAGTTATGTGCCCCTTTGTGTTCGTGACCCCGGTGCAACCCTGACACACTCGTAACCCAGCGTCTCGGTTCACTTCACACACCATCGCTCAAACACGGCAGTGGAATCTGAACACACGCAAGTGTCACAAAGGACATTTTATGACGGATGAGTGACGGCGGTTATGTTAATGCTAACGTTTACTAACTTTTACTCTCATGTAAGCATTAGCTGAAAATTAAGTGTTAGAGTGACGTCTAAAGTCAACGGTTAAAAACCCATTACTATTAATTACAGCTTACAGCATATGATCAATAATCAAAAAGTGCAAAGTGCATAAAATAAATAGTCTCTGTGTATTAGAGCTGGGTAAGACCTTTTAAAATTCATGAACATTAATCTATTTAAAATTATTATTTGATTACCAAGCCCCTAATTGTTGCATGCAGAAGAAGTGAACAGATATCATATTAAATCAATAATAAATAAATAAATAAATAAATAAATAAATAAAAACTCATATTATTTAAACAAAGTTTTTTTTTCTTCTCTTTAATGTAATTAAAAAAATATAATTTGCTAGTATACCAGACACTGCAAATATATACTTTGGTTCAATACTATGTTTTTTTATTTTTTTTAGAGCAACAACAACTTTGTTCGACTCTCGAGTCACATTCGCTGATTGAAGTTGCTGTAACTGTAACTCTTGACTTTCTGAATGAAGAACCTAATCAGATCAATCAGAGCACTTAAGCCAGACAATAAGCTCAGTATCTCTCATTTCGAGCTGAGTGTGCGTGTTCACGTGTGTGTGTATGTGTGTGTGTGTGTGTGTGTTTGTGTGCGCTGGTGTTTGGGGCTGAATGTAGAAACACAGCTGGTGGTGCCAGTAGGAGCACGTAGCTGAGAAACACAATAAACAAGGCCACTAGAACCCAATGAACTGCCTGTGTGTGTGTGTGTGTGTGTGTGTGTGTGTACGTGACTTTAAACTTACTCTTCAGAGATTTATAGATATAAGCATGATATTATATTAATATGATATTATGACATCTAGGTCCTGATTAAATGTATATTACCGCTTTGTAAAATCATGATTTCATATTATATATATATATGACTCGCTCCTCTAAACCAAAGTGGCTCAATAATATTTAGATCTGGTGAGTGTGCAGGCCATGGGAGATGTTCATCTTGACTTTCATGCTCATCAAACCACTCGGTCATCAGTCTCGCTGTGTGTATTGGTGCATCATCATCCTGATACATGGCGCCGCCTTCAGGATACAATGTTTGAACCATCGGGTGCACATGGTCCTCCAGAATGGTTCTGTAGTCCTTGGCTGTGCCACGCCCATCTAGCACAAGTATTGGGCCTACAGTAGGGAATGCCATGATATCGCAGCCCAAACCATCACTGATCCGCCCCCATGCAACAGTCTGGTGTGAAGGTGGACTCGGCAGAGAACAATACATGTTTCACATTGTCCACAGCCCAAGATTTTCGCCGCTGGCACCATTGAAACCGACGTTCGACATCGGCACGAGTGACCAAACGTTTGGCTATAGCAGCCCGGCCATGTACATCGACCCTGTGGAGCTCCTGACCAACAGTTTTGGTGGAAACAGGAGAGTTGAGGTGCACATTTACTTCTGCATTTACTACTTACTTTTGTTTTTTTGGAGACAATGCGGGTTCGCACCTGGACACCCTTTTCAGACAGCTTCCACCTGCGTCCACAGTTACTCCTGTTGGATGTGGTTAGTACTTCTTGGTGGTGTGCTGACATTACCCTGGATACCATACCATGGCTCTTGATACATCACAATGCAAATGATTTAAATGCTGCATGCCAACGTGTGAATAGTTTAGAGCACCACCTCTAGGTTCATAGAGGCATTTCACATAAACACGCACATTAACATAGAATGCTTTTAAATTCCAACTCACATTTGGATAATGTTCTCATATTTATATAAACACACACACACACACACACACACACACACACACACACACACACACTGCAAAAAACATATCTTAGGAAGTAGGAAGTAAAAATATATCGAAGATCGTTACAGTTATCTACATTTGCTTAAAATAAAATGACACAAACCAATTATAAGACTCTTATAACCTATAACTTATAACCTCTCGCAGCCGGAGGTCTAGAGAGAGCTGATTGGCCGAGCTCTCTCAGAGGGGAGGGATGAGAGGTACATAGTGCTCCCACATTAGTCACGGCTCTACAGCCAATCAGGGGCGTCTGTGAGCTCGCGCAGCGGAGGGAGCGGATAGCGCCGTCCTCCGAGTGTGTTACGCCGTCCCCAACGGTGCGCGAGCGAGCAGTTCGAAAAAGATGCGGTCGGCTGGCGTCACGTGGTTCGGAGGAAACACGTGATAGTCTTCGGCCCTCCCGGCTAAGTGGTAGTAGTAGCCTTAATGTGGGAGCCCCCTAGTGACGGGGAGGAATTGGACACGACTAAATTAGGGAGAAAATCGGGAAAAAAAAAAAAAAAGTTACACTGAAACTACTAGACGACATGCATGCTAGCTCAGTGGTTACACCTGTCCAGGGTGCACTCGTGCACCCGCCACGTGCACCCGCCTCGTGCCCCAAGTCTCCAGTCCCACGTAACCCTGTATACGGAATCAAGCGGTATAGATGATGAGAGAGTGAGTAAAACTACTAATTTGTTCTTCTTTTTTTATTACTACTTTTCACTTCGTATTCTGCATCACAGTGGCATTTCCATTACAGCCTGTCATTAGCAGGTGCTAGCGAACACTTGTGCTAGTGAATCAAGGACACTCCTGACAGCTCGCATTCTGTTTAGAAAGAAAACAAACAAAAAATAAATAAATAAAAGTTTGTGTTAAATTAGTCCCAGGTCAGTAAAATGAGTGAACGCACTGCCTTGTAAAATGTCAATTTTAGCTGCTTTTAAAGCATTACGGGTCGACGAGAGCGCACGCCGCGCTAATGTGTGGATGTGCGATACAGCGGCATTGATTCGCCAGCTTTTTTGTGTATACGTGAGATAAATGGCACTTGAATAGAACAAACACTGCAAACTGGAGGAAACTAGTAAAGCGCTCTACAGTTACGAGGAAACCGGGTTTCCTTATAAAGCCGCGCTAATCAAAGCCTGCCGTTTTTATAAGGACTCGCATCGAACATTAAGCGCGCGGCAGCAGCTCTCCTACAGCCCGGAGGTCGGACGTCGGGGTTTCGGGGCGCGGCAAAACACGCTAGGCTTGAGGACGAATCTGATGAGCGCTTTAAGGCCACAGATTTATGAGCGGGAGCCCGGAAAACAGCATTAATGCGACTAATAAAGAGTAAAAGCCGCGGCTACTGATTACCATTAAGCAAAGGACTCTTTTACACAGCGGCATATGTGAACACGTACGGCACATTCTTGGATTTCTAACCTACTGATTATTGGTTTTAATGAAAGACCATCTGCCAGGTCTCAGCTAGCAAGCAGCAAAACCATCAGAGCGTGGACAAGGATAATTACCGCCGTCCTCGGCTTGGAGAGCACGGAAACCAGTAAACGTGTCCCCGTATGTTTAAAAGGCAATAAAAAGTTTAGATTCTCTACCTTTTTTTTTTTTTTTTCTTAAAAGCCAAAAGTTCCTAAAATGCAAAACAGCTTGAACTGTGCAGGGATGCCATCGAGGAGGCGCGTGTACGAGTGTGTACGAGAGTCTCGGAAGTCGCCTTTTAAAACGCTCCTCGGTGCTGCTGAGTCGGTCAGAAGGTGTTGATTAATTTTCCATAAAACAATAATGCGCTGGCAGATGCCAGATTTGGGCAGGATGACAAAAATATTACACGATTCTTAAAAGGGATTCCCAGGATATATGATGATGCGCGTAAACGTTTGCTCATAAACTGCCAGCATTATACGAGGGGCGTTCGAGTGAAACCGGGAATCGTGATGAAATTCCTGGGGAATGAAGGCGTAAAAAGTGATTGATATTTAATGGAAGCACAGTGCGGCGACGAGAGTCTGAGCTGCGGTGAAACGTTCGGACGGGGCAAACGGTTTAACGTAGTGAACATCGGTGAACATTCGAAGAGCGGAACGCCTGATCCTTGAAAATCGACAGCACCAACTCGTGGAGGAGTTCCCGGGAGGCCGGTGTTTCAGACATAAATCAAACAGGCAGTCTGATCATGGCTCTGGCGTACTGAGAAAACTTTCTAAATTGACGGTATCTAAGCGCTAGTGAAACACTGGGATAAGTGCGTTGCGCTCATAACTCGTCCTATAACTGTGTTCTGCTATTCTGTACAGTCAAAAGTCCTGGTTTGACTTGAACAGTATTGCTTCATGCAAGTTGTTTTATTACCGCTGAGAAAAAGCCAGGGAAATAATAAAGAAAAAATGAAAAACGTAACAATTGGCGGCACGATCATATGGTTTGAGGGTTGCACAAGTCGGGACAGTTTCAAGTCCACTGAGGGTTGCATCGAGAAGGGCATATGGTGGGAAACATGCGCCAAATCAAACATGAGGACGCTGGGATCGGCTATGAGGACCACAAAGAAGAGCAGCCAAAAGATAGAATGGGTTCGTTTCCAAACAAAAAACAAAAAACAAACAAAAAAAAAACAATGAGTAAATGAAGACACTGGAGAACACAAAGTTTACAATGAGTGTGTGTGTGTGTGTGTGTGTGTGTGTGTGTGTGTGTGCTCTTGGCACCGTGATGCTTGACCTTTCCAGCAGATGTGTGCACATATTGAAGTTGTGCGATCAATGTCGAAACCAAACACTATGAGGGCCGTTAGAGAGAACAGGAACCTTGACCCCAGTGAATGATGCCCAGGGCCAACAAACACGCACCACACACACACACACACACACACACACACACACAGACACACAGACACCAACCAATGTGTGTGTGTGTGTGTGTGTGTGTGTGTGTGTGTGTGTGTATGTGGATCAATATAACTTGCAGAAGTTCATTTGTTCCCAGTCAGTCACTGGAGTAAAACTCTCCTGAGTTTACAGGAAGTATTTATTCTCACCCAGGACGTGAGTTTACACGGCCAGCACGGAGGAAGGAGACCTTATAAAACGTGCATGACCAAAATATGAGCAGTGTGTGTGAGGGAGGTAGGTGCTGCGAGGTTTGTGACACCACTGGAGAGTGTTGTATTTGATTGGTTAATGCAGTTTTAGAAAAATGTATGAAAGCTGAGTAATTTGGAAATTAATTCGCCATCTTCCTATGTTTTATATAAAACTTTCGATGACAAAACATCAAACCATTAAACCATGAATCTTTTCCATATGGACAATATTGTACACTGATACAGTGTTGGGTGCAACGCGTTACAAAGTAACCTATAATCTAAGGCGTCAGGTCCGCCATTTACGCACAGTTATTTAGTTCAACTATCAAAAATTGTATCCGTTATTCAGACAATTTGTGTAATCTGTGAGCCAGACAACAGTGATTCCGTTTGTGTGTGTGTGTGTGTGTGTGTGTGTGTGTGTGTGAGAAAGTCGTCCTACAAACCCCGCCTCCGCCCCTGATAACCCCCCCCCCTCTGTTATAAAAAATGTACTTTTACTTTGCATTTATCACAATTAAATGATTCAGATCATCAAACAAATTTGAATATTACAAAGATAACCAGAGTGAATACAAAATGCAGTTTTTAAATGATTAAATAAATGCTTTTCATTGATTAAGGGGGAAAAAAAGCTGTCCAAACTTCACTTGCTACACCCGGACCTGATTACTGCCAGACCTGCGGACTCAAGAAATCATTTCAGTAGATTTTTTCTCCTCCTCTTTTTAAAAGTAGATCACGTGGAAAGCCATCAGGTGAAGATGTTCTAAACATACTGTGAAAAAAAAAAAAAAAACATTATTTTTAGCCAGAGGCTGATCTATTTTGAAGCTGTAGCTAAGCATGGGTTAAAGCCAAGTACCAAGAACTCATGGAAAGTTCTAGTATGGGGTGGGGGTGGGGGTGGTGAGGGCAACCAGGACTCAAATGAGTATATAGGAGGATTAAATCTTTGTATTTTTCCTGATTTAGCCAGCAAAAAATAATAAATTACAAAATTAATAGTAGATCAAAAAAGGAATTAATTAAATAAATATTTTATCGTTATGTTTTTTTTTTAATTATTTTTTTTTTTTTACTTTACTTTAAAAAGCAAGGGGGAGCAACTGTAAGTGGGAATAAGCAATTTCCCCTTGGAGATTAATAAAGTTCTTTGAATCTTGAAAAAGAAAGAAAGAAAAATAAGTATAGGTGTGAGAAGAAAATAAAATTCATAAAAAAATATAATAATGTAGTATTTATTATAGATAACGATATGTTACAGTTACAGTAAACTATAATAAATAATTGGGGGGGAAAAAGCAAAAAAGAAAAAGAATAAGAAAATAGTACAGAGGAGAGAATGAATAAGAGAAAAAAATGATCTGAATAGATAAATAAATGCACAAGTATATAAATAAATGTATACTGTAAATAAATACTTAAAAATATATACCAAGTAGATAAACCTCCGTGCACCAAAAAAGAAAAAGAAAAAAAAAATCCATAAATATCAGCAAGGTGTTTTTTACTGAAAATGTACCACTTATCACTTAATGTTAAAAATGTCAAGGGCACCGTTAGCCTTCCTCCACATTTCAAAATAAATCAATCTCCATTCACAATAACTCTTTCAAATTCATATGAATATAAACTGTTTAGAAGAAATAAAAATAGAAAGAAATGTCAGAGTTTCAATAATTCTTCATTAATTAACCGTCTTCAAACAATCAATTATTTACCCATAAAACAATTATCCTATTAGCTACTTATTACTGTTTTACTCCAAAACATTATGTAGGGGAAAAAAAAAACGAAAAAAAAAAAAAACGTGTTTTTTAACGAATATAAAATAGTAAAATCCGTTGGCATGGAATTAACTCGGGTATAACAGCAAGAAACACTTTGGAGAATGATGCTACTGGAAAATAAATAAATAACACTGATTTCTGCTTCATTACACCTCACCTCTGTTGATTAATTATTATATCTGTACGCCCACAAGTGTTTTACTTTTTAATATACGTAATTATCATACTCGAGCTTAAAGCATGAAGCAAATCAGGTTTTAAAAACAGTCGCGCATTCCCCGCTGGTGACTCCTCGTGTATTTTCCTGGAGCGTTTCTCCTGCATGCTTTGTGTCGCCAGTGTAACATGTGTTTGTGCTGTGATAAAAGCCATGATTTCGCTACAGTTGTAATATGGATTAATTGCAGAACGTGCGCGGTTGACACAGCCTGTCTCGCTCGTTATCGACCCGCGCAAACAGAGGAGATAGAGACAGGATAAATATTAACCCTGAGGGAGTATGTGACGCACACCGCATTTCATAGAAACTCTGCACACAGTCATACCAACACACACACACACACACACACACACACACACACACACACGTTATTTAAAAGTTGTATCCACACTATACACAGCATGTAACGTCTTCAGAGCAAAATATAGACTGCTAAGCAGAGCAATAGACTATTTATACAGAAATACTTACTGTTAGCTATACGCTAACAGCTATTTTTGCCCCACTGGACAGAGATATTTTCATCACAACCAGTCATTCGCTGCCTCCAAACTCATTCCATGCCTAAAGAGACCACATGCTAAAGTTAGCCGCGTGTATCTGGACAAGCCAGTAAGGTTTCGTTAATCCGATTAGCATGTACAAGCTAATTTTTCTTCAGATATTTATCACACAGCCAATATATACATGTGTAACCGAGCTAGTTGAGATAACTATAGGAATTTACAGTTTTGATGTTGTGGTCTGTATGAAGCAGCTCCAAAATAAACATAAAAACACAGCCCATGCTAACACTTAGCTTGTGGTTCTACTGTTCATGCTAAACAGCTAATTAGCGCAAAACTTACAATTTATGAGGAACTAACACAGGAAGCAGGCTAGCACCGCTGTGTGGCAGAAGAAAAAAAATCTTAACTTTCTCTTCAGTACGTTTTGAAGCAGCATTAGATCGTTCCCAGGTGACACTTTAGCGTTAGCTTTAAGGAATCATTGTTATGGATCTAAACTTTCTCAGACGTGACGGTGAGAATTAAACCTAATACACAACACTGTTATCTATCTGATGCTGTGTAAGTTTTGGTCTCATCACGATAAACGATTAGTTATTAAAGTATTCAACTAGTTTGCCTGAGAGATGAGGCTGGTATTAGTTAGCCGTAGCTAATGGTTTCTGACATTTCTTGGTGAAAGAGGCACAAATTCAACAACTGTGTCTCATTTAAAAATTTTATTGATTTAAAAAAAAAAAAAAAAAAAGCACAATGTACCATTCCTTATGAAGTTTGACACATACTTGAAGTACGAGGGGGCGTTCAAGTCAAACCGGGACTTTTGAGGTTGCAGAAGAACAGTAAAAATTCCTTTTATTTTTCTTTATGTTCCAGCGTTTCAATACAACGAAGGTAGAAAGTTTTCTCAGTATGCCAGAGCCGTGATCAAACTAACTGCTTCACGTCTGAACCCTGGCCTCCCAGGAACTCCTTTGATAGTCCAAACATGGGGAAATGTCTGAGAGCGAGGTCAAGACTGTACTCCCAGCCGAGGTCCTGTAATGTGGAGGTGATACAGTATGTGTGAATCAGTGTGGTGAGTCTCATTAGTGTACTGTACTTGAAGTCTTCTATAAATGCCAACCAGTTTTATGCCTTCATTCAGCAGAAAGTTAGAAGTCCCAGTTTGACTTGAACGCCCCATGTATTTTAAATACCTTTTGAGTAAATAGGTTAAAAAGCTGTTCTTGAACTTTTACTGTATTCCAACGATTTTGAAATCGAGATATATTCCTGCATTCTGATTGGGTAGAAAGATGCTCTTCCTTAAAGGGACAACGTTAGCGTTAGCTCATTTGCATTTAAAGCTACAACAGACATTGAACCGGTATGTTTGAAAAAGACAAGAAACAGATGGGAATTCAAGGAGGTCACGTGCTCTGATCGCATGATCTGAGTGATATTTCAGCTGGAATGTTAACAGACATGTTTTGTTCACGTGGACTTGTTGAAAAGGAGTCTTAGGCGATGGTATCTTGGCTAACATTTTTGGAAGGAGTCTCCAGTGTCAGTGTTTTGCAACAGGTCAGAGATGAAGATTTCACTTAGAATTTTCCGCCACGGCACAGAGGAGTTTAAGGTTTTCCATGTGTTCTGCGGTAACTTGTTTAATAGACTTTACACAACTGGAAATGTTCCTATAAATGGATAACGATCACTAAAAAAAAAAATGGACAAATTGATATACAAGAGCAAGAATACTCCAGGAGACGCTGTTACAGGAAAATAACCAACAGCAACTTCGCTTCACATTATAACACCATGTTGTTGATTATTATCCTGTAACGTCTCACCTCAGGTGTTTTATTCCTTACAAAGTGTTAGTGTGATACCCTACAGCGCTCAGGACTGAGAATGAGAAGTGAGGACGAAGCCAATGACCTGCATATGTGTAAACGTTGTTCCGAGGTATTGCTGCCAGGAGACCTTACTACGAACATGAGCTGCTTTATTTATTTATTTATTTATTTATTTATTTCTCCTCCCAGGGGAATGAAGCTAGCTTGCTACTCCTGACACCCAGGTTCATTAAGCCCTCGTGTAAGCCTGTTATGACAACTTAGCCTCTGCTGTTTCCTGCGCGTCGTCTAAAAGAAGGAGCTAATCTCTGTGGAATGTGAGGGGGAAGGTGGAAATGCAGCCACCCATCACACCTCGTGTTGAGAAGAGTGTGTAATCACCCTACTCCCACCAATCAGCCAACGGGCAGGTACGTGAATGATGGACGCGTCATATTATCCAGCATGAGGTCTGGATGTTCAGAGTGCCCATGACTGCAGACATAGGTGAATGCCGCGACGGCAAAGTCCAAAAGTAATCAATAATCCTCTCTATAGGGTTTTATAAAATATCTCCATACATACTGTAAAATCTATGAGAAAATCCCAGCCTGTTCTGGTTACTGAACTCAGGAGCAGATGATTTATTTCTTCATGGGCCTACGAAAATGTTCAACGAACATGTCAGACTTTTAACTAATACATCGTAAGTCCTCATGAGCTGAGCAAAAGAAAGAAAAGATTCAAAATTAGCAAAAAAAAAAAACTCAATTTCATATCCTATGTATCCTAGGGTCCGGTGTCCCTATCCTAAGCACGTTAGGGCACAATCCTAGGGCACTCTGGATGGACACAAGCCAACCCATTGCAGAGCACAAGCACACACACACTACGGGCAAATTGGGAGCGCCAGTCAAACTGACCTGCATGTCTTTGGGCTGTGGGAGGAAACCGGAGAACCCGGAGGAAGTCCACCATGCACAGTGCAAACTCCATGCAAAGTTCAGAGCAATGGTGAGATTCAAACCCCTAACCCTGAAGAGGTAACGGTGTTAAGCACTACGCAACCGTATTACTACTACTACTACTACTACTGTAATTCAATTAAATTAGATTTGTTGAGCGCTTCTTAGCATTGGACACTGTTGCAAAGAAATAAAAACTCCGGGGAGACATTTAAAAAAAAAATAATGCAAACATTTATAGATTTGTGCTTGGTGGGTTTCCTTCGAGTACTCCGGTTTCCTCCCACAGTCCAAAGACACGCAGATTAGGATAAGCCGTATAGAGGGTGAGTGAAAAAGTGAGTGATTCGTAACTAATGAGGAAGCTCGACAACCTCCCTGAGATGACATGAGGAAGAAACCTTGGGGGAAAGAAAACAAACAAACAAACCAAAAAAAAAAAAAAACCAGACTCAACTGATAAGTGATAAATAAATCTTCTTCATAAATATTCATTGCACTTTCAGTCTGAAACCTATTATCATATTGCATCATAGTAAAACAGTTTGTCAACTGCAGTCCAATGCCGTCTTCCACTTACAGTATAAACCATCCTCACTAGTTACACCTACAGTATCAGTAAGCAGACCATATGAAGCCACGCTGCTCAACAAACTCTGTCAATGTGTCCACCAGATTCCCCAAATTCCCAAATTGCAAAAATTAAACTTGACTCGTTGGCGCTGGTGCTGGACAGGAGGACCTTAAACAAAGTGCTGTCCAAAGTGGATGTCCAACTCCAGTCACAAAACTGTATGGAACTTTGGCCGAGGATAAGAGCATGTTCAGTGGCAGACGTCTATCACAGAGCTGCTCGAAGGACAGACTCAAGGACCAAAAGCTGTTTTTACAACTCTTCACGTGATGGACCCTCAACCACGACTCATCCTCAGTTAAACGTTTAGCTTCTCCTTCTCCCCTACAGACTTGCAGTCACTCTTCTAGTGTCCTTAACTGCATCGACTTTCATTACTCGAGTCTTGCACCACTCTCGACTTTTTTGCACTTTTAACTGCTATAACTTGTTGCACTGATTGTCTCAATTTGCTGGTTGTCTCTTGTTGCAACTTGTCTCATTTTGAATATTAAACCTCGCTGCCTATATTTGCATCATATTCATCTCATTCTTTAGAGATTCTCTTTTACATTTCTGTTGAAGCACGAGTCATCTCCCGCATGTTCCTTATTTACAATTTGGAATCATAAACACACGTACGATATTGTGTTGCTATCTTTGCTACTGGATGTTTGAAATTTCATTTGGAATCAATAAAGTATCTGTCTGTCTGTCTGTCTGTCTGTCTGTCTGTCTGTCTGTCTATCTATCTATCTATCTATCTATCTATCTATCGAAGATGGATGGATGGACATCCAGTAGTGGTATGAAATCATAACGCCTCTACTACTACTACCTCGTATCCTAAACAAACAGCCACAGACACTGGGACAGGACCTCAGAAACTCTGCCTCGACTCTGCTGCTGTGAAAAGTCAATATGAGAATCTGGCTATAGGCATGGTCTTAATGGGAGGTCGGTGAACCCATAAAGCTAAAAATCTTTGTCTCTCTCTCTCTCTCTCTCTCTCTCTCTCCTGTTTGCTCTGACTCGTGTGATTGTTGTTTAGCAGGATGCTGGTAAATGAGGCATGGCCCCCCCGACGCTGTGGTTCTCTGCATTACGGTAGCAGCGGCTATTCCGTGTACGGGATCAGGCATGCGGAGGGTCTGCTAGGACAAGATGACTCACTCGCGCACCTGATGAAAAAATGTTTTAAAAAAAGCAAAGCATGTCGGTCACCATATGCGCGACGAATCTCGAGGTGAGTGAAGTCGAGTTCATGGATATGACGAGGTCTAAGCGGTGCCGCGGCAAAAGCGGGGCTTCAGGGGCTTCTGAATTCGTCGGCTGGATAAATGCCAACGTCTTGCGTTTTATTCGCGCAGCAAAAATCGTAGGATCTTTTCCGAGGTCCAATTTAATTAGTCGTGCGACACGATATAATGTCGATGATTTAAAAAGGACAAAGGGAAGCTCGAGCCTGATGAGAGCTCTGCACAGACATTTTTTCCATCAGTGTGTTAATCCAGGAAATCACAATGCACAACAATTACAAATTCCAACCATTTGTTCCCCCCCCCCCCATGCCTAATTCATGCTTTTGTAAACGACTACAAAAAGAAAAAGACGCTGGTGTTCAGAATTGGCGTCAGTTGACAGTTCATGAAAACAGAAAAGCCCTGGCTTTAGAGAAGACCACAGGACAGTCGAGGAATGAGTGGGATGCTGCTGTGAATGAGGCGTCCATCGTCATCACACCGTCTCTAAAGATCCATGATGCATTCTTTGGTCTGTCCAGAGAAGGTACAGAGATTTTTTTTTTTTTCATTTCCTTTTCTGGCTTTTCATCATCATGTGGCCTTGACTCTTTGGCTGACAAGAGAGGGGAAAGGCGAGATTGTAAGTATCTCTACAGTCCTGACATTGTCCCACTGCCTCCTCAGTTTCGCTTTAAATAGATTATCTCAAGGACCATTACCCCTATTTTTCTGGGGGTCGCCCGTCCCGATCAATGGGGCCCTTGTTTGGCACCCCTCCTCGCTTCCCGTGAGAAATCGGGGTGAAGGGCGAATATTTGGAGAGGCGGGGCTGCGTCATGCCTCTGATGCCTCATAAGAGTCTCACGGTGCTGGAAAAGGGCAGCACCAGTCGACTAGAGCACAAAGAGGCACGGTAACAAAGGATGCATTAGGGCCACACATCGCACCGCGAAGTGCAGAGGAGGCCCGGAGGCTGAGTGCTATTCACCACTCTAGCCGTTAGTGTCCAGGCATGGGGATTTATAATAATAATGCTCTCTGTAAGCCGCTGCTCTAGTCAGGCCTCCCACTGCTGCTGTAGATGAAATAAAGCATACAGGAAGTCCATTACGCATGAAGCAACGGAGAGAATCCTGATTTATAACCTTACGGAAGGTGGTTTACTCTAGTAACGCCGTCCAAGGGTTGCATCTACTGTACATGATAGGAAGAGCAAAGATAATGCAAAGATAACGGTTTGTTTCCCGGAATCCAGCGAACGACTTTCTGATCGATACACACTCATCTGCTGAATGACTGCAGTTTACTCAAGGATGATTTATTTCACTTTCATCCCAAGCCACTTACGATTCAGAGAAAACACAATGCAAACTGCTGAGAGGCAAAGATCAAGCTCAAGGACCCGACGGTGGCATGAAGGCAGGCCTGGGATTTAAACTTGTAACTTTCCAAACACTTTGTTTAAGTCATAAGGGCTGGACTGATCATTTTATCGAGATGCAGTTATAATGGATAAAGTTTATAGATCATGTGTATTCTCCCCACATTTAGGTCCAGTTTAAGTCTGCAAGGAATGCAAAAGCCATCACTAGAAGAAGGAAGAAAAACAACAACCAACAACAACTGCTGCAAAGAGGAAAACAATCACCCCACAAAATGAGCCCCATAAATCATCACCAAAAACTGCCTGCAAAAGTGACCCCAAAAAATTATTAAAAACAAAAATTGAAATTAAACCATCAAAAAAAACTGAAAATATCCTTAAAAAAAAAAAAATATATATATATATTTGACACCGACACACGCACACACACTCTTTGCACCCCCCTCCTCGACTTCACTCACGCACACAGAAACTCCGCTCTGTCGCGAATTTTTTCAAAGGTAAGGTGCTGGTTTGTTTGTTTTTTTTGTTTTTTTTTTACTTTTCAGCAGTGATTCTGTTAGTATGCGCTCACGCGAGTGTCATTAGAGAGATTTCTTTTTTTTCCATTAAAACAGTGCTTTCATTTTGTGTGTGTTTGTTGTGAAACTTAAAAAGCGAGGTGGGGAGAAGGAGGAGGTGTGTTACTGTGTAAAACGAGGCGAGGGAAGGGGCTAATTCCACACACACACACACACACACACACACACACACACACACACACACACGGAAACAGTTATCTGTTGTGATTTTATAGATTGTATTAATTATTTTTCATGTATTTATTTTTTTGGGCTGTGGAACGAATAATTTGAGTTTTCATTATTTCTTATGTGAAAATCGGATTTGATTTACAAGTGTTTTGGAATACGAGCCCATTTCCGGAATCAATTCTGCTCGTAATCCAAGGTTCCACTATAAAGAAAAACGACCGAAAGTGACCACAAAAAAAAAATAACAGGCTGAAAACAAAATTAACCAACATAAAACAAACAAACAAAAAAAAAAAAAAAAAAAAAAAAAAAAAAAAAACAAAAATAAAAACAACCGCCAAAAAAGTCCACTGAAAATAAATAAACAAAAATGACCACTGAAATTCAATTCAATTCAATTCAATTCAATTTTATTTCTATAGCGCTTTTAACAATGGTCATTGTCTCAAAGCAGCTTCACAGAAATGAAAAGAAGACTTATGGAAATGTATATATGTGTAAGAAAAATGTGACTAGATAATGAGATTGTCCCTGATGAGCAAGCCAAGGGTGACGGCGACAGTGCACCAAAAAAATGGAAACGATCATTCGAAAATTATAAAAGTAAATTTTTTTTTTAATCACTACTGAAAATGACATCTAAAATTATTAAAAACAAACAAACAAACAAAAAACCACCAACATAAAACAAACAATAATCACTAAAAAGTCACTAAAAAGTTCACTCAATTAAATCATAAAAAAAAATATATATATATATATATATATATTTTTTTTATTGGCTACCAGAGACAAACTAAACAAACCAAGACATGGTACTGGAAGACCTGTATGCATGTATGGACGCATGTTCAACGTTTCACAAGTTCCAAGTCTTTCAAGTCGTTTACATAGTAAAACTAAACTTTAATCCGTTTTAAACTGTTTTAATAGTCTGTTAAATCACAGTTTGATGGCAAATATACACGATTATATGAAGCTGTAATATACAGGTATCTCCTGCCGATACTGTACGTACTTCCCGATGAAACGTGGGATTCAAACATTTTGTCCTGAGATAAATGGATTTTCTCAAACCACCAAGAAATCGCAATGCTCCTGAGTAACAGAGACATCTGTTCTCACTGCTGGACGATCGATGAACGACACAAATTTACAAAACCCAAACATCTCCCTGGTGAGATTAACACTGCTGGAAAAGGGCATGTCTGCGTCATATGTTGTTGCTTAGCATTCCTTAACACACATGCTACGTGCCACTGGTCTCGCACAGGCCGGACAGATAACTCTAAAGACATCGTATATGAAACTGGACGAGACGCGAGGAGAGAGTTGTGAAGATCGTAGTCCTTGCCTTGTCCTACTTCGGAAGCCGTCAGTGATACGAGACTGCATTCATTCTGCTTACTGTCTGGCGTGTGACAGAATGAGGCTGAACGCGATCCCAGGACCCGGACCTGGGCCGCGGCCCAACGCGGCGAGCGGTGGCATTTCATTAACGCCATGAAGCAGAACCCTTCCTGTTCACTAATGACACCATTCAGAGAATGAACCGCAGCGCTGACCCGCGCGTACACTTCTAACACACCCGGTGCCTTGGATCCACTTTCTGACATGACATCATCTCGGCAGTCCATTCATCCCGGGGAACCACAGGACGCGGCACCGCTACGAGCACGCACGTCGTGTTTATCCAGACGGGAGATTTCCTGCACCGCTGTGACCGCGCCAGATCAACTCGGAGCTCCCTCGGCGCCAGGCGCGGCACGGACTCGGCTCTTTAAAGATGCTAATGGAAGCAGAGTGGAAGCCTGATTAGAGGGATGCGTCCTCCTCGGAGACCAGAGAGGCCGCTTCCCCCGTCATCTCACTCAGAGCGCTCACAGGGAAATAAAAAAGCAAGCGAGGAACAGAGGGGTCTGATAACGGAGAAGCTAATTAAATTAAGCCTTCTTTAATAAAAGAGGAAGTTAGCTTAACACTATAATCCCAACTACTCCATCAAAGGCAGCGGTAAGAATATAAAGGCGAAATTAAAATACGCCGTTCCTGCAGTTATGGATTTCTCATGGAGCCGAGAAGCGGGCAAGGTAAAAAAAAAAAAAAAAAAAAGAAAGAAAAAAAAAAGAAAGAAAAAAAAGTGAAGAAAAGTAAATTAGGAAAAAGAAAAGTAAGAAAGTACATGCAGCATAAGTGAAGGGTTTGGGTAGGTGAAAAAAGATTTTTTTTTTTAAGAAGGAAAGGAGAAAGTAAGGAAGAGGGAAATGTTTTATTATTTAGGTGGTACTATTAAGAAGGTAAAAGATTCTAGTACATACAACAAACATGAAAATGAAGGTGAAAAAGTAACAAGTAATGAAAAAGAAAGAAAGAAAGAAAGAAATGTAAGCACTTGAGAGAGTCTCCTGAAAACAAATAAATTGAAAGAAGGAAGGAAGGGAAAGAAGAAAAAGAATTTACACACACACACACACACACACACACACACACACACACACACACACACACACACACACACACACACACACAGCTGGTGCTCATGAAGGCCTGACTGGCTGTAATGCTGAAATATGCGCATGTCAGTGGAATATAAACCAGCTCCACACCACGGTCCCGAGTCGAATGAATGAATGAATGAATGAATGAATAAATAAGTAAATAAAGCACAAGGGATTATCATACATTTCCATCTGTGAACACAAAATGCAAAGAAGAACTGAAAAGAAAAAAAAAACAAGTGACTGAATTTCAGATCATTTAGCACACATGATGTTAAAAATGAGGGTCTTAGTACTCGCAGATATGAACTGCTCTCTCTCTAAGTGTGTCTCTCTCTCTCTCTCTCCAAGTGTGTCTCTCTCCGTGCATGTCTCTCTTACTGTCTCTGTGTCTCTCTCTCATTGTCTCTGTGTGTTTCTGTGTCTCTCTCTCTCGGTCTCTCTGTCTCTGTATGTGTCTCTCTCTCTCTGTCTCTGTGTGTGTGTCTCTCTCTGTCTCTGTGTGTGTCTCTCTCTCTCTCTGTGCGTGTGTCTCTCTCTGTGTGTGTGTGTGTGTCTCTCTCTCTCTGTCTGTTTGTGTGTCTCTGTGTCTGTCTGTTTGTGTGTCTCTGTGTCTGTCTGTTTGTGTGTCTCTCTCTGTCTCTGTGTGTGTGTCTCTCTCTGTCTCTGTGTGTGTGTCTCTCTCTGTCTCTGTGTGTGTGTCTCTCTCTGTCTCTGTGTGTGTGTCTCTCTCTGTCTCTGTGTGTGTGTCTCTCTCTGTCTCTGTGTGTGTGTGTCTCTCTGTCTCTGTGTGTGTCTCTCTCTGTCTCTGTGTGTGTCTCTCTCTGTCTCTGTGTGTGTCTCTCTCTGTCTCTGTGTCTCTCTCTGTCTCTGTGTCTCTCTGTCTGTGTGTGTGTGTCTCTTTGTCTCTGTGTCTCTCTGTCTCTGTGTGTCTCTGTCTCTGTGTGTGTCTCTCTCTGTCTCTGTATGTGTCTCTCTCTGTCTCTGTGTGTGTGTCTCTCTCTCTGTCTCTGTGCCTGTCTCTCTCTCTGTCTCTGTGCGTGTGTCTCTCTCTGTCTCTGTGCGTGTGTCTCTCTCTGTCTCTGTGCGTGTGTCTCTCTCTGTCTCTGTGCGTGTGTCTCTCTCTGTCTCTGTGCGTGTGTCTCTCTCTGTCTCTGTGCGTGTCTCTCTCTGTCTCTGTGCGTGTCTCTCTCTGTCTCTGTGTGTGTCTCTCTCTCATTGTCTCTGTGTGTGTGTCTCTCTCTGTCTCTGTGTGTGTGTCTCTCTCTGTCTCTGTGTGTGTGTCTCTCTCTGTCTCTGTGTGTCTCTCTCTGTCTCTGTGTGTCTCTCTCTGTCTCTGTGTGTGTGTGTGTGTGTCTCTCTGTCTCTGTGTTTCTCTGTCTCTGTCTCTCTCTGTCTCTGTGTGTGTGTGTCTCTGTCTCTGTGTGTGTCTCTCTCTGTCTCTGTGTGTGTGTCTCTCTGTCTCTGTGTGTGTCTCTCTGTCTCTGTGTGTGTGTCTCTGTCTCTGTGTGTGTGTCTCTGTCTCTGTGTGTGTGTCTCTGTGTGTGTGTGTGTCTCTCTGTCTCTGTGTGTGTGTCTCTCTGTCTCTGTGTGTGTGTGTCTCTCTGTCTCTGTGTGTCTCTCTGTGTGTCTCTCTCTGTCTCTGTGTGTGTGTCTCTCTCTGTCTGTCTGTGTGTGTGTGTGTGTGTGTGTGTGTGTGTCTCTGTCTCTGTGTGTGTGTCTCTCTCTGTCTCTGTATGTGTGTCTCTCTCTGTCTCTGTGTGTGTCTCTCTCTGTCTCTGTGTGTGTCTCTCTCTGTCTCTGTGTGTGTGTGTGTCTCTCTCTCTCTCTTCGGTGTGTCATGTAGAGAGACCTTTCTGAAATACTCTCAGGTGTTCTGAGTGTTTGTCTTTACCTTCAGGCTGATTTGAAGTAAAAAAAAAAATTTACTGAATCTTTACGTTTGTAAACCTAATGTGCCTTTTTTTAAAATTCAAAACAAAAACAAATATACAAACTGCACAAGGCTAAGTTCTAGTTTTTCTTTCTTTCAGTCTCTTCTTTTTCTGTTCTTGCTCTTTCTGCTTCTCTCTCTCTTTGTTTTTCATTAAATTATTGTTTCTTCTTCTTTCATACTTACATCCTTTCTCTTTCTTTCTTTCATTACTTTTACTCGTTCCTGTTTGCTGACACTTTTTTTTCTCCTCCTTTTTTTTTTTTTTTACAGATTCATTGTTCTTCCATTTCCCTCTCCGCTCATAAAATACCCTTCTCATCAGAAAACCGTTTTATTCTTATTTCTTTCTTAATTTTTGTTTCTTTTTTTCCCCTTTGCTATTCTTAATTCTTAATGCTACTTAATTTACCTTTTTGTCATTCTGTCTTTCATTCCAGTCTTCGTTTCCTTTCGTTTCCTTTCTTTCCATCTTGTTTTTCTTTCTTCCTTGTTTTCTTTCTTTTCTTACTTTCTTTTTTATTCATTATTCTTTTTTCTTTCTTTCTGTTATTCTTTCTTTCCTTTTGTTTTGCTTTTTTTCACTTTTTTTATTTCCTATTCTTTCTTTATTCATTTCCTTTTTATTATTCTTTCTTTCCTTTATTTGTATTTCCTTTTTTTTACTCCATTCCATTTCCTTTCTTCTATCACTTCTTAACAGTGATATTTATCATATAAATGCATCGCAGAAATTTCTCCTCGTATCACTGATATGATATATGTTTGTCACACCGCTCTTCCTTACACTCATGTTTAATAACAGCATCCTCTCTCTCACACACACACACACACACACACTCTCTTTAATACTGTTAAAGTGCGCGACGACGCTCCAGTTCCTCCTTCTGATATGTTCGCAGTCTGCTTCGCTTACATTAACGTCATGAACATGTCCAGGTCACGCCGTCTGTTCATTAGCAGGACAACATGCGCTAGCGATCCGTCACATGTGATATCAGACGGTGCGACCGGAGCGAGCTGGAGCGCGAGTAACAGGGTGCGTTACTGTGAGGAATATGAAAGAAGAGATATTCACTGATGAGAAATTGATGCAGAGTTAAAAAGAGAAATAGAGAGAGAGAGAGAGAGAGAGAGAGAGAGAGAGAGACTAAGATTTTAAAAGGAAAAGTCTTTATGTAAACGAAATGTATAAATATTCATCGAGGTCCCGTGAGAGTTAATTACCAGTAGCTTCCCAAGCCTAATTGGCTGATTTTGCCATTTCTCCTCACTGTCTCTGTCTCTCTCTCTCTCTCTCTCTCTCTCTCTCTCTCTCTCTCATTTCCATACAGGATATTTTTCTTCTTGTTTTTTTTTTTTTTTTCACATCTCATAATCTCGCCTGTAAATCTTCTCTCTCCTCCTCCGAGAGTTGCCAAGTTTTTCAGGCTCGATGCTTAATTTGAGCATCTGCTCCAGCTGGCAAAACACCACACACCAGATTTTACAAATCGCTAATTCCTGCTATTTGGCTGGACTAATTGCCATCGGATGAGGAAGAGAAAAGGTTTGCGTAAGAGACAGTGATGCGTCCCCGCGACCGAGTGGGACGACCGTCCGCGTAGACGTTATTCATAGCGAGGAAACCGTAGCAAATCGTGAATTACAACACGTGCTGGAGATAAGCGACGGTCCGATTCAAAGCCAGTTTGTTCCAAACAGTTGATGCGCGTTGGTTCGCATCCCTCAGCATGACCAAGCGGTTTCGGTCTACGCCCTCTCAGTCGTGCCGTGGACCGAACCGTCCTCACTGCATTTATAACCTACTACTAAACCACTTCTAATCACACAATGCTAGCCGAACCTCGCTAGCTCACATTCCAGGAATACAACCCTCAGGAGTTATTGGAAAATAATAAACAATAATAAACGATTACTTATATAAACGCGTTATTTTCCAAGAATAGCAGCGTTTCTATTTGAGGATAACCGACACTGGAGACTCCTTCCATGGGAATCTGGCAGCATCCTTGTGCATGCTGTTGCTATAGAAACACTATCATACTGGAGACAGCACTTTAATATGATCTTGTGATTTATCCGGGAGTATTTAGCCTAAAGTCTTTAAACCCTTTATTTATTTATTTATTTATTTATTTGCATCATATTCTTTGATGATATTAACTTCTATAATAAACACTCACAAAATACCTTATGTTTTATTTTATTTTATTTTATTTTCAGGTGGAAATTACATACAGAATTATGCAGCGGCGGTTCTCACTTTCTTTCTTTCTTTCTTTCATTTGTTTATTTACTTGTTATTATTTCCTATGCATTCTTTCCCTCATGCATTCCCTCCTTGACGTTTTTGTTTTTCTAATTATTTTCTCTTGTTTCTTCTCATTTCTTTCTTTCTCTTATTAAATCATCGCCTTACTTTCTAATCCACATTGACTGTACAGATTTCCCAGCTTTCTTCTTCCTTCCCTGGTCACTGGTATTCATTTTGATCCGTACGCATTTTCTCACACTTCGTACACATTTCCATATTTTCTTTTAATTCTGTGAAGCTGCTTTGTGACGATGACCGTTGTTAAAATCGCTATACTAATAAAATTTAATTGAATAGTTTTCTTTGTCTTTCATTACTTGTTTCTTTCTCTCTTTTCTTCCTTCTCTCTCTTTTTTAGTCATTATTTCTATTTACTTATTTATTCATTTGTCTGGTTGGTTATTTGTTCGTTCAAATTACACCTTCGTTCATTCTTTCATTCATTTCTTATCTTTTCTTATTCCTTTTCACCTTTTTTTCTTCTTCCCTTCTTTCTTTTTCCACCTCACAACACTACTCTTTTCTCTCTTTTTCTTTTTTTTTTTTACTTATGTCGTCTTTTTTTGTTGGCTTTCTTTCTTTCTTTCTTTCTTTATATCTTCCCTGTGTTGCACTTTTACTGTAGTGTTATTTTTTTATTTTTCCACCGTCTTTCATTTTACTTTCCTTAGCGTTCTTTTATTGTCTGAAATGTTTTTTTCTTGCTTTTTCCTTCCATCCTTCCTTTCTTTATTACTTTCCTTTCTTTCACTATCTAAATCGCCTTTTTTCATTCCATCAACAAAATCTTCTTCGTTCCTTCCAAAACACCTTTTTTTTTCTTTATATTATAAAGAAAAAAAATTATATAATTTGTTGGTTTTTTTATTCCCCTTTCTTGTTTTCTAAGCATTTAACAAATTTTTCTTTAATTTCTTTCAGGATAATGATTTTATTTTATTTTTTAATACAGCTTCATGGTCATTAACATTAGTATTTAGTTAATTGCCTTAAAACCATTAAGCTCTCATGAGCTCTGCATTAGTAACAATACGAGTAATAATATCTGACTTCTCTTCACTAAGTGCTTAATGTGTAGCAGGCTCACTCAGTGTGGTGAGCCCTTTATACGAGCATGTGTGTGTGTGTGTGTGTGTGTGGGAGGAGTGCATGCCCCGGGTGATGTTGACCCGTAATGAATGTAAATGAATGTATTCATGGAAGTCCTTCAGCGCCTCCTGGCCTCTCCGCCTTCTCCACCAGCAGGGTCGGGAGACCGGGACGCAACGCGAAAGCCGTCAGACGTTTAATTAAACGACAGTCAAGAGATATAGATTATGACCCAGGCAGTCAAACCTGACGCTTTGCTGCATGACAGAAGCCACACGCGAGACCGCGGGCCGCTGAAACGCTGAGGCAGGGTTTTCCCTGAGCGCATTTTTATTTCAAACCCCGCAGTCAGCTAAACAAAAGGAGGAAACGCTTTGTTGACAGTCAGAGAAGCAGCACCCCGAGCAATTAAACAACACACCCCAGTGGGCGGGATATTGGCAGAAGGATAGCTGACATCACAATCCAAATGATCAAAAAAAAAAAAAAAAAAAACATGGTTCCTTGAGGACGACTGCAGACTGGCGTGCACATGTAAATCAGAAGATTAATATTTAACGAGTTCTCATACTGTTCTATAGTAGTTAAAGCTCATTCACAGGGAAACACCAAACTGTGGTACTGTATGTTAGGGACGACACACTCCGGAAAGTGACGTTACAGGATGATAATCATAATGAAAGTAACTCGGCTTCATCACATGACCCCATCGCTTACACCACAAATGAGTGTGATCATGTTGTGTTATTTACAGCCCTAAAATGGTTGTATTTCATCAGTAATAATTTTAAAAAATAATAATAAAAAAAGATTTATTCAATAAGAGTTCACTCTTTTTCACAGGTAGATTAAAAATCCAATTCGTTCATCCATCCATCCACCTAATTGTCCATCATCCACTCCACCATCAATCCATCCATCCATCCAACGATCGATCCATCCATCCATCCATCCATCCAACGATCGATCCATCCATCCATCCATCCATCCATCCATCCAACGATCGATCCATCCATCCATCCATCCATCCAACGATCGATCGATCGATCCATCCATCCAACGATCGATCGATCCATCCATCCATCCATCCATCCATCCAACGATCGATCCATCCATCCAACGATCGATCCATCCATCCATCCAACGATCGATCCATCCAACGATCGATCCATCCATCCATCCAACGATCGATCCATCCATCCATCCAACGATCGATCCATCCATCCATCCAACGATCGATCCATCCATCCATCCAACGATCGATCCATCCATCCATCCAACGATCGATCCATCCATCCATCCAACGATTGATCCATCCATCCATCCATCCGATTGATCCATCCATCCATCGATCGATCCATCCATCCAACGATCGATCCATCCATCCAACGATCGATCCATCCATCCATCGATCCATCCATCCAACGATCGATCCATCCATCCATCCATCCATCCATCCATCCATCGATCCATCCATCCATCCATCCATCCATCCAACGATCGATCGATCCATCCATCCATCCAACGATCGATCGATCCATCCATCCATCCATCCATCCAACGATCGATCGATCGATCAATCCATCCATCCATCCAACGATCGATCGATCCATCCATCCATCCATCCATCCAACGATCGATCCATCCATCCATCCAACGATCCATCCATCCATCGATCCATCCATCCATCCATCCATCCATCCAACGATCCATCCATCCATCCATCCAACGATCCATCCATCCATCCATCCATCCATCCATCCAACGATCCATCCATCCATCCATCCAACGATCCATCCATCCATCCATCCATCCCTCGGAGTGGCTCGGTGGTTAAGGTGCGCCACCAGGCTGCCACTGAGCACATCCATCCATCTACCATTTCTTCCATCTATTCATTTATCAACCCATCCATTAATACATCTATCCATCCATCCATCCATCCATCCACTCTTCCATGCATCCATCCATCCACCATTACATATATCTATTCAATTATCAATGGATTGCTTTATCCATTCCCATCACCTATCCATCCATCCATCCAGCTACTATTCCTAGCTAATCTGTCTATTCATTTATCCATTCATCCATTGACCCATCCATCTACCATTTCATCCATCTATTTATTAATCTATTGATTTATTCATTCCCATCATCTATCCACCCATCCATCCGTCCATCTACCATTTCATCTATCTATTCATTTATCAATTCATCCATTCACATATCCATAAATTCATCCATTTATCCATGTACCATTTACTCTACCTATACATTCATCAACCCATCCATTAATATATCTATCCATCCATCTGCTCTTCCATCTATCCATCCATCCATTTCATCCATGCATCCATCCATGCATCCATCCATGCATCCATCCATCCACCATTACATATATCTATTCAATTATCAATGGATTGCTTTATCCATTCCCATCACCTATCCATCCATCCATCCATCCAGCTACTATTCCTAGCTAAATTGTCTATTCATTTATCCATTCATCCATTGACCCATCCATCTACCATTTCATCCATCTATTTATTAATCTATTGATTTATTCATTCCCATCATCCATCCATCCATCCATCCATCCATCCATCTACCATTTCATCTATCTATTCATTTATCAATTCATCCATTCACATATCCATAAATTCATCCATTTATCCATGTACCATTTAATCTATCAATTGATTCATCTATTCTTATCATCCATCCATCTACAGTACCACTTCATCCATCTATTAATTTATCAATACATCAATTCATCCATTCACATATCCATCAATTCATCCACTTACTCTATCTACTGTCTATTGATTCATGCATGCCCATTCATCTATTCATTCATCCATCTGCCAATCCCTCCATCCTCCACCAATGTTATGGTGTATGTGGTATAGCTAACTTTGGAATATGGATCAGAAGTGAGGAATACTGCACACCATGGTTGGGATTCCAGTCCGTCGCAGTTCCTTTGCACACTCATACTGTATATCATTGATCATGATTTATGTCCACTGAGATCAATACCATTTAATGCATCCGTCCTAAAATTATTTGCCCCCGTTAGCAATAAAAAAAAGTGCACAATGATAGTCAGTCATGCATTGCTTTTAACCACCAAAAGTATCTATGCATTTTTATTTACATAATAATGTGCTGATTCACTGAAATGAACTCGGTAAATGTCCCGCACCCAAAAACCAGGTCTCGGCTCCGCCGTCCCTCGATCGCTGCACATCCACCTGGACGCTTAGAGATAAGAGCAATATTTAACACACGGCGGTGTTTCTCGCCGAGGAAAGGGCTGAGAAGTGAAAAAAAAAAAAAAAAAAAGTGTGAAGGATGAACATCCAGGTCTAAAGAAAAAAAAAAGGATAAAAAAAAGACATTTAAAAAAAACAAATAAATAAATAAAACGAGGCAATGAAGTTGAATAAGTGCTGAGACGAAATGAAAAGGTCTGAGGGAAATATGAAATCAGGCGGATGCCTAAAAGCAGGCAAGAGAACGTGCTTTTAAAAGCTTTAATAAAAGGACGCGTTTACTTTCCACTGAGCGCCAGCTGACTCGAGAGGTGTTCGATTTTGCGCGTTAAAAAGACGACAAGTGTCATACAGAACAATTCTGTTCATTTGCGGCAAAAGTAAGAGGTAATGGATGGTGCCGTATGAAAAAGGATCTGGAGTGGATGAGTTTGAGTGAATACGCTCGCCCCCTGATCCGATCTGCACCCCATCAAACCCAACCTGCACGAATATACATACATTAGAAAGAATGAGGTTAGTGGAGGAGGATTCATTTTCACTTCACGCTTTGTACGGAGGTGAGCGACCTGACCTCGTCTCATTCACACAGCTCAAACGCTCTCGCGCTTTATTTATCAGCGCGTTTAACCAGCAGTAGGAATACCAGTGTGTGTGTGTGTGTGTGTGTGTGTGTGTGTGTGTGTACTCTTCTAATAATAGCATTATACACTTGTTGCTTTGGCAATGGCAACATGTTTAAAGTACCATGCATCAAAACCTGGACGGGAAAAGAAGATCCGGCTGGTGTCCAGTTATTACTGACAACGTCAGTCAAATCGCTCAAACGGTCTTCGAGTCGACGCAGCTGTTAAAGGTTTTACACCAACGCAGAGGCAACAAGCTGCCACGGTAAACTAGTGTAGTCGAACCAGTAGAAAACACAACATAATATTAATCAGTGTGGTCGTCACATCAATCAGGTACTACGTCATATTAGGGGCGATTCGAGTTATGCATATTTTCATTTTAGATTCCTGGTTCAATCAGCTATATTCTGATACCAAGTTTATTACTGTATCATATCCGGTTCCTGAGATACGGCCAGTGCGAGTTTGTTTACTAGAAGGGCTACAGGAAAATCAACAAACATCATATTTTTTAGAATATTTAAATGAGGATTCCGTGACATATTATGAAAAAGGGAAGCCTCAGCCTAGTTGTGCCACCAGGATTTCCATGCTAAACCTAAAAATGTTGGATTTATAGCGGACTAGAAGTGCCTGTGACTTTGGTGGCGTGGAATTAAACTGCACACTCATGAGCACGTTTTAAAAAACGTATAGCGCCGTCTGTTGAATATGGGAATTAACAATTTATTTATTTGTTTATTTTTTTTTTTTTACACGTTACCGCGAAGTGCTAGGAATGAAGGTAGCGTTTACTAAGTAGATTAAAAAAAATGTACAGCGCCATCTGCTGAACCAACTAAAAATTTTCAAGGACGATTTTTTCATAATGAAAGGGCATTTTTCATTTAAATTTAAAACGAACATATCTTCTCTTCCCGCGGGCCGATTGTGATGAATCAACGCCCATGTGTTATGTAAAGCTCAGCCAAATGCGCCTGTGAAAATGCCGCTAAACTTCGTTCAGTAGTTTTTTTGTGATACGTGCACAAACAAACAGACGGACAAAAATAATAATAATAATATAATAATAAAAAAAAAACATCTGGATCGCTCATCTTACAGTATGTCTCCATAAATTATTTTTTCGCAAATATACAGACACGCCAACTTTACAGTTTTATTATATATGTATAGATAAAAAAAAAAAAATTTTTTAAGCTGCTTTTCAAATGTTTTTTCCAAAGTGACCAGCTTGGATAGTGTTCAATAAAAACAATATTTAGAATTAAAACTTCCTCAATTATCGACAGTTTTGCCAAATTTAAAGAATTCACTGTTGGCCATGGTGCAAATCTAAACTGTGTGACTTAATACATGACGGGTCTCGGATAACGTTCACACACAAACCCGCTAGTGTCCCTGCTTGTAAGGGCAGCATGTCCGGTTTACAGATAAAAAAAAGAGAATCTATAGTGTGCACACTTACTTACTACTAGACAAACACGAGTGTAGAGAATGCTAGTTTGAGTCACATGCTAGACATGCTAGGTGTCTACTAGCTACTAGCTTGACCAGATTAGCAAAGCAAGCTAGACAGAATAAAACAAAACCATTTTTGGTAACTAATTGAAAACGGGTTTCCTAATTCCTGAGTCTGGAACTGAAAAAAAATAAATAAATAAAAAAAAAATACAAACCACACGTAAGATAGAACTGGTCTGAGGAAGCGTTCGAGCGAATCACTTGGATTTGTCGCTTGACAGCGTTGAAGCTACTTTGCACAGAGTTAGGTAATCCTTGCTGTCAGTTTGTTACTCGTGTGAATGTTATGTTAGCACCAAAATGTGTAGGAAATAAAATATCCAGAAGTCCCACTGAGCATGATATACTCGTAATAGAAGACAAGTAAGTGTTTTGCACATTTTAGTGTTTTCCCCCCTAATAGCAGGAAGAATATTCGGTTAGAAAAAAGTTAAGAAGTTCTCCAGGACTGGAGTTGGGAACCTGTGCCGTCTCCAAAACGATCCTTTTCTTCTCCCGCGCTTCATTAGATGCCCCAATGATATCACCAAGCGTTGCTAGTGGGGCAGCTGCTTTCAGGCTGAAATGAGGAGCTAATCGTTTCTCGTTATAGAACGAATTATAGCCAATGAAATGTCATTAAATAAAACAAAGCGCCGCATTCATGCGATACCGAGGTGGTCAAATATGGAAGAATGGACAGAATGGAGACTTTGTTGGCTTCAATATTGCGAAATTACTGCAAAACACCATAATCTGATGCGTATAATCGTTTGAAATGGATTCAGGGATATTATGTTTCATTTCCTTAAATATGGATTCATTTATTTTTATTATTATTATTATTAGCATTATTAACTTAGTCCCACTCCCAGGTGAAGAGCAGTCTCTCCTGGACTCTCACCCTTCTTTGTTCACCAGCCGACCGTGGAGCAAAGCATGAGAAACGTATCAGGCGTAGAAGAAAGAGTCCAAGAAAAAAAGGAATCTAAGAAAATGCCTCGTCGCCACATTACGTGCCATGCTGCGACACTTCAGGTTCAAGCACGCCGGTTCGGAGTGCATTCTTCACAGCAGCGGGGTTCCCGTTGACTGACTTGTGCGTAATCACACAGTTTGATGACGAGCAGAAGAAGTAGGCCCAAAGGCCCGGTACTTAATGCACAAAGCACCACGAAATAAACTAAGTCCGCTGATCAAGATTTTGCACCAAAGTTTAAAGTGTACATTTTAAATGCACGTCAATGCACCTCGGGATCGATTCTACACATCTCTGAAAGTGCACTCGAAGAAATGACCTGCATTCTACTCAAAAGATATTCCCTTAGTGGACGTGTTAATGATGACGGAGGAGGTGATGGTAATGGAGAGAGAGCTGTCGCTGTCTGACACATCGCTCCAAAATCTCCCAACGTGGAGAAGATGTGGAAAGTGCAAAGGTCACAGCGTGTAATTTGCATCGTTTTCCTTCTCATCATCATAGTGTGCCCTGTGTAAGGAGGTGTGCTCATCCTGGGAGAGAACATGCTCATCAGGATATAATTCTCAGACGTCAGTTTAAAAACGTGACTTTTGATAGGGCAGACTAACAGAAGACAAGTATACTTTCTTTACTTCTCTATATAATCCACTGCTACGCTACCGCACTTATCCCAGTTCCACTAGAGCTTGGACACCATCAAGGTAGAAAGCTTTCTCAGTACGCCGGAGGAACTCCTTCAATGGCGTAAATATGAGGAAATGACTTGGAGTGAGGTCACAGGACTGTACAGCGGGTGCGGCAGTACGACCGCATTGGGCTCCGAGTCACATGACTCTCGCCGCCGCACTGTGCTTGAAAGCTTCTGGAAATGTCAATCGTTTTTTACGCCTTCATTCACCAGAAATGTCATCACCAGTCCCGGTTTGTCTTTTATATGAAGACGTTTTTAGATAAATAATAGCACTTTTAATTTCAGTAAAAAAAAAAATATATATATATTTTCTTTTGTCTATTTTTAATATTGAGGGAAAAAAAGACATGATATTATATTAATTAATGCAATGATGCATCATAATTTCTTTTTTTTATTATTATTATAAATGTAAAGTAGATTTATTGCATTAAAAAAAATTTTAATAAATAAGGAAACTGATTTGTATTCTATATAAAATGTATAAAATATAAAAACCGACAGTGTACAGCATTTCGATAACACATGAAGATGAATCGCATGCCTCAGTGTATGAAACACGGCATTAATAGAAATAGCAAATTTTCCATTATATCCGAATTTGATTTAAACCCATAGGATGCGAAATAATCTCTGTCCAAATTTCAGCTCAAAATAAGACCTTTTAATAGAAAACTACTATTTCGCCTAAGCGGTGCTCAGTGAAGCAGGCTATCGAGCCGTGGCCAGTTACAAACGCATTTATTCCCATTGCAGAGGTGAGTGGTGAGCGGTGAAGTTCTGCCATTCGCTTTAATTGGCCCGAGCCCTGAGGTGCAGGCTGAAATGGCGAGTGAACAGCATTTAAACTGCAGCCGCCGAAAAGAGAGAGAGAGAAAACATATTCATGGCTTCGGTTAGAACAAAAGCACGTCCAGGTCTCCTGAGCACAGAAGAATGGCACTTCAGCTAAAAGGCGAGGTCGACTGCCGAAGACCTGCCATTCATCAAACACTTCAGCTGGAACTCACAGCCAAGACTGACAGCAGCAACACACACACACATACACACACATACACACACATACACACACACATACACACACACATACACACACACATACACACACACATACACACACAATACATACACCACACACACACAACACACACACATACAACACACACACACATACACACACATACACACACATACACACACATACACACACACACACACACACACACACACACACACATACACATACACATACACATACACACACACACACACACACACAGAGGAGTTTTCTATCCATATTTCAGATTCAGATTTTTCATGTACATTTGTTATTGACTCAGAGTAAGTCAGAATATATATTCAAACAGTTTGACAGCAAAATGAGATAACTCCACTTTTAGAGCTTTAAGAAAAACAAGTATTTTTAAATGAACACTAGTAGTGCAAACCGATAAAGAAAGCCTGCACAAACTATTCTTTAAGTTACAAGAGTGTTAAAAAGTACAAATGGCAAAATATTTTGTCAAAATTGTTTTTGGTCACACTGTGATTTTTCAAAATGCTATAAATCCACCTTTTACCGTTTTGGCACAAATGGATGAATCAGTCTGCATTTGCACGTATACGTAGCAGACTCATGCTCTGATTGTGATTTTGTTGTCTTCAGTCAAACATCAAGCGCAACAGCGGATGCGATCGAGGAAGTGTCGATCCGAGTTGTTGCAAACGAAAGCTTTTTCATTACAACGATTGTTGGAGACCATAAGAAACCTTCTAAACAACTTCTGTTCACAGCATAATCTGCATCCTCCTCTATCATAGTACAGCTACAGTACGCACCATTTAACCAACAGCTTCCCACTCACCGCACGTACATCTCAGGGCCCGTATTCACCAAGCTTCTTAGAATTCTCCCGCAGAGCTCCTATCTCAGCCTAAAAAAGTCCTAACTGGGAGTCTTAGAATAAAAGTGATTTAGGAAACTTCTCACAGCAACTCTGAGTAAGGAAAGTACAAAAACGTTTATCTTAGTGAGGGGGTGTGGTCGACCCCGTTGCTAGGGATGATGCGGCAGTTCAAGGACTGTGATTGGTTGATAAAAAAAAATAACCTCTGACCTCTGCAAAGGTCTTGAAATGAGCTCTTTTGTGAAAATAGAACATACTGTATTATAATAGGACAGACAGTGAAATCATAACGTTTGTATATAATGAAATTGTATAATCGTATAATTGCATTATTATGACTACAGGCTACTTTATGCAAAGTTTCTGTTATAGGCTAAATATCTTAAAGATCATTAAAACAGCCAAATGTTGAAAATGTGCCTTACTTTTAACTTTCACGTTTACTTTTAGTTTTTGAACAATATTTCTTCTTTCTGCCATTTTGTCGCTCTCGGAGATAATTCTCAGAAGCTTTGTGAAAATGGGCCCTGGTGGCCCAAAGTGTCACTTTGCTCAAAACGTCACCTAAATAAGGTTATATAGTGGATTTCAAATTAAATGCTTCGTTATAGACAACCTTGCGTGTAATTGAGTATAAATCATTGTATCTTGTGTTTCGCTGTCAAACTCTTCATACACAAGTAGAGCATTTATAGTTTGTTATGAAATGACCAAAATTATTATAATCATTTTTTGCCTTTGTTTACTGTCCAAGACTAGCAATAATAACAATAAAATGACAATGTGTTTCTTTTTCACAAAGTGCCGCTCTCACCAACAAGGTGCATCTTGAAGAAGAAACAGAAACGTTACATGGTGTTTTAAATAGTTGCTTGTGTGTGCGAGCAAAAGCATAATCATTCCGAAAATGATGTGAACGGAATTGTATTTATTGCATTTCGCTACTGTTGTGCTGTTGTACAGCCATGTGTGTGACAAATAAAATTCTTGAATCTCGAATGTAACTAATTAGTTACAGAATGCACGACTCTGCGCTTCTTCTGACTCAGCTCCCCCAAGCCCATTAACCGCTGACGTCCTTCCCGTAATTTGTTCCGGACAGCATGAGTCAAAGCGGACGCAAAAAAGAAAAGGTACAGGAAGTTTCAGTTCGGGCTTTAGACGTCTACTTATTTATTTTTTCGTTTTCATTCCCAACTACCTTTAAGTGGAAGGAACTCTGAATTGAATGAGCTTTGTTTTCTGAGCAAACGCTGACAGAAAGGACAAAGACTCGTCCTCCGTCAGCCTCGTTCTTTGACCGGTCTGCAGCTCTGAATGAGAACTTTTAACAGCACGATATTTCTCTGGGCGAGCCGCGCACTGGGATTGTGCACGCATGAAACAAGTTAATTCCCTCCTTAATTAAGTCTAGTGTTAAAAGTGAAAATGAGTTTTGTGTTTTCCTTACATGCATATCAACATTTTGCACCGAGATACAGAGAAAGGCTGGGAGTGCGAGAAAGACAGAGAGAGAGGGAGAGAGAGGGAGAGGGAGGTAAGACAGGCTCTGGCGCGTTTCCTCAGCCGTATTGTTTCGGCTGTCCATAATGAGACGTCTGCGACTGTGTTGTGATGTAAATGAGGCCGGCCCCTCAGCCAACACCATCCTTAATTGTCTGCTTTGATCTGCAGCTAATTCTTCTAATTAGGGCCCCAATCTCACTGCTGAACATTTTTGCTTTGCCTCCACTGAATAAAGAATGCCTCCTTCAAACCTCCCACACATGCACTGAGGGTGGAATCTGCTAACATGGCTGGGGAATAAGAAAGTTTTACCAAAAAGCCCCATCGTTTAAGTTGCCTCTGACGAACAAAATGGATCAGTCGTACTACTTACTACATCTGTGAGTCATAGGCTGATGATTTGATTCGAATCGATTCATGGGCATTGGGATTTTCAATTCGATTTAATTCAATAAACGCTTACGCTTGCTGTCTGATTTCTTTCAAGTAGCAATATTTCTTTCGAGTCAAGGTATTAAGACTACAAAAGGTATTTAATAGACACTAAAATGGTCTAGTCCAGTAAGTTGCGGTAACCACCCAAAAACTCAACAACAAAAAAAAGCAATACTCTCGCAAAATGTGAGTATTTTCTGCATAAAGCTGCTTTTTATTTTATGCAAAAGCTCTCTCTCTCTCACTCACTCCCTCATTCATTCATTCATCCGTCGTCATTTATACCGCTTTAACCTGTGTACAGGGTCACGGGCGGTCTGGAGCCTATCCCAGGAGACGTATGCGTAAGCAGGGTACACTCTGTACAGGGAGCCAATCCATCTATGGGCAATTTGGGAACACCGATTAGCCTAATCTCCATGTATGTGGACTGTGGAAGGAAACCAGAATACCAGGAGGGACCCAACAAGCACGGCGAGAACATGCACACAGACCCAAGATGGGAATCGAACCCAGAACCTGGAGGTGCGAGGTGACGGTGCTAACACTAAGCCACTGTGCTTGCAAAAGCCTCTGGTACATTTTTTAAAAAGGAATTCATCAATTGTAGACCATTTAACATTTGTAAGTTGACACACATAACTTAAAAAAAAAAAAAATCTATTCTGCTCGCCCCATCATCCAGAGATGGCGAGTTCGATTCCCGAGTGATGCTGTAACCTCTCGCAGCCGGAGGTCTAGAGAGAGCTGATTGGCCGAGCTCTCTCAGAGGGGAGGGATGAGAGGTACTTAGTGCTCCCACATTAATCACGGCTCTACAGCCAATCAGGGGCGACTATGAGCTCATGCCAGCGGAAGGAGCGGATAGAGCTGTCCTCCGAGTGTGTGACTCCGCCCCCAACGGTGCACGAGCGAGCAGTTCGAAAAGATGCGGTCGGCTGGCGCCACGTGATTCGGAGGAAACACGTGATAGTCTTCAACTCTCCCAACTGAGTGGTAGTAGTAGCCTTAATGTGGAGCCCCCTAGTGACGGGGAGGAATTGGACACGACTAAATTAGGGAGAAAATCTGGAAAAAAAACAAACAAACAAACAAAAAAAAGAACTATTCTAAAACAAAAACGGACCCGTCAATTTCATTAGTTGATTCAATCAGCAAAAATTTTATCGCAAAGCTCTAGTAGTTCTATCATCATTCTTTTTTACTAGGTCAACCATTCCTAGAGTCAAGCAAAATTGGCCAAGTTCACTCTACCAACCACTAATTCACTCAGCTTTATTATCTTCAGTAACTGCTTTATTCTGGTCAAGGCACTGGTGGATCCTGAGCTTATACTGGGAAAACTGGATTTAAACCAGGAACACGTGTAGGATAGAACACCAATCCGCCAGTAAATATCATGCACACACTGAGAAGAGGTGCTTCAGAATAGTCGATTTATAAACCAACTTTTTTTTTTAGAAGGCAGAGAAAACTGGAGAATCCCTACATGCACAAAAGGAGAACATGAAAACCTCCAACCCGTGAGCTGTGAGATGGGAACACTACCCACTGCCCCACTGTGACTCTCAGTTCCGGTCTGGTTGGTGTATAATTCTAAAATAAAACTCTGTTCTAATAACTCTTTTTTTGACGAGACACCAGCTCTTGGTGGAAGCCTATTAAAGCAGACCTTTTATAACTTTTGAGTTATTTTTGAGTCTCCAATATGTGTATAAATTTTTTTTTTAAATTGGTATCGGTCAGGGTTTAAAAAGTCATTGAGATTTCCCCACTAATGTGACCTCATATAAGAAAGCCCCCTCCAGCAGGCACGTTGCTTAGCTCTGCTGTTCTCTGAAGGGGCGTGGCTCAGCAGTAGCTCATATGTATAGACACTGGAACGGCATATTTGGACGGGGAGTGAAATAAAAAGAATTTGAGGTATGAAATAATGCAGCTGGGGCATATTACTGCTGATGACTTGACAAAATGACAACTAAGTAAAACTCTAGTACAGCATTCGAGACACTGCAGTGCAGATAAATACACTAACTCTTCATCCCTTTATAGGGTGCCATTATTTTTTGTCCAAATTAAATAGAAAGTATCTTATTGCTTATTCATTTATGGATATGTTTAGGATTTTAGGTCGTTAATAAAAATGACTGAGTTATTATGCAATTAGTATTTAATTAAAATAAATACACTGTAGAATCTTAACAGCTTAATCCGTATATGAAATCAGTAATTACGGTCAGTCGATTAGTCATGTGTCACATTATAATATTTAATTATAAAATCAAACGCGCTCACTGGGTATACATGTTGCTCTACTAAATATAAAATTTCTTATGGAAATAATCCTGTGATTATTTCTGAATAAATTTATTTGTATCCGGCCAACACTTCCCACCAAGATTGAGCAAAATAAATAAATAAATAAATAATTAAATAAAAATAAATAAATAAAAATCAATTTTAAAAAATAATAATAATAATAAAAATAATTAAAATAAAATAAATAAATAAATAAATAATAATAATAATTAGACAGGTATATTTTTTTGCATAAAAATGTACCTGTACTGGTAAATTTTATTGGGCGTGGCTTGACAGCTTCACAATGATCCTGAGAGACTGATTGGTTGCCTGAGTAAAATGACCCCGCCCCCACGTCTCCATGACAATGAGATTCACGGTTAGGTCCAGTTTCAAAGTTCCTATTGCAAGTTACCATAGCAGGGAACGCAACTGTGAGCACTTCCTGTTTTTCAGTGGGGAGTACCTTCACCGTTATATGTCAATGGGGCAAATTTGGGCAGCTCTTGCACCCCAGGGGTACAACTAATACCCTTCTGCGGGTTAAGTTCTGACACAGCTTGCAATTGTCCTCAAATGTGATAAATGTTATATTTCTACAAAATTCTTGCTCTAGAATCCGTCAAAGTTGGTCTCAGTGCTAAGTCCATCCATAGTCATAGCATGCCGTTCCCAAATAAGCCGCGCGATTTGACACCTGTTTGATGGGTCTACGACAAACGGTACAGGACTAGTTACGCGCTAAAGTTTGTACGGGAGGAAAATAACAAATAAAAATAAATAAATAAATAAATAAATAAGAATAATAAGCCTGCAAGATAATACAAGTAATGCTTTGCTGCGCAAGCACCACTAATAATAATAATAATAATATTAATTATTATTATTATTATTATTAGCATTATTATTCAACAAACATTTCCCTTTGTGCCCCAAAACGTTGCACCCAAACTCCCACTGAAATCTCTTCTACATCTTTGCACATTCACCTGGTGCACCCGTGCCAACATCCATCCCCCCCCCATCCCCCCAGCACCACCATACACACTCACACATGCTTTTTTTTAATCACCGTCCATCAGAGCCTGCATGCATAGACACCTGTGCGGGGCTGACAGGTTATTTTCAGGCTCGACAGGCAGCAATTTACTCTGCCAGCATGTTCAGGACAAAAACATGTGTTTTCCAACTACCTGAGATCTGACTCAGTTAGAGAACCGTGTCTGGTTTAAAAAAAAAAAAAAAACTCCACAATTCAGAGAGACAGACTGAGATAGAGAGATCGAAATTCTGTTACTAATATTAGCTGTCAACGCTAGTCAGACCTGAAATCAGGAGCGTGCAGAAATACCAACAGAGACAAACATCAAGCTCTTTTTCTGCCAGGGTTACTGCGGTCTCTGCTGAGGAGACAGAGGAAACATTGTACTTCCAAACAAGACAGTTTGCCAGGTCTGAAAGCATGTACCTCTCCCTCTCCCTCTCTCTGTCTCTCTCTCTCTCGCTCTCTCTTTCTTTCCTTTTAAGCACTCAGCCATTAGTGCCGCTCACCTGTGGGTGTAAGCAGGCGGTCTGGATCACCTCCATTTTCAGATCAGCAGGATTTAGGCTAAAACTCTAAACGTCTCACATCAAAGCTTGAGCAATCAAAGGTCCTGATTTTTTCCTGAGCCATCCATGCTTTTAGAACCCGAGAACCCTGAGGAAATCTAACCAGACCTATCCAAAGATTTCCCCCAAAAGCCAGAAACCAAAGATTGTGATCAATCAGCTTTTCTAAACTCTGAGAAAGTAAGACAGATTTAGGTGGTGGTCTGTTAGCTGTAGATGTACACATAGTGTTTTATAGATTTAAATAGCGACAGTGCTAAGTGGTCTGCTGGTTTACATGTATGGCATTTGGAAAGTGCTAAGGTGAAGCGCCATGCTCATGCTCGGGTTTGAACCTAACCTGGGACCTTCTGATCAGTACTCCTGCACCACTGAGCTACCCCTAGTGGTTTATAGGTGTTCCTCACTTCACCAGCTGCTCTTCACCCTTATTTGTTGGTCCCCAGTCTAATCTATTGGTCCTTGCTGGCTTATATTGCGATCGTTAGGCTTACCAAGTAGGCTATGCTCTAACCGAATGATCTTTTTGCTTGCCTATACAGTCTATTGGCTTAGCTTGTGATTTTTGTTTTTACAGTAGTCTTATTTAATGAGCTTTAGTCATGGCTAGTGGCCTGTAGGCTTGCCTAGTGGTGTACACAGTTACCTAATACAGTGGAACCTTGGATTACGAGCATAATTCGGTTCGGGGGTGGGCGCGTATTCCAAAACACTTGTAAACCAAATCATCATTTCCCATAAGAAATAATGAAAACTCAAATTATTCGTTCCACAGCCCCAAAAAATAAATACATAAAAATAATTAATACAATCTATAAAATGAAAATGAAACAAATTAATCTGCACTTTACCTTTAAAAAAAGTACAAATAAATGCTGACAGATAAGTGTTTCCGTTCATGTGCGCAGGCGCTGTGTGTGTGTGTGTGTGTGTGTGTGTGTGTGTTAGCCCCTTCCCTCGCCTCGTTTTACACAGTAACGCTCCTCCTCCCTCTCCCCACCTCGCTTTTTAAGATTCACAACCAACACACATACATCTACATCTACATCTAGGCATTTGGCAGACGCCCTTATCCAGAGCGACTTACATTTTTACACAACATACACATACACAACGGAAACACCGTTTTAACAGGGAAAAAAAGAAATCTCTCTGAGACTGGCATGAGCGTATATTAACGGACTCACTTTTTAAGTTTCACAACAAACGCATGAACAGAGGAAACACCGTTTTAACGGAAAAGGGCGAGACTGGCATGAGCGCATACTAACAGAATCACTTAAGTTTCACAACAAACGGACACACACACAAACACGGAAACACTGTTTTGACAGGGGAAAAAGAAATCTCTCTGACCTGGTGTGAGCGCATACTAAAGCAATCACTTTGCTTTAGAGAGTGACGCTCGGTGTCAAAATAAGAGTCGCATGCGTGATGCATGATACTCGGCGCTCGTAAACTAATACTTGCTCGGTTTCCGAATAAAAAAAATATTTAAAATCTTTGCTCGGTTTGCGGAACACTCGTAAAACCGCGTTACTCGCAATCCGAGGTTCCACTGTAGTCTGTAGGCTTAAACTGTGATTTTAAGGTTTATCTGGTGTCTTATACTCTTACCTAGTGGTCTGTAAGCTTATTTTGCGATTGATGGGCTTATCTAGTACAGTAGTTCAGAGTATTAACTAATAGTCTGTAAGCTTGCATTGAGATTGAGATTTTTGGCTTATCTAATGATCTATAGTCTTATCTAGTGGTGTGTAGGCTTACACTGATTGTTAGGCTCATCTAATCATCTATATTCATACGTAATGGTCTGTAGGAACACCTAACAGTCTGTAGTCTTATCTAGTAGGTTTGCATATAGTTAGTGGTCCTGAAGTGTGATTGTTAGGCTTAGTGAGTTTAGGCTTATCTGGTGATTTTTAGTCTTACCCAGATAACTGTAGGATTACCTGGTGATTGTTAGGCTTATCAAGTACTCTGTAGTCCTACCTAGTGGTCTGCAGGCCTGCCTTGTGCTTGCTAGACTTGTCTACTGTTTTATATGTCTATCTAGTGATCTTTAGTCTTACCTTATAGTCTATAGGCTCAATTTGAAGTACATAAGTTTACCTTCTGATTATTAGGATTAGCTTGATCTGATCAGTGAAATCAAAATCACCATTTGCTCCTAAGAGTCTAAGAAATATCTACTGAGTTGAACCAAACAGCAAAACATTTTATTAATTATCTAGTGGGCCAGGTTTAAATATACTGTAAATCTTTCGGGCCTATCTCGGTCTGCATGGTTACCTAGTTATTCCTAAAACGCACCTTGTGATTTTTAGACTAACCTGGAGGTTATTAGGCTTAATATATTCCCAACGTTCACATTTTATTTATACACATACTGCACACGTGACCTCTTATCAGATACCAACAGAACCAGATTCTTGTAATTGTCTCAGGGCATAAAGACGCCATGTCTTGTCACTTCTTTTATAGTCTTTTCCTCGTCTTCATTTTATTCATGCAATTCTTCCTTTTCGCCGTCACCCCTGACTTCCTCACTTAGATGCCCGAAAGGCCCACCCAGACTCTGACTACTTCACATAACAGACCAAAGAGACTTTTCTCTGGGATCAATACTAATCGCCCGTAATAGATCACAAAAGTGTAGCTCGCGGCTACGCTCGGCTCACTGGTTCAAGAAAAATGCCCAGATTTGATCAAACTAAATCCAATATGCCTCGAGGCCATCTCTTTTATGTGACATTATGATGAGATTATGGCGATACTATTGCTGTTTAAGGAAATGACCAAATGGAGGACTTCTTGACGTATATTTTTTAACCCTACTTTTGATCTGCTCAAAATCTCTCCCGTTTAGACCGGTGCAAACTAAACACACCAGGTTTACAGAACAAGATGAATGATAAAATGGGCATGGAACAAAGAAACAGAGATGAATCTTGTTAGGGATGGGAGTCACCAGGAAGCACATGGTACGATATTATCACCACACCTACAGTAGGTGCTGATTCGAGAGGTATTGTGATTCTGCAAGTATTACCATTTTATAAATTCAATATATGCAAGTCCGCAACATGAACACGAACGGGTTCTGTTCTGAGAGCTTGTTCGTAAGGCCAACAAACATTGTCTAGGTTCTAGGATACTAACATAATTGGCTATACACAGTATAAAACATGTTAACATGTTCCACCATACTTGGCGTTTCTTAGCAGTACCAACTTCATTGCTGCTGCTTTTATGATCGCTTCCGGACATCTCGGGATGACGATGTACGCCGGACATGTGATCGAACTTCCGTGAACGCATGTTGAAAGTTCGTAACTTGGATGTTTGTATGTAGGGGACTTACTGAATATACACTGTATTGCCAAGAGTATGCGCTCGTACCTTGCTTTGTGCACCGGTGCGCGGTCATGTTGGAAACTGGAGGAGGCCGTCCCCAAATTCTTCCCACAAAGTCTGGAGAATTCAATTGTCCAAAATGTGACAATTGAATGGCGCAGTGGTTAAAGCGCTCGCCCTATCATCCGGAGATCGCTAGTTCGAATCCCGGGTGGTGCTGTAACCTCTCGCAGCCGGAGGTCTAGAGAGAGCTGATTGGCCGAGCTCTCTCAGAGGGGAGGGATGAGAGGTACTTAGTGCTCCCACATTAATCACGGCTCTACAGCCAATCAGGGGCGTCTGTGAGCTCGCGCAGTGGAGGGAGCGGATAGCGCTGTCCTCCGAGTGTGTTACGCCGCCCCCAGCGGTGCGCGAGCAGCAGTTCGAAAAGATGCGGTCGGCTGGCGTCACGTGGTAGTGCTAACACCTGATAGTCTTCGGCCCTCCCAGCTGAGTGGTAGTAGTAGCCTTAATGTGGGAGCCCCCTAGTGACGGGGAGGAATTGGACACGACTAAATTAGGGAGAAAAATCGGGGGAAAATCCACAAAAAAAAAAAAAAAAGAGAGTTCCAACAGGATTGTGCACAAAGCAAGGTCCATAAAGACATGAGCGAGTTTGGTGTGGAAGAACCTGACTGGAAGTCCTGCACCTCGACCCAATAGAACACCTTTGGGATGAATTAGAGCGGAGACTGCGAGTCAGGCCTTCTCGTCCAACATCAGTGTCTGACCTCACAAATGCACTTCTGGAAGAACTGTCAAAAATTCCCATAAGCACACTCCTAAACTTTGCGGAAAGCCTTCACAGAAGAGTTAAAGCTGTTATAGCTGCAAAGGGGGCGAAGCCAACATCATATTAAACCCTTGGGCTAAGAATTGGATGTTACTCGAGTGCATATACATCAAGCAAATCAAGCAAATAATTTGCTCATACTATGTGAACAGTTTAGAGTGCACCACCTGCAGGATTCCAGAGGAACTGCAACATTTTGCCAACTAATATGCAAACAAATATGTAAAATACAGCTAAATAAAAGTAAATATTATTGATTTGATCCATGAATTGCCACACACAAATAATCAGGATCCGTAACTGAATTGATCATTTCCCCATCTCTAGATCTTATGCTAATTAGTGGAATAGCCAAGAACTCGTCCTAAACGGCTGTCTCCTGTTTGACAGCCTATGTGACGCGCAATGGCACGTCTCCTCAGTGTGTAAAGAAAAGTCTTCAGTAGAAACGCCAATTTGTAAGGAATCTACTTGCTTGGTTAGAGTTAAAAAATAAATAAATCCCATCTTGTTAATTCGCGTGCTAATTAGCATCCAACTCATTAGCAGAAGTAACTGTCCAAACTGCTGATCTGTGAAGTTTAGATATGTCTTATAACTTCCATCATTTTTTTTTAAACCTTGCAATTGGCAATTTATGAACTGAACAGATAAATGCATGTTGTGCAGGAAGAAAAGCTACTACAGTATGTGGCAATATAGTCTTCGAAGATTCTGAGACAGCATTCAATTACAGCATTCTGCAGCTCCAAAAACACATGAGGACGTTTCTGACGCAGGAATCCGGAGCACCCCGAACAGCCGGGTGTTGTCTCGGAGAGTGTCAAGTCTTATTAGTGCAGATTAAGATTTACGAGAGGTTTATACAACGAGGGTCAAAACCCGCTCCATCTGTCCCAGAGCCACGGCGAACTGAAGTGCCATGCTAATGAGTGTTTTGTCCGTTTCGTTGTTGTAATCAATTTGATTAGGGAAAACAGAGGGGCAGATGGTAGCAGAAAAAGGGAGGGAAAAAAAAAAATGAAAAAAAAAAAAAAATTCATCTCTCAGATGGTTGTGGAACCTTCCGGATTAGATGGATCAGATACAGATGTGTGATCGGAATGCTGGTGGGCGCCGACACTATTCGTCTTTCTAATCACCTTTCACTGGATGACTCCACCGAGACACGCACGTGTACATGCACCGCGCTAACTCCAGGGGAGATTGGAAATCATCACGAATGCATCACAATGCTCGAAAACACACCTCTAACCGGGCATTGCCTCGAGGCGAAGCACTGCTCAAATGACCCGGACTGAACGCTCTCGTGTTTGCTCAAGAAGGCAGCTTCTGGACTGCATAACCAAGGAGCAACGTAAAGAAAACACTGTGTGTGTGTGTGTGTGTGTGTGTGTGTGTGTGTGTGTGTGTGTGTGTGTGTATGTGTGAATGTGTGAATGTCGGGGGGTACGGCTGAGGGTTTTCAGGCATGCAGCTCCACCGAGAGCTGAAACAGCTGAACATGGGAGGGAGGGGGAGAGAGAGAGAGAGAGAGAGAGAGAGAGAGAGAGAAGTTCTCAAATCAGTCCAGAGCCCCCTGGGCTCCATCAGACTGGTATCAGGTGGCGATCTCCACCTCACGACAGATGGCATCAGCATACCTCCTGAGCAATCACTAGCACAAAACGGTGAAGATGCTGAAACAGGGCCTAGTGCGCTGTACTGGTTCGAGGCAACCATTCATAAAGAGCTCGCTGATTAAACGCTGCAGTATTCTTTTGTCCTTTGGGAAAAATTCATTTGTGGAGCGAGAATTTAAAAATATAACCAAGTATTATTAACCCTAATCTCCCTGATCATACATACACGCCACTTTATCTTACATACAGGGTCGCGGGGAGCCTGGAGCCTATCCCAGGAGACCTGGATGTGGTGTCAATCCATCACAGGGCTCACACACACACACACACACACACACATACTTGAATGCTCATTTACACACTACGGGCAATTTGGGAACGCCAATTAGCCTAACCTGCATGTCTTTGGACAGTGGGAGGAAACCGGTATACCCGGAGGAAACCCACCAAGCACAGGGAGAACATGCAAACTCCATGCTCACAGAAATCCAAGGCAGGAATCGAACCTGGAGACCAGGAACCTGGAGGTGCAAGGCGACGACATCATCTAATTTACCTGAATCGTAAATCAGATTACCACAGTTGATGATTACAACTTTCCCAGAAGCCTGTTTTTTTTTTTGGATAATACCAGTTTCTCACTCACTCACTCACCTTCAGGAAGGGCTTTATCTTGATCATGGTTAGGTTAGAGTGGCTCTATGACATCAGGAACGACTGCCAAAAATTCTTGTCTTTGGGAATCATGCTGAGATGGACGATCATGTCAAAAAAACACAGGGTTACATATTTAATAAATCGTGAAGGACAGTTAAAAGTAACATGGATCCCTCGTTCTTGCTGGCCCTGTCCTCTTGCCACATAAAGAGTGTGTGTGTGTGTGTGTGTGTGTGTGTGTGAGATGCATGTATGGATGTGTGTGTGAGAGTAAGTGTAAGCGAGTGACTGAGATGGTCAGGTGGTACAGTGCCGGTGGGGAAGAGACCGGCCCTGCCAGCTGCCCCGGGGGTTCGGGAGTGTGAGCAGCCATTAGCCTGATGGGAAATGGCGGCTTGGCAAGCGGGCGCTCTCACACACACCGCTTCCTCTACCGGCCCGCTAATTAAAATCACCACACACACATACACATGCTGATCAGAGCATAATGAGGATGCGTTCACTAGGGGGTGTGTTCTTGACATTACGAACACTATGGAGTCATTCTGGGACTGTGATACCTTTACTTTCCTTTTGTCATTACTCGGCTGTACTGGATTCAGATGAAAATATAACAAGATATCGAATGGATATGGTGCGGATAAGTAAAGAACCTGGAAAAAAAATAATAAAATGAATGCACATACAGAACATAAGAGTGGGGGGAAAGATTTAAAGACGCAGACAAAGGGACTTTGTTTTTAATCGTACAAGGAAGCAGTTCATCAAAATAACATCGGCTGAAAGGGAGGGAGCTACGATCAGTAACAAGTGCGCCCGTTTGCAATAAGTGGACTTGCCTGTTTGACAAAAGACAGCGTCTAATACGATTGTTTTATTCATGCCCCTGTCTCCGCTGCCAGCGTGTGTGTGCCTGTCAGCAGCCGAGAGCGCAAATGGAATCTGAATAAACCCACACCGGGGTGAAATGTAACGCACACGCAGGCATCATGAAGTGGCATCTTTTCCTGTCAGAGGGGATCCACGTCCTCCATCATCACCTTCTTCGCCAGCTGAGAATGTGACAGAATGATTACAACAGGGACTCGCGGTCAGGTTGAGGCCTGCGCTTGCGCCTTTAATCACATCGGATCAAATTAAAAGGAAGGGGGGAAAAAAAAATAATCATCTTCCTAAAGACGTGAACAGGGGAAGCACAGAATGTTGGTTTAAATGAAACATTATCAGTAGTGGTACGGATCTTACTATAATTATACTACACACTTCGCAGGGGGGAAGAAAAGGCTCTTCAAGAGTTCATCAGACATTTAAGGCTGTTTGGATGCATGTGTTCCGTTGCAGTCTTGGTAAAATGTGCTTCTGATCCATCCGCTCTCAGAGTTCTCTTTCACAATGAGAGAAATTCCCAGAAGCTTAGAACGCTAAACTGTCCAGCTATCCGAAGATCCCGTTCCGATTTGATGTTTGGCTCCAGCGTATCCTGCTTCAGTGTGCCCTCGAGCAACAAATAGTCCGCCTCAGTCCGTCGAATCAATTCCTAAACAGTCCCTGCGCTCCATTTTGACCTCAAGAGCCTCAACTGCGAATCCTTCATGCCAGGCTGAAATAAACCACATGAACATTACAGAGACCAGCACAAACGCCCCAAAAGATCTTCTTCATAATATCCGCAACAAAACACGCCTGTATGGAGTGCAGGGTCAGCGGTCAGACGTCCATGGCCACTAGCATAACATTTAAAAACTGCATCCGTGTTCTTGCTTATTATGGCACAAAGCAACGATTAGTAGGCAAAAACCTGGAAAAAAAAATACAAAAACGAAACGAAAGAAAAAAAAAGTAAAAGAAAAAGATTACCAGAGGGGAACCAGTGCAGAGGCAGAGAGGCAGGACCGAATTCATATTCATGAAGGATTTTACATCAGCCTGAACACACAACAGGGTTTTAAAAAGTTTTTTTTTTTTTTTTAAGAGAGTTTAAAGACAAAGCCTACATTGCTTGTACAGTATGATTGCCTATAAATGTATTTCAGAATAAAATGTTATTATTATTATTATTACTACTTTAGTAGTAATAGTAGTAGTATAATTGTACCACACTACAGTAAACGGTTCTGTGCATCACCCGATCACTGTGCTGTTCACGTCGACACGCCTGTACAAGCCGACAAGGCCAGTCGAGTTTTCACATGAACATAAACATCAGCTTCCTTTAATAATTTATTGACATGCATAATGCATACCCTACACCAGGCCTCGACACTTACAGTACACAGAAATATCTGGGATTGCAAAGGGTAAATTAACCTCACAGACTAAAGAAGTGCTTACATGGGTATGATAATAGTGTTTTGTATTATTTTTGCCTTATTTTCCCGCCTTGGACTAGCTCAAAATGCTGAACAGATCAAGTAGGGGAAAAAAACTAAAATGCACAAAAAAAAAGAGAGAACATTACACTGTTAATATGGACAAAATGAATAAAATGAATTGAATTCAAGGACTTTTAATTTTTTAAAAAAAAAGGATAATTAAGGATAATAAGCAGCAATCATAGGGGTCCTAAATTTGAACCCTGTGGCACTCCGTATTGAATAAAATGCTCGGTTTGATTAATACTACTGTAAGTCGGTTACTTATTCCCGTATCAAGTGTGTACTACATCTACACAGTATCGACAAATCTAACAGGTTTAAAGCGCTCACACTGCTGTGAGCTACCAGCCTTAACTCCTTATATTCTCAGCCTTAAGCTTTTTAGGCTTTTATTTTCCCGGTAAGTCTTGACGCAAGCCACAAAAGCCTACTTTCACTCCATCACAGGCGGCATGACGGTTGATGTTGTGAAAGTTCACGTGGAAGGTCGGCAGATTTACAGGCGCCGCGTTCACCCACACAATCACAAATAAAAATCAAGCGTCCGCCGAGCAATGAGTTAACAAGAGACAGGGAGAAAATTGGAAAATGTCAGACAAGGTGGAGCAGAAGAATGAATTTGTCCAAGTCTGCGTGTGAGTGCGTGTGCGTGTGTACATGAGATAACTAGTTGAAAGTGCAGAGACATTTTCCCCCTCTCAGTGTCCAGTTCTAATGCAGCAAAAAGACATGAACAGAGTGAACCAGGAGAAAGAAATGGACCGATTGAATGCTGTGTTGTGACAGGCGAGAAGTTATGCATGAAAGAGTGACAGAATAAAAAGGGTCAAAGAATGAGAACGTGAGAAAGACATAAGGTGTGTGAGAGAGAGAGAGAGAGAGAGAGGGAGAAGGGGTAAAAGAGAGAGAGAAAGATAGAGGCTCAGTTGGTGTCAGGGACTGTGTGTCCTGTGCCAGGCTGGAATAAAGTGTCCGTGTCGAAGGCCTGAGCTTTCCCCAGGGCTGTGCTGATTAATTGAGCTGTCCGAGCCCTCTGATGGCGGCTCCTTTACGTAGAGCTCCTGGGAAACTCACCCGGCTTCCATCAGAAAAAGAAAGGGGAAAAAAAAGAAAAAAAAAGAAAACGTTTTCCCGTGCTAAAATTAGAGACTTTCGGTTTCTCGCTGTGTTCTTACATCAGCATGCTCTTCACCTTGCCAGAGGGGTTTAATGATCATCATGAGAGTGTGTGAGAGAGAGAGCAAGTGAGAGAAAAAGAGAGAGATAGAGAGACAGAGAGAGAGAGAGAGAGACAACAGGACAGACAAACACCAACTTGGACACGTCCCCCTCCTGCCTCAGTCACTCACCGGCAGTGTGCGGCGGCTGAAGATGAAGCATTGCTGTCTCAGGTAAATGGCCACCAAAGGCCAAAAATGGTGTAGTGTTGACTCTGGGCAAAGCTCAGCTATTTTATTATTCCTGACCTTATACTTTAAACTTGCTACTCTTTTTATTTCTGTTATGTAGGGGTCCAGGAGTGCGCAAGTAAAGAGAGTGTGAGGATACAAACAAGTCAGGGTGCTCGGATTTTTAGCTCAGGTTTATAGGCAGGAGGTCGAGTCTCCCCTCTTATCCTATGAAACTAACATTGGAGATACTGTAAAAATAAGCTTGCATTCTGAAGCGATTCCAAAGTAAGAGAAAGAGTGAGGGGTGTTCAAGTCAAATTGGGGCTCTAACCTCAAGCGCAGTACGCTGATGAGACTCTTAGCCGCGGTAAAACATTTCAACGGTGCAAACGTTTTTTCAAGAAGGCCGTATGTCCGTGAATGTCGGACCCTCGCTCTGAGCCGTTTTCCACATGTTTGGGTCATTGAAAGGAGTTCCTGGGAGGCCGGGGTGTCGACGGTCAATCTGATCACGGCTCCGGCGTACTGAGAAAACTTTGTACCTCCATGGTGTCCGAGCACTAGTGACACACTGGGACGAGTGCTTTAGGAGTAGCAACCGCAAAGATGAGGCGCAGGAAACACACACACACATAACCATGCAGAACACAACTAATTAAAGCAATGCTTCCGTGTCAAATGTCCACTCAGCCATTTGACTCGACTCCACACAAAACTTCATCTGTACAGCGAGATGGAGCCGGAGCTGCGCTGCCGTCGACTCGGAGCGGTCGATATCGCTCAAAGCAGCTTTATAATTACACGCAAATGCAGATCAGCTGTAAATACTTTATATATAAAGAGGAAAAGGATTATAGAAATAATATTGCAGAAATAATTCTTTCAACACACCTCACAAGAGACGGAGCAAAAAAACAAAAAAAAAAAAACAAACCGAAAACCCTGAACAACATGAAATGCTCTAGAAGAGGAAGGAGTTCTGCGTTTCCTTTCTTCGTTCTAGCCTGTTGTTACCCTTTTATTCGTTAACTCCACTATTCAGGAGCTGAGAAGGGAAAAAATAAGGAACAAAAACATAAAGTAAAACAACTCACTCAGTTGTCAATGACATCAGAGGGGAGAAGGGGAAAAAAGAGAAATGAGCAAAGAGACAATTAACGGAGTTATAATTCTGTACGTCGTGCTAACGAGCATGTCTTAGCGCGGATTAGGCCGATGGGCATTGTTGCCGTAATTCCTCTCTATTGTAGTACGCACAAAGCCAGGGATAAAAGAAGACGAAGGAGGAGGAAAGAACCAGAAGAGCCGCCGAATGCCGCGTTGGACGAGTGACGCTGTCAGTCACCGTCTCCCTTCACTCATGCTAGACAAATCCTCAGCATGCTGCACCGCGAACGCCAAGACGTTCGTCTTTTAATTGTAGCCTGACAAAAGGCGTCTCGAATTCACGGCTGAGGCACAAAAGCGGCTCTCAGACTTCATCTTTACGGACGTTTGAGCAGCACTTTGGTAAGATGAGTCACAGGCCAGCGTGCTCAGAATGACTGTACGGTGCGGCGTGAGCTCGGGCTCCTAAACAACAGTCGACGAGTGCTTAGCATTGATTGGCATCGCGCTGTTTGTTGGCTTTGTGCCTGTCAGTCTTCTCCCCCGCCCAGTCAACACTGCCGGCTGCGTTATTATCCAACATGTCTGTTTATTTCCAGCTGCAGCAGCAAACACACCGACACTGGTTCTGTGCGGAAATATTTCGAAACCAAGCTTCAGTCTAACAGGAACTAACCTCGAATTTTCCAGCGACCTCTCCCAGAAGGAAGCGTAACGTTTAATGAGCGTTGCAATATAACAGTAACGACATTCTGATGATGATGATGATGATGATGACGACGACGACGACGTCCTGTTTTTTAAAAGCTCGACTTACTTTGAAATACTGATAGAACATTGAACGTACAACCCAAGCACAACGTAACAGCCATTAAACAATAACAATTTAACGTCAGAACACATCCACGGTCATCATTATGTACGCGCATCTACTAGCATCAACGGCATGCCACCTAGTGGTCCAGTGATGTTCGCGCAGCACTAACAACGCAGTTTGACTTCCACTCATGCCATCGGTTTGGCATTAATACTGGTTTCAAGTGATTTTTGTATGTAATATTGTGCCAAGGGCGCTTTCGTTCAACGTCACGTAGTTGAAGTTGTTCTGATGTCATGTCATCAAATTCATTCTAACTTTAAAAAACAACCAGATACCAGCATTGTCCCAACATCAGTGACGTTCACAAATCAACCTCACCGCAACGTTTCGACAACCGAGCAGACTCTCGAGTAGGCTTTGAGCTAATCATTTTCAAGTCTATTGTTAGGTTTATTAGAAACTTGGATAAATTGGATAAGCTGCAATTCCACTTTGATGACCAATGAAACACCACTTCTTGACGCAACCCCTTTCTTTTTATTCAGGCTTGGGACCGGCACTGCCTCCATAGTAGCAGCAGTTTGGGCATGGGTTGGGAATTGAACCTGTGCCTTCCTTCTGTATGGCAGGAGAGAGACCTAGTGTACCACGGAGCCACCAATGTCCTACCAAATACAAAGTGATTTCTATTCAAAAATGTGAGATATTTGGGATATACCAACCTTAGGAGGATATGGAAATGGGAGACAAACCCCCAACACTAAGGGTGCTCTCACACTAGGGTTTGGGCGTTGATCCGAGTGCACTTGCCTTGACATTCTGACATGCCCAGTGGACGCATCAGCGCACTATACAGGGGTTCACTTAAAAATGTGGTCTTGGGCCTCCGAGTGGCGCAGTGGGTAAAGCACTCGCCCTATCATCCGGAGATCGCTAGTTCGAATCCCGGGTGGTGCTGGAACCTCTCGCAGCCGGAGGTCTAGAGAGAGCTGATTGGCTGAAGTCTCTCAGAGGGGAGGGATGAGAGGTACATAGTGCTCCGACATTAATCACGGCACTACAGCCAGTCAGGGGCGTCTGTGAGCGGATAGCGCTGTCCTCCGAGTGTGTTACGCCGTCCCCAACGGTGCGCGAGCGAGCAGTTCGAAAAGATGCGGTCAGCTGGCGTCATGTTGTTCGGAGGAAACACGTGATGGTCTTCGGCCCTCCCGGCTAAGTGGTAGTAGTAGCCTTAATGTGGGAGCCCCCTAGTGACGGGGAGGAATTGGACACGACTAAATTAGGGAGAAAATCGGGGAAAAATCCAAAAAAAAAAAAAAAATGTGGTCTTGAGCATAATATATTGTACTCGGACACAAGAATTGCAATTGTGAACGCTAACCAGAGCTAAATACAGAAGTGGGTGCCTGTTTTAAATGTAAGGTCATAAACACTGCCTGTCCTGTCCTTGTCCCAGCTAAGCCGCGAGGACATTTTGGTTACTGCTCTGGACGCACGACCTTGGTCCTCTCCATACCTTAAGCTCTGTTGAAATCCTTGAAATCATTTCCACCCACATTCAGGAGGTTGGATCAGATTAGATTTTCTCTTGTTGTTGTTGTTTAATTACCACTTATAGCTGGTGTGGTAGCGAGCTTGCTAATAAAACTCAGACAGATTAGCAACCTAGCTCGATTTCCACCAAATTATTAAATGTACAGGTTAGTGTGTAGTGTACATAATAAAAGGTGATGTTTCACAACAAAATTTTTTGAAAAACAAAAAGTTTTGAAATGTTGAAATGGTGAGACCGGGGTTGACGCCGATGTGTGAAGTCTAATTAGAACAATGCTAATTTATATTACGCGCCCAAGTTTTCTCTTTTTCGTTCCTAATTCGATCATGTCCAGTTCTGTAATTGACTAAAGTGCTGCAGATGAAAGTTCTGCTTTTATTGATTCCCTTAGGCCAAGCTCTGAGCTAATGTCAAATCAGATCAGCTGCTGTAGAAACAGATAAATGCTGTTAGAAAGCCGCTGGCCCCGTGGTCACATGCTGTATAAGAATACAGCACAAATGTGGAGTGTAAGTGAGCAACAGATCTCACACACACACACACACATAGCGTAGCGCGGCGCGGCACAGCATAGAACAGCACAGCAGGTGCACATAACAGCATATGAGAAAAGGGGAATATCTCACTCTCACACACCCACACAGAAAGCGGTGGGCGGGGAACCCTTCCCGATTTTCCCATTAAGACGTTTCACACATAACGCAAGCTGTAATTGTAACGCGATGACACTCGCCACCTCCTGATGAATGGATACGTAATGAAACCTCCGCAGATGATGCACGGATATAAAGAGATAAAGGAAATGTTGTATAGGTGCGAGGATGCTAAACATGCGACATCTGTTTCTCTTGCATTCGGAGAGTGAAGAACTCCTACTGTGAAGCAGAGTTCAGGTAACGAGCAGCAAGTCCAAACAAACAAACAAACAAACAAACAAACAAGTAAATAAAAAATTTAAATATATTACTGATCGTCTATACGGCTTTATCTTTAGGGCATGAGTCACGAGGGTACATTCTAATTGTTTAGACAAAAAATGGTGATTAAAAGTTTCCAAAACTGCTTAGTAGTAGAAGTGCATCGAATTTTGGTGGGAGTTCCTGGGAGGCCAGCGTTTCATATGTGAAGCGAACTGTGAAAGAAAAATGTATACTATTATTCTGTACAGTGTGCCAATCCATTGCAAGGTACACACACACACACACACACACACAATTTGGGAACACCAATTCTAAGACTAATCTGCATGTCTTTGGACTTGAAACCCACCAAGCACATAGAGAACATGCAAACTCCATGCACACAGCGCTAACCACTACGCTACGCTACCGTCCAAAACCAATACAATTTTTTTTTTTTGATCATGTAAAAAGAAGCTGAAAATTAAGTTCTTGACATTTTCCCCATTAGAACTACTTACAAATCATCAATTAGCAAAATTATTGGCACCCTTTGTGATTTTTTTCCTCTTTTTTTTTTTTCTTTCTTTTTCTTTTTCTTTTTCTTTCTGTCTGAAATAGAATGAGCTCACACCAGAAAACAGTTGTTGGTACGTCTTTCTACCTTAAAGTTTTTATGGGCTTGTGTCGTCGTCATGTCAGGTCACATGACCAAGCACATTTACTTCATGCACTTGAGTGGTCCTTTTTTTCCACAGCACAGAAGTTTCCATTATAATTGATCAGTCAGAAAATGTTGATTAAGCTCCCTAAACAAGAGCTTGTAGTAGAAAGACGGGAAATGTCAAAATGTTTTTTTGTGTGTGAAAAATGATTATTCCGCACAATCAAAGGTCCCGCTTTGACTTGAACACCCCTCGTTTGATAAGAGATTCTTATCTGCCAGACTTTCCATAACATTATGACATGATGGATTGGAACGTGTTAGTGTTGGTAAATTGTTTTGGTATAAGTGAAACTGTTGAACCGTGACACGATGCAGAGTTTCCTTATTTAGAACCGTACTGACTAATTTACATCATAACAAGTGAATATGCGATGAATTATGAATGATGATTATTAGATTAACACAATATCTCGTTGTTAATCTCAAGTATCCCTGTTACACTTATTTCGAGGAAGGTTATTTACGAGGAAGGATCGATTTAACACGCAGCCGGACCAAACGTGGCGTGATCTCTGTGAGCTGAAAAACATCTGAAAGATTATCTGGGACATTATTATAACTTCGGTGGAAGCTGCCTGATAAGAAAGAGAGGACGAGGACGAGACGGATACGGATACGGAGAGCGTGAGATGTTCCAGAGACGGGCTGCATGAGAGAAAGTGAGAGCGGAGCGCAGCGAGCCGAGCTCCAGCTGGAGAGAGCTTTTTCGGAGCTCGGGGCAGAGAGTGGCACCGTGCCAGCAGAATCAAAGAGCGCTTTTCTTCCCGTTGAGGCGCCTGGGCACGGAGGTCACCCCGCCTTTCAGAGCGCGCCGCGGGGGTGGGGGGTGCGAGAAACCAATAATCCGGTCCTGTGAGCGACGTCAGCTTATTGCCGTGTAGGCCATCTCATCGAGCTTTAAAGGAATAAATAGAAACAGAGGAAAGCGGAGATGGCCTTGTGGTGTGCCGTGTAAACATTTGATTGGACTTTGAACCTTCGATGAGCTTATGGATAAATATCCAGCGTTCCCCGAATTGAATCCAGGACACTGTGTTTACTGCAGCTTGAACTGGGTTAAGGATCAAATCAGTTAAACAGAAACAGGTTAAACATGTTCGACCAGAACGATCGAATTCCACGGCGTTGTTAGAGCATCGCTGCTGTTCGGAGTTTCGTGTAATTCAGTCACTTCCAATTTGCTCACAGTTAAAGTACCTGGGCTTCGCTTCAACTGCACAAATTTGTAGTTCATCCTCCTGATAAAGATTTGATGTCTTAAACACCCATCTTGCACGTGGCACCTTTGGGCGGCAGGCAAACCATTTTTTTTAAAGGTTACCAAAAGTATCGGAACGGATATCCTTAAACTATACAACACTTACTGTAAATGTTTAGTTGCAAATCCTTCACTTGCAATAACTGCATCAACTTGCTGACATCATAAAGCCATTGCATTCTTCTTGTACTGCACCTTCTTTTAGCTGTTATTTGGTTTTGAGGGTTTTCCTCTTCAGTCTCCTCTTCAGGATGTGAAATCCCTCTTCTAGCGATTGACCTGGCCAGGCTTAAACCTTCCGCTTTGTTGTGCTGGCACGGTGTCCTGGGGTCGGTCGGTGTCTTCCTGTATGGTGGAGTTTCTTCCAATTAGACTGAAGGCGTTCCTCCGTATAGTAAATACACAAATTCATTCTGCTGCTCACATCATAGTGTGAGTTCAATCATCAATAAGTAAGTAATTAGTAAGAATGTTTCAGAAGCCATGACCCACATGCTTGTATGATTTGGATGATGGGAAGATCGTTTCCAAACGCTGGATTTTTCCAACATTTTGCTGCGGGTTCCTCTCGGTTCCAGAGCCTCTGTGCTTCATCTTTGCATGTATACGTGAATTCCAATCTGTTCCTTTGATCCTTACTGCTGATGAGTGATGTGACCTCTTAATGTTGTTATTTCAAATGGTGGGCTGTGATCCCTTCTCCCCTGCCCTGTGAAGTTGGTTGGTGATGTCACCGAGTATTGTTTGTGGGTTTTTCTTCATAACGTTTGTCATCGATTATGGTTCATCGATTATTTCTGTCCTACATACAAACATATGAGTTATGAACTTTCAAAGATACAGAGGTTAGATCACTTGTCAGGAAGCAAGCGGAAAAGCAGTGGCGATAACGTTGGTGCTGCTAAAAAGCACCAAGCAATAAGGATGGAGACAAAAGTTTGTTCTTTTAACCATGAACCTTCTGCACGATTCTAAAGAACAAGGTCATGGATAATGTTAGTTTTCTACTGTGTATAGCCAACGGTGTTAGCATCCTAGTACAGTGGAACCTCGGATTGCGAGTAACTCAGTTTACGAGTGTTCCGCAAGACGAGCAAAGATTTTTTTGCTAATTTTGACTTGAAAAACAAGCATGTCTTGGTTTACGAGTGCCAATTTTTTTGACATTGACACACACACAAACACACACACACACACACACACACACACACACACACACACTCTCTCGCCTTTACACACACCCCTCCCTGGCTTCACACAGACACACACACTCTGCTCTACACAGAAACTCTGCTCCTCTGTAAGACAAGGCGAGGAATTCCATACACACACACACACACACACGCACAACCACGCACACACGTGCACATGTGCACACGCACAAATACACGGCTTCTGCACGCACAAAAACGGAAACACTTATCTGTTGGGATTTATTTAAACTTTTTTTTAAAGGTAAAGTGCAGGTTAATTTGTTTTATTTTTACTTTATATATTGTGTTCATTATTTTTCTGTATTTATTTTTTTGGGCTGTGGAACAAATTATTTGAGTTTTCATTATTTCTTATGGGAAGATTTGGCTTACAAGTGTTTAGGAATACGAGCCCACTTCTGGAACGAATTATGCTCATAATCCAAGGTTCCACTGTACCTGGACAATGTTTCTTGGAAAAGTTGTTGGACTTACGAACAAATTCAACTTATGAGCGAGCTGTCGTAACGGAACTTGTTCGTATGTTGGGGACTTACTGTGTTAAATGTTCAGCGTTACATACTCACTTACTTATAATCCAAGTGTCCTATTTAGAATTGTAAAATTTTTTTTTAAAAAGTCAGCTTTTTGACTAACAGTAATGACTTGTTGTGATAAAAATACTGTATCTATACACGACTTCCACTCATGTTTCCAGTTTTACTCCAGGCCTTAAAGGGTTAATGGAAGGAGAATGAAATGAAACCAGGATAAGCGCATCATTAAGCACATGAGATACATGCAATCCTCTGTAATGAAGAAGGCTGAGAATCTGAAGCTGGGAACTCGCCGGGGGTTTGCCTCCTGGCAGTGTAATGAATCCAATTAATCTGATTCTCAAGGCAAAATGTAAATGTCTAGCACAGAAAGCAACACACACACATATAGATTATAAAAGGGAAATACATCCATTGTGATGAGTCACTCAGAACACATGATGGGCGAGTTCATAAATGTACAGCATCTGGGAAGTAATAAAAGGGCGCAACTCAGACAAGACATCTAACCATGAGGACGCCGTAGTGATGTCACAAAACCTCACACTGTAGATTGAGCCGGTCACCTGGGACGACCAGAACTGATGGCTTCCCTTTACATTAGCACTGAAACCTCTCTCAGTTAGTTTCTAAACACAGATTATCCTTGTTCTTTACAACAGATTCACGACATGGAGTACACAATGTGATGGAAAACGCAGGAGGAAACCGGACGGACACGGGCACTTAGGAGTCAACAGAAGCTCTATTCCGACAACATATTGTCTGCCATGTATTACAGTTCTCTCCGCGCACAAAACCTGTGATCTCACTAATTACTTCTAGCCCAGGGGTCGGCAACCTTAAACACTCACAGAGCCATTTGGAGCCGCTTCCCGCAGAAAAGAAAACACCGGGAGCCTCAAAACCCTTCTGACATCATCGAAGATGAAGATAACACTGCAGAAATAGCTTTTTACTTTTATGCTATGTATAAATTTTTTTTGTTTTTAAATCTATAGTTTGTTGCATTTATGAAATGAATGAACTGCTGCAGAGAAAACAAAATTTTCTTTCTTTCTACATGCAACAAGAACATTTTGAACTCGCCGGGTTGAAGGTTACTTTCAAATAAAGTACTCAAAGTCTATTTGAGTCCTCCTCGTATTTATGAAATAAAAAGCCGAACTTAAATGACCCAACCTGCAGCAAACCGAAAATGCCGTCTGCCTCTGTGTGCGTCATCCGTTAATCGCGCGCACCGGAGCGTGCAGTCAGCTGTCGAAAATTTAACACGTTTTATTTTAATATTACAAGATCACCATAATCTTCAAATTTAAGATGGCATTAAAAAAAAAACTAACGAGCTAAAATGAAATAAATTTAAATGAAATACTCATTATTTGTTTTCCAAAGTCGCAGGGAGCCGCAGCGGATGGATGAAAGAGACACGTGCGGCTCCGGAGCCGCGGGTTGCCGAGCCCTGGTCTAACCTACTGCATCTGACTGAACTGAACATCTGGTGAAAAACCGGCCACGTGAAAATGACATTCAGCTTCTGTAGCCATGGCCCGAGTCATATCCAGACCTAAACCGGATCGAAGGAAACCGTCTTCTGGACATGAGTTCAGAAAGCGATCCGGCGGGCGTGGATTGAGCGAGAGACACCAGGGCGCCGCAGACGTCTTCCTGACTCTATGCTCAGCAGAAATCGACTTTTGACGTTGAAGGATAAAGAAGGATAAAGAAGTCCGTACTAAATACTGACTGTTACTGATTGTAACAAATTATTCTAATTTCCGTGATCGTCATTGTGTAAAAAAATTTGAAAGTGCAGAGCGCGGGAGTTTCGAATCCCGGGTGATGCTGTAGCCTCTAGCATCCGGTGGCTGAGAGAGAGAGAGAGATGATTGGCTGAGCTCTCTCAGAGGGCAGGGATGGGAGGGACTTACAATCGATTCCGGCTCTACAGCCAAGGTGAGGTCACGCAAGTGGAATAAACAGATAGCGCCGTCCTCCGAGTGTGTTACACTGCCCCCAGTGGTGCGTGTTCAAAAAGCAGTTCAGTAAGATGTGATTGGTTGGCTGGCGTCACATGGCTCGGAGGAAACACATGACCGACTGGTAGACTTAATGTGGGAGCGCTTTAATGACGGGTGGGAACTGGGTGCGACTAAATTAGGGAGAAAATCAGGGGGAAAAGTGTCATTAAAACATTGAATTTCAAACCTTTGGGCCACCACTGTATAAGACTTTTATCGGATTTGGAGCTTTACGTAAACCACATAGTGTAAGCCACAGAACTGTATATTTGTAAATGATCTTCTAAATCAGTGTTTTTTTTTTTTTGTTTGTTTTTTTAATATGGAGTTTGGGACCTACAGGTTTCGGTGAAGTGTCGCCCCCCGGGTATGTGCTAGGAGACACCTGAGACTCCCAGTGGCCCATAAATAAAGTCAGCTCGAATAATAATGGAAAGGTCAGGAATCAGGATAAGACCTGAATATTACTGTATTCACGTAAACAACGACAAACGGACAGCGTGATTATGATCAGAATGGGTTTTATTTATTTTTTTTTTTTTTAGTTAAGAGGTTTCCATGGTACAAACAAACAAACAAACAAACAAACAGAAAGGTTTGAGAGCAGTACATTAATATATGGGGGAAATAAGTGCTGTGTGTTTTTGTTCACTGTTGATTTTCATGAAAAAAAAAATAAATCAGACCATCTAAATTAAAACTGAATAAATACATAGAAAATGTGTGTGTGTGTGTGTGTGTGTGTGTGTGTGTGTGTGTGTGTGTGTGTGTGTGTGTGTGTGTGTGAAAAGAAAGTAGGACGCTAAATAGGTCAGGGCCGCTTCTGTGTAAAAACTGTTGGCGCCTTCTTCTGCTAAAAGTATTTGAAATAAAAATAAATAAATAAAAGAAGTACACTCTGAGATACAGAGAGAGAGAGAGATGGAGAGAGAGAGAGAGAGAGAGAGAGATGGAGAGAGATCGTTAAAAAAGAGGCACAAGGTCAGAATAAATCATCCACATCAGCACCAGGAGTGTAGTGTGCATTTACACACACACACACACACACACACACACTCAACATTGACTGTAGAGGCAGAAACAAAAAAAAGGAAGAAAAAAAAAAAAAAAAAACTCGCAGTGAGAAATGATCAGAAGTGAGTTTAATTACAAAACGGTTCACTTTCACCTCATCTCTCTCTCCTCGGCGCCGCGACTTAATCCGGGCTTACGCAGATTAACAGGCTGATATTTGTGCTCACCGTTTCTCCGGCGGAGACTCTCTAAATGTCGCAGAAGCAGCTGATTTAAATTCGCAGCTCTTCTCGTTCGCACCGGGGAAAAAAAGATCATATCGTCGTCTCGTCTCGGCGCAGATAGAGATCACGGGTCCAAATTACAGCCCAAACGGCTCGGTCTCTCAAACAGGCAATTAGCCGAGACTAGAGAGGAACGAAGCGCCCACGACCTGAGAGCCTTCATCGCCTCCATTATCATCATCATCATCATCATCATCATCATCAGAAAAGACGACTGGATGGAAAACCTAACACTTCCAGAAGTATCTCTAACTACAGATTCTGTAAATCCTCAATTTTATTTTTAATAAGGAGAATTATTTCAGATGCAATCTGAACCAGAGGTGGGACGATATGTCATTTCCCCCCCCCAAATACTGATAGCGATACTGAAACCTTGAGTATCAGAAAATATCGTTACTTTTCATTCGATAAGATTTCAATTATTATTTTAAAACGCGGGAAGAAATTTAACACTAAAAGCACCGGAATGATTCTCTGTAAATCACAGTTCGATACCAAACAAAACAAACAAACAAAAACCGAACAACAAAAGTCTCTTTGCATATGTAAATATTTCATGCTTCCGAGTGGCGCGACATGAAAGTCACGATCACAAGTTCAGCTCACGAGTGTTTCTACAGCCATCTGTGCACGGAGTCTAGAGAGCAGGTCGTCCACACTCGCACTCCCACGTCGATCATAGTGACACGAGCCAATCACGGCGATCCGTGAGCTCACGCAAGTGGAAAGGGCGTGTCACGCGCACGTGAGCTGCAGCAGCACCTCGAAAAACTCGGAGGAGGCCGTTAACATAGTCTCGCCTGGTTGGTACTGTAGGCGTCACCTTCACGCGGGAGACGAGCAAGAAACGGCTACAGCTATGCTGCCGTGCAAAAGTCTTTACCCCCCCCCCCCCCCCCACTCTGTTCTCCATATTTTGGAGAAATAAACGTCTACCTTCAGTCCTGAGCCAGTGGGAAATGGGTGCAGATGATCAGACGGGGATTAATATAACGATGATGCTGAATGCTGAGCGGCTGAGTGTTTTTTTTTATTTATATTACATTTACAGCATTTGGCGAACGCCATTATTCGGAGCACCTTACATTTTTATCTCACTATACACCTGAGCAGTTGAGGGTTCTTGGTGGTGGTGGTGGGGTTTGAACCTGCAACCTTCCGATCACAGTTCACTGCCTTAACCACTGAGATCCGCCTAATATTTCAAGCATTTATTTCATCTATTCATGAGTTAGTTCAATCATTTTCCTATTTATCCTTACACATCTGTGAAGTCACTCTTCTACTCAATCTGTACGTCTTCAGAAACCATTTCATCATGTTTGTTTGCTCGTTTATTCATCCGTCCTTCCATTTATTTACTTACTTGCTTTCATTTACTCGCTCATCGACTCAGCTCGACTCACCATCTTAACCTGCTCATTCATTCCACGGGCTCCATCCTGATTATTCATGCACTCGATTCATTTTAATTGAACTGTATGTTTTTAGTCATTTATATATATTTATATCTTTATTCGTTTGCGCGGCTCCATCCAGACAGACACTGATTTGTTTACTCGTTGCCTCATTAACGCGCGTTTACTCTCGTCCTCGGGTTGAAAGTTTCACCGGTTCCACCTGAGGGAGCTCTTACAGTGTGTGTCACAGGTAGAGCAAATCCACACACTGGTGACATCACACACTCGGGGAACGCTTCACTCTTACAGATGGACGTTCCTACCGCGGGTTCCTTCTGGAGAACCTTTAATCTCTGTGCTGATGTGCAGATTCCTGATCAGAGAGCACAGAATCCCGACATCTTATAGATTTTTTATTTTTTATTTTTTACAAGTTGAATTTCAGTGCAGTACATCAGAGACTAAACACACACACACACACACACAAACAGTTTGAACACTATTTATTTAAATGTACATATCATCTACATCCCTTCAAACACACACACACACACACACACACACACACACACACACACACACACACACACACACACACATTTACAGTCCCTTTGAAAGTAAACTCTCCGTCTCCTGAGTGTCGAGTGTGTGATTTATATTTTATCAGTTGTACTTTATAAACACGCAGCCTCACTACAGACAGGCCTGACGCTTTAGCCTCGTCTCGGAACGTGTCCGATTCCACCATGTCCTCCACATCCTGCCACTCCACAATTCACCTGGTTTACAGGACAGGTCTTAATAAATAAATAAATAAATAAATAAATAAATAAATAAATAAAACAAACATGTCATGGGCTGAGATTAATAACGGAGATGATCTGATGCCTGTTAGTGCGGTGCTCGGTATAATACAGAGAGAAAAGACTGCAATTGTTCCGGCTCGTCTTATGAGCGAAGCGGGAATAACCTTCGTCTCCCGTGAGAACAGCAGGACACGGGGATTTCAGGAAGATGTTTACTTATTTATGTTCATTAAAATAAATAGCTACTTCTTTAATAAAACATCAGGACTGATCATGGAACAAAGTCACAAATAAATAAATAAACATACATCAAGGAGAAATATCCCTATACCCCTGAGAAACATTAGCTTTAAATAAACAAACAAACAAATAATAGGTACAAATGTAGAAATGAATCATATGAACAATCGTGAATAAAGCAGAAATATCTTCATACTCTGAGAGAGAGAGAGAGAGAGAGAGAGAGAGAACAAACAAACAAACAGATAGATGGATAAACAAACAATCATGCATCATAGAAAAATACCATGATAGAAAATGATCTTACATAAGTAAAGAAAGAAAAGAAAGAAAGAAAGAAAGAGGAACAATCATGCATCAAGGAAAAATACCCAGAAATATCCTACACCCCTGAGACAATGATGTAATGAAAGTAAGCAAGTAATAAAACTAACGTTCTAACAAATACATTTAAGTAAACGCAACAGCGATTGTTTAAATGTACTCTACCTCCATCTACTCTTTTACCCGTTTTATCCTTTATCTGTGTGTGTGTGTGTGTGTGTGTGTGTGTGTGTGTGTGTGTGTGTGTGTGTGTGTGTGTGTGTAAATCCTGAGATCATCTCCGGTTCTTACCACCACCATGTGGAGAGCCAGACCACTGTAACGTTCATAAACACTACAAGTCCTATGAATATTCCTCTCCTTCTCCTCACCCTGACATGACAGATATACTACAACGGAACTACAACGGAACTACAACAGAGACACATCCTGAGCTTCACTGACAGAATTAAATCTACAGATCCTTTAAACTGTGGTCTTATCTCATCATTCGGCTCACATGACGAGCACAACCACGGGACTCAGAAGGCATCTACATTATATGTGGGGAAAACATGAAGCAATACAGTGTGTGTGTGTGTGTGTGTGTGTGTGTGTGTGTGTGTGTGTGTGTGTGTATATGTGTGTGTGTGTGAAAACTCCAGGATGATAAAGCTGATTATTCAAGACTGTAACACTGCCCTTTACTGTCCACGCCAGTGAACTGCAGGAGAAACAACACACAGACACACACACACACACACACACACGCGCACACACACGGAGACCAGGACAAAAACTCAACAGAACACGAGTCTTCAGCTGATAGTCACAGCTTTAAATACAACGATTCAGTCTGCTTTAATTTCACCTGTGCTGTCTGTGGGTTTTCAGTCTCTCCGACTCTGACACACACACACACACACACACACACACACAGACAACCTTAAATGAAGTGCACGTGATACCATAACAAAACCCGAGAAGTTACACACTTGCACACAAAACTTTAACACACACTCAGGGAAATAAAAGAACATCAATAAACCGTGACCTGGGAGAACACGGGGATTGATGCGGACCTTTAGAACTTAGTTATTGGGACTGAAGGCCGGTATCGAGGAACATGGTTTAACCTTAAAGGGTGTGTTTATGTTTTAAGGAACACCCTGAATTAAAAATAAATAAATAAATAGATAAATAAATAAATAAATAAATAAATAAATAAATGTAGAATAAGGAAAAACATATAGATCTTTTTACTTTGAGTGTGAGGCAATGTATTCAGTATCATCAATTATTCATTTAACTGTATGATTATTTTTGTTATATAATTATTAGTTTTATTTAAGTGTTTTAAAAAAATCAATTATTTAATTATTTTCAATTCATACATTCTCAAGTCCTGTGGGATTTGAGACCATCAGTAGGAGAACAAAAGCAGGATAATAATAATAATAACAATAATAATAATAATAAATGTTGAAAGCATGGTTGTGTCAATAATGAAAAATGCATATTTGCTTAAAAAAAGAATTATATATAACTGTATAAGACAGACAGAGAGAGAGAGAGAGAGAGAGAGAGAGAGAGAGGTTGCCAGATTGTAACCAAATGTTTTCCTCCTAAATTGACTTCAAAGCCTGATCAAACTTTAATCAGGTCTAATCAAAGACATGGAGCAGAGATCAGACGTGTTCTGTGGCGCGCGCAATAAGCACTAATGATCATATGGTTATGTCTGTGATGCTTCTGCTTTTGGGTAATCATGTAAAGAGAGACAGAGAGAGTGAAGAGGGATGTGAAGATGGTGTGTGTGTGTGTGTGTGTGTGTGTGTGTGTGTGTGTTGATGATGGTGCTGGATTGTGTCCAAAGCAGAAGAACTGATCAACAATTGATCAATCAGATCGAGGACAGCTGACTAGTTATTCACTGACTGATTGGTTTATAGATGAGCTGATGGTTTATTCCTACACACACAACAACAACAACAACAACAGCAAAAGAACAAACCCACTGCGTAAAAGCCGGGCCGCTGGATTTGGCAACCCCCTGTGCGCACTCACCTTGCTGTGAGTTGGTCCCCGGCAGAGGCGCAGACAGGAGCAGGAGAGCCAGGCAGCACAGAGCGCAGGGAGGAAACATGGCTCACTTCAGCACAGGAGCAAAAAAAGCAGACATCCAAGCTCCGGATAAAAGCTCCTCATAAATCCGCTCCCATGTCCGACAGCCGCGGCGCGTCCGTGCGTAAAGCACTTCAACTGGCGCTGCAGGGTCTCTGTCCCCTCCTCCTCCTCCTCCTGGATCTCTGGATCTCTCTGTATCTCTCAGAGCGCAGATGGCAAACTTCAGACTGGCTCACTGTCTGTCTATCTGTCTCTGTGTGTGTGTGTGTGTGGGGGGAAGATGGATCTGCTGTTGCTGCTCTTAATGCTTCATGCCATTACTCGGCGCGCACGCGGATGTGTGTGCGTGCGTGTGTGTAGTCAGTAGACTTCTCTTCGCAGCGACGCCACAAACCCGACAGGACACGCCCACCTGCTCGAGCAGGACCGCCCGTTAGGCACGGGATTGGTCCGAAGTCAGGGTGATTAGGCGAAAAGCTCCGCCCACGCGTCTGCTGATTGGTGCGCTCGGGGTGCGGCCGGAGGAGTGCACCTGTTTCACTGTTTCACTGTACACAAGAGGCGCGCGGAGTGGAGGCACGCGCCAAGTTTACCAACAGGGGAGAGAGAGAGAGAGAGAGAGAGAGAGTGGAAAGGAAAGGAAAGGAAAGGAAAAAGAAAGGAGCTCAGTCGCACACACACACACACACACACATATATATATATATGTGTGTGTGTGTGTGTGTGTGTGTGTGTGTAAGCTTCTTTCCAATCTCTGTCTCTCTCTAGATAGATAGATAGATAGATAGATAGATAGATAGATAGATGTATACACACATATACAGAGACAGCCAAAAAAAAATACACATTTGAGGAAAATAAAAAAATTATGATGTATATTATATTAATATAATATTAATAATATATTTATATCTATATAGATAGATGAAGAGATGTATACTATATTTACACAATCTATATATATAGGTTATATATCAAATATACATACATATATATATATATATATATACTTTGTGTGTGTATAGATAGATAGATAGATAGATAGATAGATAGATAGATAGATAGATAGATAGATAGATAGATGTACACACAGTGAACCAACAATTTCTTTACAATATAGTTATCTGAATTTTAGTTTGTTTGTTTGTTTGTTTGTCCACCTGATCAAATTCTTTGGGGTAAAATGTTTCTGGGTCCTTATAATAATGAGAACAATTTGAAAAAGCACACATCTCTCTCTCTCTCTCTCTCTCTCTCTCTCTCTCTCTCACACACACACACACACACACACACACACACACACACACACACACACACTATGCTGTATCACTACTACTACTTACTTATTGACATTTTTATCCACTATATCTTTTTTCATCTTATTTAACTGGGCATACTCATGTGAAAATGTAAAACTTTTATTACATGGATGTGTATGTGTGTGTATGTGTTTGTGCATGTGTATGTATATATGTATGTGTATGCATACATATATATGTACATGTATGTGTGTATGTGTATATATGTATTTATGTGTGTGCATGTATATGCTGCTTATTCATCTAAATATCTAATTTCACTTAATTCTTTCACGGGTCCAAACAAGATAGAAATGTTATGAATGTTTCAAAATTAAAGACACTTAAAAGTCAAAGTCTCTCTCACACACACACACACACACACACACACACACACACACACACACACACACACACACACACACACACACTGTGCTGTATCACATAAAAAGCAACAAGAGCAGTCTGGGGTCTTTTGAGACCTAACAAAAAGCAGGCAGTGAGCAGTCAGATATGAAACGCGTGGTATGAAAGCAGAAAAACTACAAGGCAGCGTATTGAACGTGGCACGGTCCTCCTGCTGATCCGTCTCCTGCGTTCAGTGCATTAATCTTCAGGAGGTGTTTTGTGCTGGTCAGGGTTATTTTTATGAATTAACCCTTTAATTGGCTAAATGTATTTGGAAAGCGGCGGAAAATTCCTTCTTATCCTGGTAGACGTGAAGTAACATGAAGTGAGGAGAGAGAGGAGTTCCTGGGAGGCCGGGGTTTCAGACGTGAATCAGACGTCTCCGGTGTCCTGAGAAAACTTTCTACCTTGATGGTGTCCAAGCACTAGTGACACACTGGGATAAGAGATGAGTGTAGCAGGAGATAATATATAGAAATAAAGGAAGTCTTTTCTCTCGTAACTGTGTTCAGTTATTCTGTACAATCAAAAGTCCCGCTTTGATTTGAATGCCACTCGCATTTTCCTTAAAACCAGGGAGCCGGAGTGACGCTGTCTCGAAGTGCTTCTATGTCATGCACAACTGTCAACAGCATTCAAGAGCGGCCATGCACAGACATACCGTCACCCATCACCTCAACCTAGCCAAACCTGATAGTAGCTTAGCAACCTGCTAAACAGAAGAAACTACAAACTCCATTCAAGAGACATTTCAGCGTCGACTGTCAGCACTGTCGCCTTGCACCTCCAGGGTCAGGGTTTGATTCCCGCATCGGGGTCTGTGCACGGAGTTTGCATGCGCTTGGTTTGTTTCCTCCCACAGTCCAAAGACATGCAGGTCGGGCTAATTAGCGTTAGACTACAGAGGTTCCTAGATGGATGAATGGAGGTCACATTAGGTGGAAATTACAAAAGTAAAAAAAAAAAAGAAAGAAAGCAGGTATGTTTTGTGTGTGTTTTTGTTTATAAACACACAATAAACACACCTGAATGTGCGAACATGACTACAAAAGAGAATATTGCATAATAGGTCACCTTTATGTCTAGATTTGTCCTGTCTTAGTATACTACAGTACATTTTATTTACATTTAAGTTCAGCATCTGGTGTGTGTGTGTGTGTGTGTGTGTGTGTGTGTGTGTGTGTGTGTGTGTGTGTGGACATGACTACTTTACTAATGTTAGTGCTTTTAGACGCAGCGTGACCCAGTGACCCAGAGTCAGGAAACATGACCTTGAACTTGATCTTGACCTCGAGCTTGAGGTTGTGATGTGAGCAAGGCCTCCTGAGAAACTACTGTAGTTTATTCTGTTTCATTTCTAACGGTTTGAATTTATGAAAATGTGTACTTGTTGACTACTTTGTTTACTTTGCAAAAATTCACTGGTACTCCTTTTCTGCACAGAAAAAAAGGCAATAAAAAACTATCACCATGAACAGTGTAGTTAGTTTTGTAGTGTGATCCCAGAATAAGGAAAAATCCACATGGAACGTGAGAATGAGCGCCCCCTGCCGCTCAGTCAGGGAAATGTTTCAAAGTAAGAATTCAAGTATATATATAAAAAAATCCTGCACTATATTATATTATATTATATTATATTATATTATATTATATTATATATTATATTATATTATATTATAAATTTTTTAATATTCCCTGACTAAATTTATCTATATGATTATTATTATTATTATTATTATTATTATTATTATTATTATTATGATGATGATGATGATGAAAGGTAAGACACATCAATTCCAGTATAGCATAAATGTCTATGCAGTTCAATGCTAAGTTCAAGATGAATATTAATACATATATATTAATATATTTATTAATTACAGTCCAAATGTGTTTAATTTCTTTAAAATAATAATAATCTAACAAGTACTAAATTATTCCGTTTACTAGATTTAAACAATTAAACACTGAATCATTTCTTCCCTTTTAATTGACTGCACTTTTAAATTCACTATCTATACTTTTATTATTTATCAGTAGAATTTCTCAGTATTTTTTCCCTTCAACCTGTGTGTTAGTGTGCGTGATTTAGGATTGACAAGTGTACTAGAATTGATTTATGTTTATACCAGAAATAAACACACACATGAGCAAAAATGCTATAGTTTGTAATGTGTTTTTTATTTCAATTTTTTGGCCTTTCACAGAGAAAGCAGTCGTAAACTTGGGAAATGTGAAGAAACATTCAAAGCCAGGATGCATGTGTTAAAAAAAAAACAAAAATGAACTTCTAAACATTGCACCTCTACCTCCACCCCCCCCCTCCACCCCTCCAACACACACTTTTTTATGCTCCTCTCACCTGCCTTTAATATTCTACATTGCTTTTATTAGTTTCTTTATATTTTATATATAATTTCTAATAAATACTCTTTGCTCATTGTATTTAAATATACAGACTGGAGAACGTCTGGACTAGTCTTTAGCGTTTCTTGAGACAGGTACATGTGACTGCATTTACTCATACGGAGAGAGAGAGAGATTCTTTTCTTCACATATCCCAGGTATGGAGCTGAGGTCAGAGCTCAGGGTCAGCCATGATACGGCGCCCCGGACCAGACGGGGTTAAGGACCTTGCTCAAGGGCACAACAGTGGCAGCTGGTGCTTGAACCGCCGACCTTCTGATCAGTAACCCAAAGCCTCAACCCACTGAGCAAGCACTGACCACTGTGTGTGTGTGTGTGTGTGTGTGTGTATGAAAGAGAGAGAGAGAGAGAGAGAGAGAGAACTAGGCCAGAAGTTCTCCAATCACTACATTTACATGGCAGTTCTAGTTGAGATAAGTTTTAAAAGTGTGTGTGGTATGTGAGTATGTGCAGAGCGGAGTCCTCTGAATGACATCGACGTTCCCCCTTCACATCTGCACTGAAGGGTGAGAGCTTCCCGGAGCTCCAATATGCTGAAACATCTGGCGTGTCAAGTAAGAGAGGTTTGTGGTTGACTGTCACTTTGCATTAAGGACAGAATCGCTGTCAGGGACGTTGGAGCTACTTTTTCAGAAAGGGTGCTGGAGTTTCGAGACAGGGTGCAGTCGGCCAGGTGTCACATTTTGTCACACCTGGCGTTACCGTCTCCGTCCCTCTCCGGCGTTTAGCTGGCTCAGGGTCAGAGAGAAGTACAGAAACACTTGTGGGATATTCCTAGCCTAATTCGAGCACACCTGCTGCCCAAAAAACACTTCGGTCTGGTCAAACGATTTATTAATTTCTGATTGGACAAAGCAGGGGCGTTCCATCAATCGGGATATCCTGTTCACCCCCATTCAGATCTGACCAGACACCCAGTCTTGGATAAAACTCACCTGTTGAATTATATGACATCAACATTCCATTCATTCAGTGTAAGTCCGCTGGACTACAGGCAGTGATTCTGAAATGGTACATTCGACAATTCTCGAGTCGGCAGGAACGTATGACTTCACCTGAAACATTGCCTTCATCCAAGTCGACAAATTAACCAATCAGCTTTGCTGGGGAGTGAGGAAAGTGTTTGTTACCTGGCGGCATTTGACCCTAAATCCCAGTGTATTTTTTGGAGCAGAGATTGAAGGAACACAATTACAATACACCATTGCTGGGCAAAAGTACACAAATCCTGCACTTGAATAAAAGGTAAGATAAAAGGTGAATGTGTTGTTTTTTATTGCTGATTGCAAGCCAGCTCTCTTTCTGATATTTCAAACACCTGTAACATTATTACACATAGAACAAAGAAAATGCAATTACATATAATAGTCAGCAGGTGGTGAAATTCCCACGTCAAATGCTACACACCACTATGGTAATGTGTAATACAAATGGAGTAAAAAGTTTCTTTTAATAAAACTACTCAAGAAGAGTAAGTCCCCAACATATGAACGAGTTCCATTCCAAGAGCTCGTTCGTAAGTCCAATTTGTTCATAAGTCAAATAAACATTGTCAAAGTTCTAGGATACTAACATAATTGGTTCTACACAGTATATTACACTACAGTGTTCTATAGAAACGTGCCGATGGTTGAACGATTCATGTTAAAAGAATGAACAATGTCTGCCATCTTTTCACCTCGCTCCAGTCTCTCGAGTATTTTCACTCTTGTCTCCATCCTTATTGCTTGGTCCTTCTTTGCAGTACCAGCTTCATCGCTGCTGCTTTTAAGCTTGCTTCTGGACATCCTGGGAAAAAATGTTTACTTGGTCACCTTCAGTTTGATACTAGAGAAAAAAAATCTGTGATTTACATTAAAATTGATTGATTGATTGATTGATTATTGGCATCTGGAACATAAACATAAAAACACCTGTTGCATAAAGGCAGTATGACACTCATGATCATATGGGGTTGTTAAAAGATATCCCCATGCTACATCCCTAATAATATTATTCCATATTATTTATTGTTTAAGGTTAAATATGAAAGTCAGACAAATATAAGCTTAAATCGTTTATGGAACAAAAAGATTTGTGTGGTAAAGGGACGTTGATGGGGCGGGGCCATGGGTTCGCTTGCATGGTCCCCAATCCCCCCCCCCCCACCCCCACTTGCAACATCTATGATTGCTGTTATAGAAACACATGAACACTCTCAGCATGACTGTGCACAGATGATCAGGCACATGATACGGTAATAAAGACAATTATGAATCAATCAATCAATCAATCAATCAATCATTTTAATTGTCAATCAATTGGATTTTTTTTTCTAGTAACAAACTGAATGTCACGAGACCTCAGATTTATAAAATGCTGAACCTGGGAAGACACTGGGCGTCAGGTTAGTTAATCTTTTATTGCAGCAGAGTGTTTTTTGAAAATGTGTGTGGAAAATTTTAAGGAATCTAGTTTGACAGGTGTGAGTGTGTGTTTTCTAACTGACAATTGAGCAAGATTTGATTTATGTTAGCACAGAGAATTTCAAACAGTACATGCTGTAATTGTTGTATTTTTGGCCTTTCACATAGAAAGTGCTCATAATTCAAGAAACCTAATGTGCAGGTTAAAGAAAAGAAAAAAAAACAACGATGTGAAACTGTTTGAACCCTCAAACTGTGTTGTTGTTGTTGGTCCTGTCCGGGGGTCGCCACTGCGGGTCATCGGATCTGCACACGACTTGGCACAGGTTTTACGTGAAATCCCCTTCCTGACGGAACCATCCCATTTTAACCGCGTCTGGGATCGGCACTGGATGCAGTGGCTGGGGTGGCTGCATGCACTGGGTGGGAAACGAACTTGTTAAACGATATTGATAGCACGAGTGTATGAGGAATCCGCTTCAGCTGCATGCGTACAAGCTCCGCCTACTAATCCTGTCTTTACCTATAAATCCGACATGCACTGATTTCCCCTAATTTAGTGTAACTTAATTAGGCGTTGCAATAATGAGCTAACAAAAGGAATACAAGAGCTATCCAATCAAACAGAAAAGAAGTATTTAGTGCAGAAAAGAGAGTTAACAGTGCCGAGAATAACGATGGCATAAACAATTTGGCATTATTTTTGACAGAGGACACATGAATTTTTGTCCGTTATTTCCCCTATTTTGTTTCTTCTTTATCATTTACTGACTATAAACTAGCGAGTGTTAATCGTATAACACACTTTCTGGCCATGTAACATTGTAGCTTTTCAAACTGATGATAAGTGCTGATCTGCCGTCTTCTACATACTCGAGCTTGAAGATGCCCGAGTGGCCGGTATTGTTATGATTGACAAGGGGAAAGAGAGTATGCCCCTCCCACTCTGTCGTGTCTCTACCTTGTAATTGTTAGGAAACCAAAGCACAGTAATTATGATCTCCCAACAGTAGTATGAACACATTTTTTCTTTTTCTTCTTCTTTTGTCTGCTCCCTTTAGGGGTCGCCACAGCGGACCATTTGTCTCCATCTACCACGTCTTCCTTTGATCCTCCAACCTCCTGCATGTCCTTCCATGTCTACCATTCTGCTCACGATGTACCTCTCATCCGTCCTCTGCACACATCCAAACCATCATAATCTGGCCTCTCTAACTTTGTCCCTAAACTGTCCTACCTGTACTGTCCCTCTAAGATTCCTATTCCTCATTCCTAATCCTGTCCATTCTTGTCTCTCCCAAAGCAAATCGCAGCATCTTCAGCTCTGCTCCCAAACCACACGACATCGCTGGTCTCACTGCTGTCCTGTAAACTTTCCCTTTGTTTCTAGCTGATCACTCCTGCTGCTCTTCTCCACGCATTCATGCCTGCCTGCACTCCCTTCTTCACTTCTCCACCATACTCCCCATTGCTTTGGACAGCTGACCCTAAATATTTAAACTTCTCCACCTTCGCTACCTCTACCCTACCTTGCAGCTGCACCCTTGTCCCACCCTCTCCCTCATGTACACACATGTACTCTGTCTGCCTCCTACTGATCTTCATGCCTCTCCTCTCCAATGCATCCCCCCCACCTCTCTCAAACTGCTGCTTACTCTCAACACTGACCACAATATCATCCGCAAACATCATCGTCCATAGGGATTCTTGTCTAACCTCATCCGTCAACCTGTCCATCACCACTGCAAACAGGAAGGGGCTCAGAGCCGATCCCTGATGCACTCCCACCTCATGGTCACTTCATGTCTCTTCTCAGCACATATCTGTACATATGTTCATTTAAAACCCCCCAGAATAATCAGAACAATGTGTCTTTTTGTTGTTGTTTCTTCTTAAATACAGAGCAGTTTGAGGTAAATTTCGGGTTCTGCAACGACAAAAGCAAAAGACACTGTTACCATGGAAACGTTTGCTTGCATTATGATTAGATTTGAGTCCATGAAACTTTGATAAGGCATTTTAGAAACAATTTGGGGATAAATACCACAAACAGCAAAACATTTCGTGCCAGTTTGACTCTTATTTAAAACCCTAAATTCAGTAGAATTCAGTAGAATCGCTCAGCACTGAGGCTGCCTTACCGGAAACGTGAACCGGCGTCATTACAATAACACATCGATTTCAGCCACTTAATTGTAATCGATTGCAAATATGTGCGCTCGGATTCAAAATAATAAGTGCTGCTGTGTGATGATGATGATGATGATGATGATGAAAAAGAAAAGAAAGAAGAAGAAAAAAAAAAAAACAGAACAACATGGCATCAAGAAGGATGGAAAGCATTTCCAGTCGGCGGTTAATCCAGCCTGCTCGATCTCTCGTTGTAAACAATTCAGCAGCCGTATGTTTCTTAGGTTATAAATTTTTAAGAAAGGCTTCCTCCGGCAGCATCTTAAGCTGCAGTTGAAGCGATTTGTACTCGGGTATTATGAAGGTGAACAGCGCAGGTTGAGTAAAGCCCCCTGACGCTGGGTGTGAGCTTAATCTAATACATAACGCCGTGATTTGTGTAATGGATGAGGCTTAACAGTGCAACAGCCGCTGATAAAGTGCAGACCCAAGGAGACTCTGCTGTGCATACTGATCCCCTCATAACCCCCCCCCCCACACCACACACACACACACACACACACACACACACACACAATAAACCAGTAATGAAGCGGCTTTATCAAACCAGACAGGGCTGCATTTTACCCGTATCCCTCTCCCCCAATATCTCTCATTACACTCACTACATCCAGAACACCAGAGACCTACAGCAATGAATTCTGGGTAGAGTGCTGCTTGCTGATAGACAAAGATGAGCACAAATTGAACATCGATAACGCAATAATACAAGTGGAGGGATTAAGCGCACCTGAGAGACGTGACGTCTCCCCGTCTTCAAGACCGGTGCATATTGAGTTTTTTTTTTTTCCACATAAAAGTCATAAAATTATGTTTGTTTGTTTTTTTTTTAAACTAAATGATCGAACATGCTTTGTAGATGATAAGTTATAGTGTGTTGACGCGGTTTAGTGTAACCTACTGTATAAACATGAACACAGCAGCTGAATCCTGGCCATTTTGGACCTGTTTAAGCCCCTCCCACTTACAATTTAATTTGGGGGATTTGTCCCATTAACTAGTAATGCCAACATGAAACTTGAGCAAGCAACATGGATCTCAAATGTACCTGGAAAACAACAACCAAAAAGTTTATGTGAAGCTTTTCAACACAGTGTGCGCTAGTGGCATCTAGTGGGCAAAATCATGAAGTGCAGCTGCCAGTGGCTAGAGAAGGCAAGGTCAAGGTTTTTGCAAATCTGTGCATTCCAATGCTTTTGTATTTATTTATTGGTAAATATTTCTACTGAGTGTTTCCCTTTATCCCTATAAATGTGATCAATGTCTTCAATCAGAAAGATGATCGGCAAAAGAATCATAACAGTCCTCATATGGGACACGGATCTACATTCAGGTCTCAGGAGTCTCAAGCACTTTCTTTACATAATGTCAACTGGCTAATTCTGTGAATAACTTGTTAAACAAAGAAATAAAATTTGCCTCTGCATTTTCGGCATACGAGCAAACGAACCGACCGCTGGCTACGTCAGGGATCCGTTCAAAACTTGTTTGCGTCAGTGGAAAGCCAGGTTCATGAATTTTATTTTTTCTTTTTGTGCAAGATTTAGTAAGACATAGCACCATGGGCCCTAAGAATGTTAACAAGGATGATAGCAAGAAGAAAACGGAGCTAATTTCAGTAGCTTTTGGTTTTTAAATCATAAATGAAGGTTAAGTAGGTTTAATGTTTATTTATTTCATATTTTACTTTATTTATTTGTCTTTTATAAATGTTTTGATTGTTTTTATATGCAAAAATATGATTATAGTGTTGGAAATTGGTGATATCTCTGGTAATATTTTTATTTGACTAGAACGGATTATCTGCGTTTAAATTATTTCAGATGGGAAAATGCGGTTTACTATACAAAAATGTCAAATTAGGAACTCGTCCCCTGAATGGATTAAATTTGTATGCTGATGTTCCACTGTGTAATGTTTGATGGTATACATTAAGCTAAAAACACTTAGACCTTAATAACACACATTTTTTATGAACAGATTGTTGAAATGTGTTAACATATTGTCCTGGACTTTAGAATGGTATTGCTTCTTGGCTGCTTAACTATAAAGTATATATACTCTTTGTTGCTAAACACAATAACTAACTCTAAACATGATTTAAAAAAAACAAAAATGATTGAATGCATCTAGATTCATGCATCAGTATTCTTAACTATGAATTTCCAAAGCAGTCACATGGTGAGAGATGAAAGGACGTTTCGGTTGTCATTGCTAAAGTCTAAAAGTGTTGTTACCTTTCTGTCACTGGCTTGGGAAGATAATAACTTTACCAAACATTAGCCAGCAGAATGAATAATTTTTCTTGTAAATTGCCATTTGACAGGATGAGAGAATGAGAACATTACTGGAGATTCTGGGGAAGTGATGTCAGTGGTAAGGTAAGCTCTGATACTGTATGTGACGTTCAGTGAGAGCTGAAGATCTTCCCACTAACATTTGGGTGGAAACGTGTTTAAACGTGTTCAACTGCTTGAATATCGCCACTATTTGCACTAATCATTTTTTTTTTTTTTTCAAGAACTATAACTTATTTCACATTCAGTGACTGTCTTGTTGATGAAGCTTGTTCAGTCATCCAGGTAAAGTTGTCCCGAAGAGGATCAGATAAATGTCTGTGTTGGTTTTCTTGATCTTTGTCAAGAAGCTTAAGAAACAAAAAATGTGTAAATGTATAAATGCATCCACACTGGACCCCCTCAACCTCTCACGTTTAATCAGGCTCAACCCAGTATGCGAATGATAATAAAATTCCATGCAAATTAGTTTTTTACTTCATTTGAATTGATATTATTTTATGCATTGATGTATTTAAAAAAAATGCAAATTTATTAAATTGCCTATTTATTTATTTATTTGTTTGTTTGTTTATTTGTCTGTCTGTGTTTTTTTTTAAATATCTAAAATACGTGTTAACTTGTTCACTAATAGACTTAGTTGCAAAATGTTGATTATTCTGCAGATAATCAGACACTCAGGCTTTCATTGTGTCCCTGCTTGTAGATCAATTATTACGTTTTCTTTTTGTTTTGTTCAAACATATTTTTATTTACGCTTAAGACTCAATTATTTGTCACATTTACCTTATAACAAAGTGAAATATTTTCATATTATATATGTATATATATATATAGTTTGTTTGTTTGTTTTGTTTTTGTAAGAGCACAAGATCAGCAGTTTCCAGCGTCCCTGGAGCAGATAGGAGGACGAGGCATCGCTCAAGCACTGAACACTGGGAGCTTGGTGATGCTTGGTAATGTTTGGGCTTGACCTCACACACCCAACCTTCTGATCAGTAACCCAGAGCCTTAACCGTCTGAGCCACCTTTGCCCAGTCTATGTCGCTTATTAAACTTCAGTTGTTATTTCTGATTTTTTTTTTTTTAATCATTTAATGCAATATGCAATTCTGTATTTGTATTATTTAAAATATTTATATGGTACATTTATAGTGTATATTTAATTATTATTAACATTCATGCAGATTTTTTTTTTTATTTTTATAACCTCTTATGAATAATTGTTGAATAATGTTGCATTTGAATTAAATTTGTATTATATTTGTTATATGTTTTTCTGTAAATAAATATTATGAGTGACATCTATTTAGGGATGAAGAGTTTGTGATTCTGGGCGTGTAACAATGTTTAAAATAATAATACAAATATTTGCTCGATAGCTGAGATTGATACTAATTTGTGGTTTAGTTTTCATTCATTCCTCTTTTCGTGCCAACAAAAAAATCTTCATTATAAAAAATAACTCGAGTGTTTTAAAGTCATTAAACGATCTTTATCACGCAGTCTTCACACTGAATGAGCAGAAATATAATCATTCAAATTTATGACGCAACCTTTAATATAACATTCTTTCACAAGAAATAATATTTTTGTGAAAAATAACTGTTTCAAGCATCTGTTTCTCTTCCTATACAGATGTTTCCTATCAGTACTTACATAGCCCAAGAAAAATTTAATTTATTGTATTTAAATGTTATATACATAAATGTTTTTTTGTTTTTTTTTGTACCTCATCTTGAAATGTCACTGGATGATGTCACCATGTCGTGTATTGCCGATCTTTCTCCAGGACAGTTAAAATCTCTCCTGCAAAGCTGATATTTTCAGACACATGCACTGCGCACACCTTCACAGTTACGAGAGTTGTAGCGCTGCTGTAAACCTTTCTGGGGGGAAAAGATGATGAGAAATCAGGAGCTGTAGACATAACACATTAACATATAGTATCCTCAATGATTAACTTACATCATATAGGACATGTAAATATTATATGATATGATACACAGCACAACCTACTGGATCTTTCCTGGAACTGCAGGGTTTTGGCATTGGGCCTCCGCAGGAATATCGTTTACCAGTTTTAGTACACATTGAGTTTGTACTGTAGAAATAGTTAAACGGTTAAAGCTGAAAATAATCTGCTAATCTTTGATGTAATCAGTGATATGATTATTATTTCGGGTTGAAGCCCACGAGCATGTCTGTCTGTCTTTCTCTACGGCAGAACTCTCTGTCTAACTTATTAATACAAAGAAATCACATTGCACAGACAGACAGAAATTTTTTCGGAGACTGTTTTCTGGTCCTCCGATGTGTGAAATGTAAAGATATCATTGAAAGAGCGAGTTAACAGCTATCGAGCAAATGTCGATCAATATCTCTGCCTCTGCAAATTAGAAGTGGAAGGGGGCGTGTTCCAGAACACATACGGAATAGACCAGACTAATTAAGTTTTATTTTTAATTAAAGTGTTTTAATAATAATAATAATTAATCAGCCAAGTTGGGAACGCCATCAGCCTAATCTGAAAGTCTTTGGACTGTGGGAGGAAACCGGAGTCCCCATAGGAAACTCACCAAACACATGGAGAACATGCAAACTACACGCACAAACGTCCCCAAGGAGGACATTGAACCTGGACCCTGGAGGTGCAAAGCAACTGTGCTAAACAATAAAATATTAATACATAATATTAAAACATCAAACATCTTACAGCATGTGTTCAAAAAGTAGATTTTTATTAAAGTTTGTGTTCATCCTGATTTTTGTCAAGGCTTATATGATTCTTTGTCTTAGATTTCCTAAAAACAAACAAACAAATAAAAATAAATAATAATAATACATAATAATATTAATTATTATATTATTATTATTATTAATAATATTAATAATAATAATAATAATAATAATAAAAGCAAAAAAAAATTGGGGCAGAATTGTTTTGCTTTTATTACTTTTTCTTAATTAATTAATAATTTAATAAAATTAATACAATTTTAGGAGGATTAGCATTTAATGTTTTCTTTGACTTAGATCTCCTAAAAAATTATCAATCAATTATAATAAAAAGCAACAAAGTTTTTGTGGCCGAAATGTTTTGTTTCTGCTTATTTTTCTTATTCTTATTATTTATTTCATTTTTATTTCATTTATTTATTTGTTATTATTTTTCAAGAGATCCAAATCAAAGAATCATAAAACCCTGACAACTTTTTTTCTTCTTCTTCTCTTTAACATTTCACGTTTTATTATTCTTTGACTTGGATGTCCTAAAAAAAAATATCATAAAAATAAATAAATAAATAAATAATAATAAAAAGCTAAACATTTTTGTGGCACATGTGTGAAATAAATCGCAGCAGATCAGCGTCTATGTTCATTAATACGATTCAGATCTTCTTCTACAGCAGCTCGTCTGCCACAATCCAGTCAGATTCATTAACGTGAATAATTTAGCCGAAAGAATCTCATCAGGCCGCAGTCGATTTACAGAGAGCGCTAGAGAGGTCAGGAAGTTCGTCGTTTTTTCCGGTCTAGTTACTGCAGTGAGGGCGTTTTCAAGTCGAGAATGAAAACCTGAATGTTTAAATATGAAATGAAAGAGGAAACAAGAGTAAGAGAATAATAGTAGAGAGTAGGCGAGTCGTCCGGGTCACACTCACTGTGGTCTGAGGGATTAATTAAACTTCATGGCTTTCATTGCACTACTCAAACATCAGAACGTAAAGCAAATTAGCACGCATTAACACCTACAGGTACTGGTTGAGAATACGCTGTGTGTGTGTGTGTGTGTGTGTGTGTGTGTGTGTGTGTGTGTGTGTGTGTGTGTGTGTGTGTAGTTTAACTCGATCTAGTACGTCTAGAAGTGGCGATTCCACAAAAGTTTCTGTTTTTGCTTGAACAAGGCAAAGAGGATGGACAGTCCCAGTGACATATATAGCTAGAAATCCTAAAATCAGCCTTTCTACCCTGAAAAGATTGTATTAAAGTAAAAAGTAAAAGTATTAACAATGTAGCATTCAAGATTTTATTCGCCATTTGTAAACACACCAACAGTATGAGTGCAATGGATTATTTTTGTATAGAACGAAACCCCCAAAATGTGATTAAAGACTGAAGATTGAATACAAGGAGGATTTAAGCTAACAGACTATAACACACTATATAACAATTATCTGGTACACTGTGGTATGTATTAAAGATGGACACAGACCAGACTCAGACCAGACAAAAGTTTTATATGACGTGTGTTAAAATGAAGAGAAAAAATAAAATAAAGTCACCGTAGACAATACAATGTGTTTTATAAACACTGAAATAATTGGAACACAGACAAAGCTAATCCGGAGTACACGCCCATCTTTGGCAGATGCTAATGAATAATAACGAGTATGCAAATGCAACAGTCATGTTACAAGGTGTCAAAACAAACACAAGATGTCGGAAACCCAAACACAAAGATTTTTCTTGCCAAATTCCGTAAAAAGCTCGATTTTTTTTTTTTTTTTTTTTTTGAGTTGATCCGTGTCCTCCCTGATGGTTGTTTTGAAGAAAATTATAATGAGGTCTCAGGTCTCGTGATCTCAGTGCCATGGAAGGGAGGTTGGGTCTAATTAGCATAATAAAAATACAGGCTGCACAAAAAAAATTTCAAAATTAATATTTTTCTAGATAGATGTGCAGGGCCGAGGTGTCACGTGACTGTTGTGGTATTTCTCGTCATTTTTATGAATATGCTACTTATTTACTGTGTACTTGTGTAGTCTTATATGAAGGTATATCTTATCTTATCTTGTCTTTACATGAGCCTCAGATATTGAACTATCGCACTTCTTCAAATGAACTCATTGCACTTTGTCTTGAAGGTTTCTCACATTTGATGCCACAGTGTTTCTTTTGCACATTTATATATTTTTTATTAATAGCTAAATCTTACTCGTCCAAAAATATAGTTAATTGTGTTGAATACAGTATAATGTACACAAAAACTATATATATTTACTTCTAGTATCTAAAATTTTATAATTTTACTTTAGAATTATGATTTGTTTTATTTATTGTTGTTAAAAAGAACTGGATAAAAGGAATGTGTTGTGTAAATAAAACGTATTACTAAATTAGAGATGACGTCATAATTATTTTCCCAGATACCGAAATTAAAACTTTGAGCCCGAGCCGATACCACTGGATGGTTTTAAATAAAAAAACTTAAAGCAGTTTCCTTTTTTCCTTCTTTAATTTTTTTTTTATATACATGAAATACTTCCCTTAGACCCAAAACACAACATATACAAAAAGCACTAAAATTATATTTTGCACAAAAATCACTTGCGATCAAATTAAAATATATAAATAAATATTAAATCTTTTTAGATTTACAATCAGATCTCTAAAAATACATTTCCTTCCTTCATCCTCTCTCTCTTTTTATTTTATTCTTATTTTTTTACATGAAATACTTAAATTTAAATACAGGATACAAAAATCCCAAAGGTCCAAAAAAACAAAATATTCAGAAAGCACAAAAACTTATTTTGCACAAAAATCACTTACATTAAAGTTAAAATATGAATATAAAATATATGTTTAATTTTTAAAAAATCTTTTTATTTAATCAGACTAGATAAAATTATTTTCTTTTTTTTCCCAGTATCCAATGTATAACTGATGATAGTATCACTGTGATAATTGTACTTTTACTTTTGCTGGCTTTTAGCTCAGCGCCATGTCCAGTTCTAGCACTACGAAACAGAACGTAAAAACTTTAAAATGTCTCATTTTTAGCAGGGAACTAATATCAGTTTTAAGAGTCACATTATTTATCAGGATCTTTATCCTGGAGGACTTTTATTTAACTGGACCGTGACATTAATCCCTATAGGCTTCTTAGCGATCCTCTTGTTTATCGCTTGAGATAATCCACAATCATTAACAGCATGTTGGGAGGAACGTTCCTTCTAACCCGTGTAGTCATGAGACCTCTGAGTCTGTGCAGCTTGAGGAATTAAAATCCACGAGCATTTTAAACTTGCCATTTATTAAACAAAGGCTCCGTGTATCCAGGCTAATCGGTTCCCCCTCACACTCCGATGATCTGTGCTCAAATGTGATATTTAAGGCCTCCATCTTCTGGCCGACGCTCCAGTCATCCGTGCGTGTAAATCGACCAGCGGGTCTCGAGCGCCAGAGCTGCCTTGGAGAGTCGCTGAGCAATGAGCAGAATTACCGCATTACGTCCAGATGATTACGCCAGCCGCGCCTCAGCACGGCACAATTACGGGAGGAATCAGTGAGTGTGTAATTCTTTCCCATTTGCTGAATGTTCGCTGTGGCATTGTGCGTCGTGCCAGGATGTGATGTGTAGGATCTCAGGGGAGAATCTCAACACACCGTCCATGGTGGACATCTTTACATCTTTATATTCAGTTTATGCATCTATTCAGTCAACATGCAAACTTTAGTCTGAATAGTTTTTTATCACACACAGTTTTTTTAAACACAGTTTCACGTCTGTCAAAACAGTAAAAATTATATAGACATGTTTGCCCAGTTATATTGAATTATACTGTATATATCATTTACAGGGGTTGGACAATGAAACTGAAACGCCTGGTTTTAAACCACAATAATTCATTAGAATGGTGCAGGGCCTCCTTTTGCGGTCAATACAGCATCCGTTCATCTTGGGAATGGAAGATACAAGTCCTGCACGGTGGCCAGAGGGATTTTGAGCCGTTCTTCTTGCAGAATAGTGTGCAGGTCACTACGTGATGCTGGTGGAGGAAAACGTTTCGCTCCTCCAAAACACCTCAAAGTGGCTCAATAATATTTAGATGTGGTGAGTGTGCAGGCCATGGGAGATGTTCAACTTCACTTTCATGTTCATCAAACCTCTCTGTCATCAGTCTCGCTGTGTGTATTGGTGCATTATCATCCTGATACACGGCACCGCCTTCAGGATACCATGTTTGAACCATCGGGTGCACATGGTCCTCCAGAAAGGTTCGGTAGCCCTTGGCTTACTCGCGGAAGTATTGGGCCTACAGTAGGGAATGCCATGAAATCGCAGCCCAAACCATCACTGATCCACCGCCATCAAACAGTCTGGGTGGTACGCTTTTTTGGGGCTTTTCCACACCGTAACTCTCCCGGATGTGGGAAAGAGAGTAAAGGTGGACTTATTAGAGAACAAACCATGTTTCACATTGTCCACGGTCCAAGATTTTTGCTGCTTGCACCATTCAAACTGGCGTTTGGCGTTGCCACGAGTGACCAAAGGTTTGGCTACAGCAGCCCGGCCATGTACATCGACCCTGTGGAGCTCCAGACGAACAGTTTTGGTGGAAAGAGGAGGGTTTTGGTGCGCATTTGATTCTGCAGCGAGTTGGGCAGCTGTGGTTTTATGTTTTTTGGATATAATGCGGGTTAGCACCCGGACATTCCTTTCAGACGGCTTCATCTTGCATCCACAGTTACTCCTGTTGGATGTGGTTCTTCCTTCTTGGTGATGTGCTGACCTTACCCTGGATACTGTGGCTCTTGATACATCACAAAGACTTGCTGTCTTGGTCACAGATGATCGGCCACCAGGCTGCTCAGATTTAGCCATGAAACCTCCAGCACTAAATTGGCCAGTGTTTCAGTTTCATTGTCCAACCCCCGGCCAGGCTCGATTCCCGTCTCTGTATGCATGGAGTTTGCATGTTCTCATCGTGCTTGATGGGTTTCCTCCGGGTACTCCGATTTCCTCCCACAGTCCAAAGACATGTAGGTTAGGCTAATTGGCTTTTCCAAATTGCCCGTAGTGTGTGAATGAGGGAGTGTGTGTCTGTGCCCTGTGATGGATTGGCACCCTGCCATGTGCCCCAAGTATCCTGGGATAGGCTCCAGCCTCCTATGACCCTGAATACAGGATTAAGCGGTATAGATGATGAGTGAGTGTCCAACCCCTGTATCTGTAAAGTAATACATAGTATAATACAATGTAACAAGCATTGTGCAATAGATAGACGTGTCTATCACAGCGGTAAAAAATCTCCAGTATTCTGGAACACAGGTGGGATCTTTTACAGTAGGTCCTCTCAGAATGTACAGACACTGATTGTGCCTTCCTGATTAGGAAATAAGAGTTCAGAGACCAGGTGAGGTTTTAGATGTGGATCGTAGAAACTGGTGTGGATTGCATTGACTGCTCACATTGACTCACAAATGGTTTATGTTCCCTGCCATAAAGATTGTTAAATAACATAAAATGTCATGAAACAACAGTTTGGCTCTCAATGAAGTGAAAACAGGATATTGATCTGCATTTCAGCCCTCTGGGAAACAGATCTTAAAATGTCTAATAAAACTAAAGGTGATATGCAAACTCTATGAGCACATGTTGCATTAATAGCCAGTATTTAGAGCATGGGAAGAAAAAAGAGGAGATTTGATGGATGTCTTCTGCTCTTGTGAAGGTGATGTAGATTAGACAGCTTGCGTGGCAAATTAGCGCGCGCACACACACACACGCACGCACACACGCACGCACGCACGATAGAGTTCAGTGAGGCCCTGATATGTCGAGTTGAGTTTAGATGAGGTGAAGAGCAATATGGCTCGAGTAATTAACCGAGTACGTTCTGGTCATGATGAACTTATGCCATGAACAGCTTGAAATTCTCTTTCATTTACATTTTCATCCAGTTCATCATAAAGCGCTTCATAAACTGGTGGAACTCCGTCGTGAACAGACGGACCGGAGACAAGGTGTAAAATGAGTATTCTTTATGAAACACTGACATCTAGTGGACAAAGAAAGCATTAAGGAAATGTGTTGGTCTTCTGGCTGCTCCTGTCGAAGGGTCGCAACAACGGATAATGCAATCCACACAGGTTTTAAAACGGAACGCCCTTCCTAACACAACCCTCCCATTTTATCCGGGATTGGGACCATCACGGCATTCAGTGTCTGCCAATTGAATCGAAATTGAACCAGGGCCTGACATGTGGCAGGCGAGAAGCCACCAATGCCAAGTATTTAAAATAATGCAGGAAAAAAAAAAAAAACTGATTGATGCTAAAAAGCATGTGTTAAGGATGTGATAAGGTGTCTCATTTTGGATATTTTTTTGTAAAACTGAGCAGCCAACCACAAAAAAAAAAAAAGGAGAAGAAGAAGAAGAACATAGCCAGGATGGTATGGAGAAGTGAAATATGTATGCAGAGTATAAAGAATAAAATAATAAAGGGCATTTAAACACAGGTGATGTCTCTGTAACACAAACCCGAAAATGTTTTAGACAAATAACTTAAAACATTAAAACAATGTGCAGCAAAAAACAAGCCAAGTTAAGAATAACTACACTTTTGCTCAAACATATATATATATTTTTGGTTGCAAAAATGTGTGAATATTTAACATCACATGTTTGAAACTTGTCATGAGTTACATGTTACAGTTCAGTTTCAGTCAAAACTATTAAACTATTAACCATACAGGCACACTGTGCTGAAAAACAGGAAGTTACATCATCTGAACTTCCTGGAGAAGAAAGTTTAATTTCCTTATTTTCTTAATTAATTCTCTTTGATTTTGTGATAGGGTTTCTTTTAAAGTACGACATTAATGCAAAAAAAAAAAAAAGTAATTCGGTTAAGTCAGTCGTCAGCATGGATGCTAGCAAGTTAACCACATATTTGATCAATTTAAATTTAAATAAATCTATTTATATTAATTCACCACCCTCCTGTATTTTAAGCTCTGCAAGGTGGACTGTCTGGTGAGATCTGAGGACTCTATTTGGTAAATCATGACTGCAGCAATAATAAAAAAAAAAAATTGTAGGTACAAATATATTCAAGACATATGGCATGTGAAAAAAACTCTAAATCAAAGAAATAAATAACTTCATTTGAGCACAACCACCTCTAAATAAATATCTGTTAATTGTTATAAAAATGACAATAACTTTCTGAATATCACTCACTCACTCATCGTCGTCTATACTGCTTTATCCTGTATAGTGGGTCTATACCAGGAGACAAGGCAGGGTACACCCTGGACAGGTTGCTAATCTATTGCAGGACACACACAGACACAGACATTCATTCACACATCACAGGCAATTTGGGAACACAAATTAGCTTAATCTGCATGGCTTTGCGCTGTGGGAGGAAACCGGAGTGCCTGGAGGAAACCCACTGAGCATGGAGAGGACATGCACTCAGACCCGAGGAATCAAACCCAGAACCTGGAGGTGCAAGGCCATAGTGCTAACCACTTTCTGAATATAAATGCATTAAATGCCGTAAATACACCAAATGAAAGAATTGGCGCCATCTGCTGGAAATAACTTTTAATTACTGTGTGAAATCAATGCTTCTTTTCTTTTTCTTCTTCTTTCGGCTGTTCGTTTTGGGATCGCCTCAGTGGACCACTAAATGAAACCATCTAACTCCTACCACATTTTCTCTTGTCACTCCAACCTCCTGCATGTTGTCCATCACGACATCCATAAACCTCCTCTTGTCCTCCTGCCTGGCAGTTCCATCTCTAATATTCTCCTCCCGAAATACCCCTCATCCCTCCTCTGCACCCGGCATCTTAAACAGGCCTCTCTAACTTTGTCCCCAAACGTGTGCTGTCCCTCTAATATACTCATTCCTAATCTTGTCCATTCTTGTCTCTCCCAAAGCAAATTGCAGCATCCTCAGCTCTGCCACCTCCAGCTCTGCTTCCTGTCTTTTTGTCAGCGTGACGTTTCCAAATTGTACAACATTGCTGGTCTCACTACTGTCCTGTAACCCTTCTCTTTCTTTCTTGACGATACTTTACAAGTAAAGTTACCATTATAACAATCTATTCAAGTAAAAGTAAAAAGTAGCATTTAAAAAAATTTACTCTGAATAAAAAAAAATAACCAAGTTACTTTTTTTTTTTTTTTTTTAAACCTCGGGGGCATTCTAGTGTAGTCCAAAAAGACAGGCGGGTATCAATCTCAAACTAGTTGTTTTTAACTGATAATTTGCTTTAATTTGCATATTAAAGCTGTTGCCTTTCTTGTGCTTGAAAATCAAAATGGTCACTTAAATATCAGTCTAGTGTCGGCCGCAAGAGTCAGCAAGAGAATGGTTCAGGGTTCTATTATAAACTGTATGGAAATGGTGGTATATGGCAGAAAGAACTAGATCCAGTCATTAACTGATGAAATAATGAGGTTTGTAGTGCTTTACAAAAATATACAAAAACAAAAGCAAATACACACACACACACACACACACACACACACACAAACAAAAATACAGGTACCTTCCCTGACTCCCTAAACCAAAAACAGTGAATAAATTCCCTCTTCCCAAAATAAATGACAGCCACGTCCCTACTACTGGTGAGTGCACAAACATAAGTCAATGTGAGGCACAAAGTCAAAACCAGAATACACAACCAAATATCAAAACACCAAAATCACAATCCAAAAAGAATCTCTCTCTCACACACACACACACACACACACACACACAACCAACACCTCGCCTACACGACTCCTCTTTCCCGCGTCTTTCTTCAGGTTATACTAGTGATGGGTCGTTCATGAACGATTGGTTCTTTTAGAGCGAGTCTTTAACGTGACTCAGAAGAACGAGTAGTCTCAGAGAGTGATTCGTTCATTTTTCTACTCGGCGCGCATGCGCAAATCATCGCGAATCCTGAAGGGTTCTCAACGAATCTTCCAAGTCCGTGTCGTTCGTTCTTTTGTCACGTGACTCCCACAGACGCTATGCAGTGCAATAGATTCAAAAGAACGAACGACTCAGACTAGAAGATATGATGGCGAGCTGCTCATTCTGTTTATAATATGTCCTGAGCTGCATTGTAATATTTTCATTACTGGAACTAGAGCCAGTATAAATATGTATATGTAGGCGTGTTGGGGGGGTCTGTTTATTGAAAATTAACATTTTATTTAATTTCTGGTCAAAAGAACGAAATGAACTAAATGACTCCAAGAAGATTCGTTCGTTTTGATGAAGGAGATTCAAAGAACCGAGTCACTAAAATGATTCGAACGTCCCATCACTAGTTTATATATATCTTCGCGCTGATTGATGACGTCACTCTCAGGGCGGAAGCGACCGTGTGGAAGGTCAGGTAGATGCCGATGTGGGGAGACAGTCATGAAACCTGGAGTGGAGTCTGGAGCGGCGCGCGACCAGGACACGATACACTAACGCGAGCGCGGTTTTTTTTTTTTTTTTTTTTACCTCAGTATCGAATTTGATTTAAAATATAGTGAAGTACAATACTTCAAACAAAACATACTTAAGTAAAATTACAGATTTTAAAAACTACTTTAAAAAGTAGAAGTACACACACACAGAAAACTACTCAATTACAGTAAGGCGAGTAAATGTAATTCATTATTTTCCACCTCTGCAGATTCATTCAGTTCATTAATAGAATGTACAGCACAAAAACAGCCCAAGTTCACAATAACTACACCTTATGCTCCAAAAGTGTGAACTTTTTTACTTTTATTTTTGCAAGAATGTGCAAATATTTAACATCCCATTTCTGAAACTTCCTGATCATGAGTTACATGCTACAAAAAAACAAACAAACAAAAAAAGTTTCAATCAACCCTATTAACCAAACACACACACTGCACTGAAAAACAGGAAGTTACGTCGTCTGAACTTCCTGAAAACTATGAGAAGTTCAGTTTTCTTATTCTTCTCTATTTATTTTCTGGAAGGTAGCGAGTTAACATTTTAGAGTATTATTTGATAATTGTATATAACAAAAGAATCTAAATAATTTCTCCAAACCTTAAAATTTATTTAATTGAATTTCATTACTTATAAATGCAATTCATTAATTATTACGAAAACTACAGCAGGGGGTCGAGCTTTTTCTTACAAAGCTTCAAAGTTATGGAATAGTCTTTCAATTAATGTTTGGGACCTAAACATGGTCTTAGTGTTTTAAGTCTAGGCTGAGAATCTTGTTATTTAGCTAAGCCTTATGTGAATAGATTTGCCTTAGGTACAGGAACAGATCTAGTACTGGATGTAGACTATTATGGTGAACTAGTATGTTTGGATGGGGGTTTGTTGATGATGGAGTGACTGGTTGCATTACATCCCAGACAGTGATCCAGAGCCCCTCTGCCCTCTGGACCTGTCGGACTCATCCTGGTGCCTCGCTTCTGTTCTCTTCTGATCTCATGACTTGGAGGCCCCGTGTGGTCTGACTGGGATGCAGTTGGTGACTGGGGACCATGAAAACGGTCCTAAACACGGCTGATGCAGACAGCTTCTCTCTGACGGCTTGTGACTGGAGTCACTCAATACTGTAGTTCAGGACTCAGATTCCTGCAAACAGTTTTGTACCCGAGCCTCCAATAAGGAACTGGACTCCATATTAAGTTAAACACATCTCCTTTTTGTGAACTTCCTGAACTTCCAGCCTCCTAACTTCCAGCCTCCTAACACACAGTATGACCGCAGTTCGATTCCTGCTCTCTGTTACCACCCAAATGACGATGGGTTCCCTGGTGAATCTGGTTCCCCTTAGAATTTCTTCCTATTTCCATCTCAAGGAGTTTTTCTTTGCCACTATCATCCTTAACTTGCTCATCAGGGACAATCTGGTTTATACATTTTTCCTCACACTTTACAAACCCATTTCCATAATTTTCTTTTGATTCTGTAAAGCTGCATTGTTAAAAGTGCTATATAATTTTTTAAAATTGAATTTAAGAGCAAAAAGCAATCTTTCAGAAAAAAAAAAAATAAAAAATTGTGTCTGCTTTCCTGACAAGGAAGAAACCCTGTGGAACCAGCTCAAGATAAGTGTTCAATATGTTGTTTTGTGGTAGGCATAGGGGTTAGGGGTTATGTGTTAGAGCTAAGGGTTATGAGGCATATCGAATGTTGAATATCGAACCTAATTATACCTCTGGAAATAGTTAAAAGAAAAAAAAACTTTGTGAATATAAATAGTAAATTCAGTAAACACACTAAAAGAAATAATTGGCTCCATCTGCTGGAAATGACTCTTAATTACAGCGTGAAATCCTATCTGTATTTATTGAATCCTTTCTCTGTTCAATTATTTGATGCTTAATTTTAAACTAGTTAAGATCTGAATCAGAATCGGGTTTTATTCAGCAAGTAGGTCATGGGAAATGGTAGAGCCCAAGAGCTTCACGTTTTCCACAGATGACACAGGGTTGTTGGATATTGTGAGTGGGAGGTGGTAGTGTTGAGGGCTGCCTTCTATAGTTCACAGTTTTGAGAGTGTTGTGAGAGGGTGAGAGGTGTGAAGGTTTTCACCTCAAACCTGCAGTAGAAGGTGTTGAGGTCGTCAGTCAAGTTTTTCGGTTGGGTGGGGTTCTCCTGTAGTTTGTGATGTGTTGCAGGTTTCTCCACACTGATGCAGGATCGTTACTTAAACCTCTTTTCCAGCTTCTCAATGTAGCCTCTGTTAGCCACTCTGGTCTCTTTAGTGATCTTTTCCATTGAGTTCCTGGCCTGTTTGTTCAGGACTGTCTCCACTTCTGTAGTCTTCCTCTTTGGTCTGATGAAGATGTTTCAGTCTGGCTGTGAACCATGGCTTCTTCTTTTTTTTTCTTATTATTATTATTATGTGCAGAAGTTTTAGATTGGCGCACATTCATCTCCACAAAAGCAGTAAAAAAAAGCAGTCTTGTAGTTCTTGCTTTGCCTCACTTAACTGTTTTGACCACAAGTTTAAGTTTAAGTTTCTGCCGGTAGGTTGGAATAAGATGAACCAGGCAGTGATCAGAATGCCCCAAAGCTGCCCTGTGGGTTACAGAGTGATATGCATTCTTGGGAACCGTGTAGTAATGATCCAGTGTGTTATTTTCTCTGGTGGCACAATTAATACGATGACTGTATTTTGTTAATTCGTGGGTTAAATTTAAGCTTGGCTCAGTGGTAGTTTCTCACCTGTCATGCAGAAGGCCAGAGAATTCCCACCCAATGCCTGAACCCCAGCCGCTGGGTGCAGTGGCAGTACCAAGTCTGGATAAAATTGGAGGGTTACGTAAGCAAGGATATCTGGCGTTCAGTGTAAAGTTGTTATGCATCATCTGTAACACTGTATGTGAAACACCTCTTAGCTTTGAATAAAAATACAAAGCTTGAAATGTATATACTGGCCTTTACTGTAAGTGGAACAAGAATTAATGCAATTCTTGTACAGTAAATGCACATTTATACCCGATATGCAATTTTTTATTATTTCATTCCAGAATATGGTAATTAAACTTAAAATATAAAGTATTTATATTGACAAAATAATAATAATAATCAAAGAATAATATCTTAGGAATTTTAGGAAATAATCTTTCCATGCCCTCGCTCTAACACATCATGCTGTCTACAGTAACAGTAACCTGCGCAGAAACATGCCTGGAGGTTTGCTCTTAATGAGTCTCCAGTGTGAGTTTTACATAACAGTCAGAAATGATGCTGCATGTTTAGGGAAAGAGATGTTTCCACTTTGTGCAATGATTTTGTCTTGTTGATTTTGTCTTGTCTTGTTGAGAGGGTGTTGACAGAACGGCCGCTAGAGTTACAGCTACTGTAATGCAAGTGAGATCGGGAACTAACTGTGAAATTCACATTAAAAAGTCTAGCTGTTCACAAAGTGCTGATGAGTAAGACGAGAGGAATAAAACCATGCAGGAAGTGCAGCTCTAGGAAAATAATCAACGTTGGTATTGTAACAGTAATTCCAGTGGTGGAGTACAGGGAACACACAGGTATAAGATAATTACATACGTATTGTTTATTCAGCTCAGCGTATATCCACTTCTCCATCCACCCCGAGACACTGACACTATGTGTTACATTATTGTTAAAAGTTGCGCATGTGAGTAAGTGTACCGTGCCTGCCTTTATCTCAAAACTCCAAACCTGTGACAGGAAACGCTTCATATCGGCATGCCTGAAGATTTTGCTCATTTGCGTTCATCATCAAGGTACATTTTGACGGGTTTGCGGAGGGCACAGTGGCTGATATCATCACTCCTTTGGTTGGTAACTATAAATGCCCACAGTATCCTTCCTCTGACCCCTTGTTTGGTGGCAGAATTGTCAAGCAGATGGAGAAGTGGACGATAACAGCTACTTTCGTCTGGCTATCATGTCAGACTACGTAAGTCTTTCAAAGATGCCACTGTAATATAGTTTAAAGGTATTGATTTGGTTTATTTCATGCACACAATAAAACCATTGTAAAACACACCAAAATGTGGCCGCTTGTGGAAAATGGAAAATTATTATTTCACTCATCTTTCATACCACTTATCCTGTTCAGGGTCCTGAGGTCTTGCAGCCTATCCAATGAGACTTCGGGGTACATCCTAGGAAGGGTGCCAATCCATTGCAGACACACACTACACACAATTTGGGAACGCCAACTGGCATCTGCATGTCTTTGGTCTCCTGGAGGAAACGACCCTGGGGGTGCAAGCGCTAAGCACTACACTACTGTGCTGCCTGTGGAAAATTACTCATCGTCTATACCGCTTTGTCCTGCATACAGGGTTGGGGTGAGTGCAGACCCAGGGGGAGTGCAACCTTTTCCAGGAGACTTAGGGCACAAGGCAGGGTACACCCAGGACAGGATGCCCTGCACGCACACACACGCTTACATTGACACACTGCAGGCAACTTGGGAACGCCAATTAACCTAATCTGCATGTCTTTGGACTGCGAGAGGAAACCGGAGTCACATGGTGGAAACCCACCAAGCACAGGGAGAATATCTAAACTCCATGCACACAGACCCCGAGGCAGGAATCCAACCCTTTTGACCCTGAAGTTGCGAGGTCAGAGCGCAAGTCACTATGCCACCGTGCCGCCTGTGGAAACTTAGGGTGGGAAATAATCAAATTCACAAGGAAGACGAAGTGAACTATCCAAATAAAAAATAGCTTCCAGAACAAATGACCTTGTCCTTAATACACCGTGTGCACAATAATTAGGCAAGTTGTATTTGTGGGGATAAATTTAATTATTGATAGACTACCGTGCTCTCAGTCAATCCAAAATGTTAATAAACCTCGTACCTGAGTATTTAAGAAAGAAAAAGTGAAAATATCTAAATTTACACAATTATTGGGCAACTGATAGTGTGCAGAATAATTATGCAACTAGATGAAAAATGGGGATTTTTTCCCCCCATCTTCTCACTTGTCTATTTTCAACGGGTAAAGTGAGAATAAAATACAAACAGTTTAATATATAACAATAAAAATAAACAAATAAAAATCAGTAACCAATATAGCCACCTACTGTACAACTTTTTGTGCAGCAGCAACCACAGCCTCCCAGACACTGTTTAGAGAGGGTGTACTGTTTTCCTTCACTGTAAATCTGCCATTTAAGAAGGACCACAAGTTCTCACTTGTGTTTTAGGTCCGGTCAGAAGAAGGCCATGTCATTATTCTTTGATCTTTAAGGCCTTGCTAACCACGCAGTACTTAAATATCATAAATATACCTGTAAATATCATATTTAATATATTTAAATATCATATTTAATGGCCTTCTTGAAGGATGCAAACTTTTTCCTGTACCACTGCTTCAAGAAAAATGTCTTCTAAAAACTGGAAGTAGGTTTGGGTCCATCTTCAACCCGGAAAGGTTGAAGTACTCCTCCTCCACCTTGCTGACATTTGAGTCCCTGTCCCTGGATCCAGTCACGTGCCCGTCCGTATGGTTGGTTGAAAGTCACTCTCATCTCATCAGTCCATACAACCTTAGAGAGAAAAAAAACAGATATTCAGTCTCCAGGTATTTCTTGGCCCAGTCTTGACATTTCAACTTGTGTGTCTTGTTCTGTGGTGGTCGGGTTTCAGCGCTCCTTACCCTGGCCACGTCCCTGAGCACTGAACACCTTGTACTTCTGCTCACTCTGGGCGAAGGTTGTAGTTCTGGAATATAACAGGACTGGAGGATACTGGGCTCCGGGTAGCTTCACGTTTGATTCACCTCAAGTCTTTAGCATGTAGTTTGTGTCTTTTTCCCCCAATCACATTTCTTGTGACCCTGTTGACTATTTGCCACAAAATGTTTAATGGTTCTTTGATCTTAGCGGTTTTATGAGTGCTGCAGCCCTCTGAAAGACTTATTACAATTTATGACTTTAAATCAGTCAAAAGTCAGTTAAATTTTTTTTTTTTGGCCCAATTTTTCCAAGGAAAGATAGCTGCCTAATAACTATACACACACCATTCCTCTTTACACAAATACTCATCACCTGGTAAAATTTAATCCAATAAGGAGTTGGAAAATATGCATAAAAATGATGATTTGGTCAAAATCCTCATACATGTTGCAGTTTATAACACGTCATTTTACCCTTTAGTGGACAGGCCGATTGGAAATAAACTTATGAAATTCATTTACAGTATACTCACTTCTCCAGGTACACCGGTACACCACTACACCACTGAATAATTCTTAATTTCCTAAAGTAAATCTTAATCACTGCATGCTGTTGTTGATTTTTTTTTTTTTTTTTTTTGCTATAACGGTGTTTTATTTCCTAACAATCACACAATTGGTGCCATATTTCATGGAACGTCCACATGCCTAACAAGAAAGCACGCTTCTTGCCATCATTCCAGTACACCTGATAACTGAGTAAATATGTATTCATACGCTAGGAAGTACTTCCCATCGACCTGTTTTTTTTTGGGGGGGGGGGGGGGGATTTGACTTCATAACCTTTAGTAAATAAAACTAAACAAATTCCTATGTTCCAAGATGAATAAAACAGGTCAAGATGTTGCTGTAGTAACTCTAGCGACTGTTATCCTACTTTACAAAGGGCAAAAGCTTCATCATTACTCTCTTGCCTACATTGTCAGTCAGTTCACAGCTGATTGCGGCTGATATTTTGCTATGAATCCTGTGGTTTTTGTCACTGTCACACTCACACACACACACACACACACACACACACACACACACACACACACACACACACACACACACACACACACACACACACACACACACACATTCATACAGTGGCTGATTGCCAGGCAAAGTGTGAGAGTTAACAGTAACTTCAACTTTGCCTTTCTGCCACTTTATGGGTGTGTAGCGCTGCTACTGCTGCTGTTATCAGAGAAATGAGTCAAAGCACAGACAGAACCCACAAACCGTGTCATCTCTGCACTCGTCTTTTGTCAGCCCACTATTCTGTACATTTCTCAGAGAGAGAGAGAAGGAAGGGAGGGACAAAGGGACTGAATGAGTGAAATAGAGAAAGGCTAAGACAGACGCACAGACAGATAGACAGAGTGATAAACACACCTCTGTGTGAGTGTGATCTCCATTAAAGATAACAGGAAATCATTCGGATCTATTAAAATGTCATGCTAAAAACAGAAGCTGAGTGAGACAGGTAACCGCAAATTATTGAACACCGCAAGGGTAACAATGCAGCAGAAACAGATCACACCTCCAATGATCTACGATTGAGAGCAAAAGTTTGCACACCCTTATAAGGAAGGTCATCTTTAACATACATGGAAGTCTAACATACAAAGACGTTCCTTTTTGCTCACTTTCTTATTGTTTAATTTGGTTGTGTAATGTCAATATACAATACAGTGTTGTGAAAAAGTATTTAGATATTTAACTTTTTTAATTTGAATATTACACATAGAAAACCGGAGTAAACACAAAATGCAGTGTTTAAATGATGATTGCATTTAATAAAGGGGAAGAAATCTGTCCGAACCTACCTGTCCCTACAGTATGTGAAAAAGTAATTGCTCCCCTTGCTACTGTAAATCATGAATCAACTGTGATTTCTTTTGGAAAGCTGAGTTCAGTTTCACTTGCCACACCCAGGCCTGATTACTGACCAGACCTTAGACTCAGCATTTGAAAAACTGCATTTCGGATTCATCTTTGTTGATTGTTAAAATTTGTTTCATGATCTGAGTGTGACAGGAAGGGGCAAATACGTTTTTCAGGGTCATTGTGGGTTAATTGACACCAGCACTGGCAAGTCCAAGACCAGGACTAGCCAAGATCAAATAGTTCCAGTCTGTCAGCTTTCCTTGTGTGCCAAGGCTGTGTTCTATGAAAAGGAGTTAATTTTGTCAACGTCCTTGCAAGAGAAAGGGCGGGGAAAAAATGAAATCAGTCGAGGGACAGACATACATACTAATAACTGTGCAAGTGCACACATCTTGAATGCTAAACACAGCTGGAAAAATCTGCATCTGAAAGTTTCCAGTGTTTCCAGTGCTGCATTACTACTTATATACTGTGATAGACAAAAACAAATGCCCCTTTTTTATCGTACATTTTTTTGCAGATAAATGAGATTTTTTTTTTACCCTGAACTCATGTAGGTGCAGCAAATGATAGATAGATAGATAGATAGATAGATAGATAGATAGATAGATAGATAGATAGATAGATAGATAGATAGATAGATCTTTATTGATCCCAAAGAAAATTAAATTTACTCCTTGACATCATCCGTCAATGTGTATTAATTTATATAATTAATACAAGCATTCATTATTAATATATAATTTTTAACCACCCATTCCATGTCATAGTAAAATTAAGGCACAAGGTGGGGTACACCCTGGATGGGAAATCTGCACACAGTCACATACACACACAATCAATCAATCTGCACTACATGTCTTTATACTGTGGGAGGAAACCGGAGTACCCAGAGAAAATCCACCAATAACGGGAGAACAAGCAAATTCCACACCCACTCAGACTGGAGGCGAGATTCTAACCAGTGCTAACCACTGAGACACTGTGTCACCACTTCACATTTTTAGTTTAGTTTAGTGCTCTTCCTTTCTTCATTTTAACACCCAAACTGTAGTTTTTGTAGTTCACCAGACAAGTACAATTAAAATGAAGTTTAAAGTCTAAGTTTAAAAGACAGTGTTACAGACCAGTTCTAGTTATATTTGGGTTCCTCATGGGTCTTAGTTTTATAATAGGTTCTACGTGGAATTGTTTCTGATGGACAAACACAATAAGTGGTTGCCCTAGAGGGACAGCTGAAGAGCCCTTAAGGTTGAAAATGTTCTCTTCTTTGTGTAAGTGTAGTTTTATGCGAGCTCATTTCTGACATTTACAGTATGAGGATATGTAAGATGGATGGATCTCTAACTTTTTTTTTATATCCAAATCTTTTATTTCTAAATTGTAGTATTATAGTAAATAATCACATTTGTGACATCGCTGATTTATACTGTACATCTATACAAGTGCAACATAAAATCGTAAAAAATTGGGCCCTTTTTAAAAAAAAAATATCACAACTGCAACAATTTATACAATTGTGACTTTTTACAAATTTCATTATTGCAATAAAATCACACAACTGTCCTCTTCCTTTGATCTCAGACTTGTGAATTATTCTTACATGACTAGCTTCTACATCACAGTTGTGGGGTACGTAATGGTGACTTAGATCTGGCAATTGTGAGTTATTATTACACACAATGGTTACTTTTTATCCTATAGATATTTAGTATCATGACAATGGTGGGTAATGAATGAAATCATGATAGATGCATTGAGAACCTGACAGGTGTGTCTTTTAAAATAACAATTGACTGATGGTGTTGTCGTTGTTACTTGAGAAAAGAGGCCATGGCCATCAGGGGAAAAAAATAAAAATAAATTGATAGCTGGTAGACCCAGGGTTTTTCAACAGACCATTGGGCGGAGCATCACACTGTGTTGGCCAACATGCCTTCTTCCCATAGTGCATCCTGGTGCCATTTATTTCCCAGGTAAGTGATGCATTATGTAAAAGAAAATGTGGTCCATCAAACCAGGCCACCTGGTTCCATTGGTCCATGGTCAGGTCCAGAGGATTACTGCAGATTATAGATTTCGACAGGGGTCAGGGGTCAGCATGGGTACTCTGATCTGTCTATGCCTACACAGACACACACAACAAGCTGTTATACACTGTGGGTTTATACACCTTCCTGAGTCAGAAGTAATTTTTCAGCAAATTGTGCTATGGAAGCCCTTCTCTAGGATTCATTCAAGGTTTGCTCCCCATGAGGAAGAATGAGCCTTGGACATCAAACATGACACTGTTTGTCCTTCCTTGGACCACCTTTGGTACGTGCTAAACACCATATACCAGGAACTACAGCCCTAAAAGACCTGCCATTTTGGAACTATGCTTTAACACAGTTTTTTTTTTTTTCTAAAAGTTTATTTTTTTTAATCTAGTTAAAATTGTTAAAAGCGCCATACAAATAAAATTGAATTGAATTGAATTGAATTGGTTACTACAGTAGGTTACACTTCACCCGTTACGGATGATCAATGTATAAATTTAAATGATATTTTCTCAAACATAGCAGAAACGTATTTCATTAGCTTAAAAGTTTGTTAATTATTATTATTATTATTATTATTATTATTATTATTATTATTATTTGTTTATAAATTAAGTTTATATTATGCAAAAACAAGCTCAAAATTCATTTTTTTAAGGTTGAATCAGCACCCGTGAGGTGAAGGGTTAAAGACGTTTGCCCAGCATGTGGTACAGCTGGCAGAACAAAGTGAAAAGTTTGTGCACCTCTTTCAAATAAAGCTGCGTGAAAAACTACAAAGGGATTTTTTTAAATCAGCAGTAAAAGTTTAGGCTGAACATTTTTTAACCTCTAACTTACCTAGTTCCAGTCAGTAACCAAACACACAGTGTGGGATACAGTAAACTGTGATGGATACAACACAAGTAAAGGTAGATTTAAAAGAGGGAAAAAACCCAGAACCTACCTGTAAAAATACCATGACATCATTTTGTGTTAATACACAATCATAGGGGGATTGGTGTGATTAGTCATTTACTGAAAAAAAAAAAAAAAAAAACACTAACCGAGCTTAAGTACGCTAATGTATATATAAGATTTATTTCATGTGATGAAATTCATTTTATAATGAAACAGTGGAAATTCAGTGTTTAGCAAGAAGAAATTTGTGTTGAAATCTCAAGACTGACAAGCAGAACTCGAAGACTCTGTTGACATTACAAGCTTTGTTGTGATCTGTCTGTCTCGATGTTTCATTTCATACCCACGAGTGACGCAAATCCGTCACTGATGAGAAACACCAGTACATATGCCATTTGGATTTACATAACCAAATACTTAGGAGAATTGATCATTATTGCAGTGATTAATACTGTGCTTTAGCCGCAACCCTGAATGATATAGTGAACGCCTTCTCATTTTTAAACAACCACGTCAGAAGACTTATCATGGAAAATCTTTAATTTTGTTCAAATTTTGACTGAATCAAACAAAGAAAACAACTAATGAAATTACTGAAACTACTAGAATTGGGTTAAGAATTGCCGAAGCATCATCTTCACATGAGAACTGTGCTGAGAAAATGTAAAGATCAGATCAGAACATCACTTAAACGCTGGTGAAGTTGCATCATAAAACATGGAGAGTAGAAATCAGAGCTGTGTTTAATAGTGAAAGTAAGAACATTTACACACACACGCACACACACACACACACACACACACACACACACACACACACACACACACACACACACACACACACACACAGTGAGACAAGATCTCATATGAATCGAACTAAACTGCAACTATTAGAATAAAAGTTGTTAGGGAGAATAAAAACTGAACTTTGGACTGATGGAAAAAGGTCATGTGGTCCAGCTGGACTCATCAGACCACATGACCTTTTCCCATCACTCCAAAGTTCAGTTTTTATTCTCCCTAACAACTTTTATTCCAGAGCGATGTGGGCGTCAGGGTAAGAAAGTACACAGCATTTCTGTTCGAAATGTAGAGGGCAAAGTTTTATTTTTACATGATTTTTTTCCAGATTTATTTATTTATTAACATATAAATTAAAACTGAATTACATAAAAATTTGGACTTAAATTAAATTTGTTATAACTAGCATGTTTATTATTTATTATTTATTATTATTATTATTATTATTATTATTATTATTTTCATTCATTTGCATTTTTTTAAGTAATTTCCAAACACATATATATATATATATATATTTTTTTAAAGTTATTTTTTAACATTAATGTTTCATATGTATGGCACACATTTTTTAAATTTATTTTAATAATCCAAGTTACTAAGCTGATTGGCCGAGCTCTCTCAGAGGGGAGGGATGAGAGGTACTTGGTGCTCCCACATTAATTACGGCTCTACAGCCAATCAGGGGCGTCTGTGAGCTCACGCGAGCGAAAGGAGTGGATAGCGCTGTCCTCCGAGTGTGTGACTCCGCCCCAACGGTGCGCGAGCGAGCGGTTCGAAAAGATGCGGTCGACTGGCGTCACGTGGTTCGGGGGAAACACGTGATAGTCTTCGGCCCTCCCGGCTGAGTGGTAGTAGTAGCCTTAATGTGGGAGCCCCCTAGTGACGGGGAGGAATTGGACACGACTAAAATTAGGGAGAAAATCAGGGAAAAAATACAAGAAAAAATAAAAATTTCTCTCTCTCTCTCTCTCTCTCTCTATATATATATAAATCCAAGTTACATTTTTTAAACGTAATTTTGCAAATATAATTTTTTATGTTTTCTTTTTAAAATATTTTTTTTTATTTACTGTTCAATTTATTAAGTATTTTTTCCACATGTTTTCTGCAAATTTTCACATGCTTATTTGCAACTTGTATGCTTTCGATTTCCATCTGTCATTTTTTTTTACAAAAATATAATTATTTCCACACGTTCACATATTTCACAATAATATTTTTGCATCGACTTTATCACCTGACTAATTCATTTTTCTGTTCTTTTTTTTTCCTATTTCCCATTTTTGTCTTGTTTTTCTGCCCTCGATTCATTCTTTTTTTTTTCACACGTTCTTCTTTCTCGTGTGTGTGTGTGTGTGTGTTTTATTTTTATTTTACACATTTTACCCATGAGTTGTTAGAAAATCAGGAAAATGAGTCACATGTATTCTTCACACTCTTGATGTTTATCTCCATGTGTAGAGATCTGATCAGCTTTTTAATTTTTTTTACTTTTTTTTTTTTTTTTAAAGAAGCATGATTCATTTACTTTCACATGATCAAGCTCATATGTGGGGCATATGGTTAGATTTTTCACATCGTCATTTTTTCCCAGTATGTTCAAGCGCATTGATTATCTGCGTGCACACATACACACACACACACACACACACACACACACACACACACACACACACACACACACACACACACACACACAGCATATTAGTGGAGATAGGAAGCACATGTGACATGGAAACTTTCTATAAATATTGCACTCAAACACAAGATACACCACTGTGGATAACAGTAGAAGTAAATTTTCTGTAAATATAAGTCGTGTGTGTGTGTGTGTGTGTGTGTGTGTGTCAGTGTGTATGTGTGTGTGTGTGTGTACATGCCTCACCACACTGTAGCACACGTTTAGACTTTGGTGTGTAAATGTCTGGCAAGTTCCTGCCCACACTTTCCAGCTATCAGAGTGTAATCTGACTGAAGTCTCCTGCGTGCCTCCTCTCCTCAGCACTGCGTGGGAGAAACCATCTCAAAATTCAACTGACATCAACACACTCCGGCGAGCGTTTTCCCAAAAACCAGAGCGATTGTGGTTGAACGCAATACTGAGTTATTACTCTGAACTCGCCAGCTCTGACTTATAACACTAATCGCTTGTTTTCTGACTCTGAGAAGTCTCTCTAGGCTAAATATCAGCTTATCTAATCTGACAGAAATGATTAATAGTCCCGGCAAATACTGCAGTGGTTCAAACTTCTGTAATAATAATAATAATCTGAAGGTCACAGGTTTAAACCAGGAACTGTTCAGATGTATAATGAGAAAAAGTCGCCCTGGATAAGGGCGTCTACCAAATGATAGAAATGCAAGTAACTACAGTTTTGTTCAGATTTTGACCAGCGTTGCTCACATTTGTGCATTCGGTTAGAAATGTACATATATAGCATGCAGTATATACCGGAAAATTGTAAAGGATTTAATAATAATCTTGCTATCTTTAATAATCATTTAGAACATCAGGTTCGATCCTGGCGAAGCAGCATACAGAGAATACTAGATCGGGAAAAATGTAAAAACACAAAACATTTATAAATATTGCTCAATATCAAACTCAAAGCCATATTCGCACAATAGACTTCTTCTTTTCCTTTTTTAAAGTTTTGATTAACTGCTACAAACTGGACTGGAACTGTAATGGATTGCACCCTGGGTAAACATGGGTAGCACCGTCACCTTTCACCTTAGGGATCCAGGTTCGATTCCCACCTCAGGGTCTGTGTGCACGGAGTGTGCATGTTCTGTCCCCGTGACCGTGGTGGGTTTCCTCCGGGTCCTCCGGGTTCCTCCCACAGTCCGAAGACATGCAGATTAGGCTAATTGGAGTTCCCAAATTGCCCATAGAGTGTGTATGAGTGTGTGTATGTTTGTGCTAAGCGATGGATTGGAAGCCTGCCCAGGGTGTACCCCACCTCGCGCTCTACGTCTCCTGGGATCAGCGATGAGTGAGAGTGAGAGTGAAACATGAATAGCTTAACCCTATCTGCTCCAGCTATATCGTGGCTGACCCTGTGATCTGACCTCAGCTTCCTAACAAGCTCTGATATACAAAAAGGAAAAAAAAAAAAGAAGGATTTCACTGTGCTGTAAAGTACTGTACATGTGAAAAATAACGCCTTTTCTATAGTGGCGTCCTGTAGGAAATGTAAATCCGCGTTTTGGCCTGTTTTGTGTCACATGACTTGGTTCAAAAAAACATTATGGCTGCCTGTACAGGGGGAAGACACCCACTATTTCCTATTTCCCTTTCAGGGGTCTCCACAGCGAATCATTTGCCTCCATTGAACTCTGTCCTCTGCATCCTCTTCTGTCACCCCAACTAACTTCATGTCCTCTCTCACTGCATCCATAAATCTCCTCCTTGGTCTTCCTTTAGACCTCCTGCCTGGCAGTTCCAACCTCAGCATCCTTCTACCAATATGCTCACCATGTCTCCTCTGAACATGTCCAAACCACCTCAATCTGGCCTCTCTGACTTTATCTCCAAAACATCTAACGTGGGTTGTCCCTCTAATGAAATCATTCTATCGTTCACTGTAAAAAATTGCTGTAATTTTTACAGTAAATTTTACCAGTAAAGTATTGTTTCATGGTTTTACAGTATTACATTGTAAAACGCAATGCACCCTGGGCCATTAGATGGTTACAACTGTTTACTACTTATTTCACAGTAAAGTATTAGCACGGAAAACAGGCGGCACGTTTTTTCTTTGAATAAAGTGAAAACCGAGGTTTTACTGTATATTTGCCACGAGGAACAGGGAGCGAGCGAGTGATGGCTGGAGACAGTGATTTTGAATTAACATTAATGTAAGTGTTAACCGAGGTTTTACTACACATTTTCTCCGAGAAACCAGGCGAAATATAGTTCGAATGTACGTTAATGTAGGCGTGCACGGCGCGTTTAAGGAATATTCACACTGAGAAACCAGGCGGGAGTGAGTAATGACCGGCGCTGGAGATAGTGATTTTAAATTAACATTAATGTAAGCGTTAACCGAGGTTTTAATACACATTTTCTCCGAAAAACGAGTGAGTGATGGCTGGCGCTGGAGAATGCTGCTTGAATCAACGCTAATGTTAGCACAATCAGGTATAAAGCTTTTCTGCTAGTTGTAAGCTAGCTTAGTTGTACTGCCTTTTTTTTTCTTTTACAAACAATCGTAAAATTATGTCAGACTTTCCAGTAATCACTTTTATTGTGAATTTCGTTAGTTTCACGTTGTTAAAATGATAAACTTATAGTAAGTGAAATAATATCTTAATTGCAGTATTATGTTTTAATTCGAAAATCAATTCATTAATAAGCAGTGGTGCGAGTTTTTCATGCATTATTACAACGTTAGCCCGACCAACAGTTAACATACTTCAGTGGTTTACACTCCTACTCCTGTATATTAACACCATGTCTGTTTTACTTGCCTATAGATGAGTTATAGTTGTTACTGTTAACTGTTTAAAATTACATGGACCTTTACTGAGCACCTATTACTTAGAGTTAAAACGACTTTAAAATGTAATAAATTATGTACATTTGCAAGTTGTGTAGCCATGAGTTTGAAACAATATTAGCCTTTACTCAGCATATGAAGCTACACAAAAATGCACCAAACCAATCTTTCATTTGTGGTGTTCCAGAATGTTCACATCCTTTTAGAAAGTTTGCTCCATTTAAGTCTCATTTGTACAGAAATCACAAGAAATATCAGCTATCTAGCAGAAGGGCTCAAACAAATGACTCTGTACTAATTTGTCCCATTGAAGGTAGCCAGTTTCAGGATTTGAAAGATTTCATTTCTCATTTGAAGGGCCATTTGAAAGAGGGCAGAGAAATTTGTTGTCCTTTTAAGGGTTGTGACAAAACATATAGAGTAAAATCCACATTTGCGTCTCATTTGTCTAGAGCACACACAAAAAAAAAAAACGCTCATTTGAAGATGTGCATGATACTGTGCTGGTTAACCGGTGTGAAATTGTTAGGCCTACACATAAGCTTGATAACTCCATAATTGATGATGAATATGACAGTAGTGTGCCAGATGAGGGTGATGATGTTCTTGATGTGGATGAAGCACTCTTTTTAAATAATTTGACATGCTCATGCAAACAACATACTACAACGTAAAGCCATAAATGCTAATCCAGCGCCATCCATAATGGATCTTAAAAGCAGCTGGCCATATCTCTTTACACTGAAAGAACTTTACAATCATTTCAGGTTACTGACAGACATCTCTATCCTTGAAAAAATGGAAGCAGCAATTGAGGACAAAGGAACAATGATTTTGCAGTTTTTTCAGAAAAAGCCTACTAATGAAGAGGTGAAGCAAGTCCTGTCAAAGTTTGATGCCACTGAATCTACCCTCTTGGGACCTTGTGTTATTCTACTCGTAATGGCTCATTTCAAAGAGAAGGTGGATGCCCTGATTATACAAGTTGATGTAAGTGTTTGATTAGATATCCCTTTGTAGTACTAATATGAATCTCTGAATGCCCACCCTGTGTGACCATGTACAACCCACATTTCAGGCAACAGCCACACCTGCAGATGTGGAGGGGTCGATGTCTTTGCCAGATTCTCCAAGATTGATTGTTCAAGGTAGAATTTATTAAGTTCTATATCACAACACCATGTATTTGTACTTCAAGGTACCTCATTGCCTGTATAATTGTTCATTGATTTTACGTGAGACTCTGTCTTCGATGAAGTGGATGATAAGCATCGAGGGTCAGGTGGTCATATCTCCACATCCAAACTTTGTGGCAGGTCTGGCAGCTGCCTTTGCCTCATTCTATACTTTCAACTTTGAATACCAAGAAGAAGCTTCCTGCACCCTTGAATTCATCCAGAGGTAAATCATTATTATTATTAAAATACAAGAGAAAATGTAGATATTGAATGACATGGAAGCTGTATTTATACATCCATCAGTCTAATGCAGAATTAAGCAGAATTAAATTTATTATCAGGCAGATAAGCTGAATAGTGAAGAGATCTCAGTAAGGTTGACATACTTCTCCAAGAGAATAAAGAATATATGAGACCGGCATGGATGGTACAAAAGACAGGCTTTATAAGTGCATACCCATTTGATGACAGTGTTTTATGCTGTACTCAACCCTGTCAAAATATAAAAAGCTTCACTGAGAAAAAGGCATATTTCAATGCAAGTGTAGGTGTAGGTAGGAGATTATTTGGTTAATACTTTTAATTTGTATAATGCTGTTGGAACAATGTAGTTTGGAGGTTGCGTTGATGAAATTGTCCACCTCAAAATCAAAAATACGTATTTTTCTGTAGGGCTATTAATCCATCTAGATTGTTTGGCGCGAGTTGCCAGGTTTTGAAAATATTGGCCATGTACTGTAGATGTATAGATGCATTATGAGACTAAATGGCAGTAGGGTTGTGGTATTCAAGAGTGAGGTGATAAATTAATGTGAATGGGGAGGGGGGTTTGAGCATTGATGGGGCGAAGAGCGTAAAAGGTTTACCCTTGATTTTGCAGGTGTTTTGTGGGGATCAATCCAAGCACTGGCTCCAAGACCACTGTCAGAAAGGCTCTGAGTAAAACCAGTGGACAGATGGTACAGAAGAAGAAGCAGGCCATGAATGCAAATGTCTGCAGTCTCCTAAGGAGGTTAATGGACTTTGATTGGCTGTGTGTGTAGGTGTATGACTTCTCTGTTTCCTTTACACATGTGTACATGCACTTTCTTCTACATGCACATTAGACACACATGCATTCACACACTCAAGTAAACAAAAATTACATACACAAAACACAGATTTACACACTCAAACCAACAAATGTAATACACACATTCATAAACTCATACACAAACATTACACATGCACAAAATTCACACTCAGACACAAGCATTGCACGCAGGTGTAAAACTTTTAGATCATTTCGTGGAACTCACACACAAACACTCTAACACACATATGCACACACACCTACACATATTATCACTCTCTCACACAAACAAACTCACACACATATTCACATATAAACATATGAAGTCTCATACAAACGGTCATTCACATACAAACATTACACATGCATAGTTTAGATAATTCCTTTGTGAAAGTAAGAATGCATCTTCAAGTTCCTGTTCGTGTTGATTATTATATGCCAATATACTGTATATATTTAGATTAGCCATGTTCAGATAAAATGTCTCAGTGCTGAGTTGCTTACTCAGAACAACTGACTGCAATTCACTCACTCACACACAACATTACATACAAACCAGGACAAAAGATTACACACTCACTCACTCACTCACTCACTCACTCACTCACTCACTCACTCACTCACTCACTCACTCACTCACTCACTCACTCACTCACTCACTCACTCACTCACTCACTCACTCACTCACACGCACACACATATGCACAACTGCACTACCTCTCATGACTTTATATGCAGTAATACAACTCAGGATGTTGAATGCAGTATATGATATTTGCTTAGTTTTTTATTTTAGCCATGTTCAGATTTGAGAGATTCAGATTGAAAATTCTTCAATGGTGAATTACTGTCAGAACATTTGACTGAATATGAGTCAGATATAAAGGAAAGAGAATCTACCTCATTGCTATTAAGGCTGTTTGCAATACAGTAGAATGTTTCTTATTTTCCAGTGTTTACTGGCTTGGTGTGGATCTTTATCTTTGTGATGTTTTGCCCATTTTACAATAAAATACTAAAAAAGTACAATGTGTTCTTTGTTCTGTATAGGTTATACAAATGAGATTTGTATATTAATTTGTATATTAATATTTAAATGCTATTTTAAATTGCTGTATTTTTACAGAAAATTACTCCAAATATTTTTTACAGTACTTTATTGGCAACTGCAGTTGCCAGGTAATTACTGTAATTAATACAATTACAGTAAGTTAATGCAAATACAGATTTCAGTATTTAACTGTAAAACATAACATTACAGTGGATTACTGTAAATGATAATTACAGTAAAGTACAATAAATAAAAAACAGTAAAACTCTGTAATTTTTTAAACAGTAAATAACTGTTTTTCTGACACAGTAATGTACTGTGATATCATTCATGGTATATTACCGTGAATTTACAGTTCTTTACTGGCAACTTTTTTGCCAATAATTTACTGTAAATTTCACAAGCAATTTTTTACAGTGTTGTAGCCATCCTTGTCCCTCCCAAAGAGAACCTCACCATCTTCATCTCTGCTACCTCCAACTCTGCCTCCTGTCTTTTCTTCAGTGCCTCTGTCTCCCAGCTACAAAGCATCGCTGGTCTCACCACGGTCTTGTACATCTTTCCTTTCATTCTCGCTAATACTCTTTTGTCACGCAACACACCTGACACTTTTCTCCACCCATTCCAACCTGCCTGTACACGCCTCTTCATCTCCTTTCCACACTCTCCATTGCTCTGGACCATTGACCCTAAGTAGTTAAAGTCCTGCACCTTCTTTACCGCTGCTCCCTGTAGTCTGTAGTCTTGCTACAGCTAACCTTCATTCCTCTGCTTTCCAGAGCATACCTCCACCAGTCTAGATTTTCATCCACCTGTTCCCTGCTCTCGCTACAAAGCACAATGTCAATGTCTCACATCATCGTCCAAGGAGACTTCTGCCTAAGCTCAATCTAATCTGCTATCCTGTCTATCACCATAGCAAACAAGAAGGGGCTCAGAGCCGATCCTTGAGACAGACCTAACTCCACATTGAACTCTTCTGTCACACCTACAGCACATCTCACCACTGTCTTACAACTCTCATACAGGACATACGTGTCCTGCACCACTCTAACATACTCCTCTGCCACTCCAGGCCTCCTCATACAATACCACAGCTCCTTTCTCAGTCATACGCTTTCTCTAAAACTACAAAGACACAATTCAACTCCCTATTACCTTCACTGTACTTCTCCATCAGCATCCCCAAAGCAAATACTGCATTTGTTGTACTCTTTCTAGGCATGAAACCATATTGCTGCTCACAAATGCTCACCTCTGTCCTTAACCTTAACCTTAAGCTTCATTGTATGGCTCATCGGTTTTATTCCTCTGTAATTGCCACAATCGGCACATCCCCTTGTTCTTAAAGACTGGCACTAATACACTTCTCCTCCATTCCTCTGGGATCCTCTCACTCTCCAAAATCTTGTTAAACAGACTAGTCAGGAACTATACTGCAACCTCTCCTAAGCACTTCCATACCTCCACAGGTATGTCATCAGGACCAACTGCCTTTCCACTCTTCATCCTCTTTAATGCCCTCCTCACTTCACTCTTACTGATTTTTGCTACTTCCTGCTCCACACCAGTCACCTCTTCTACTCTTTGTTCTCTTTAATTGTCTTCATTCACCAACTCTTCAAGCTCTCCTTCCATCTTCCCATCACCCTCCTAGCGTCTGTCAGTACATTTCCATCCCTATCTTTAATCACTCAAACATGTTCCACATCCTTTCCATCTCTATCTCTTTGCCTCGCCAACCTGTACAGATCCACGTCTCCCACCTTAGTGTCCCATCTAGCATACAAGTCCTCATATGCTCTTTGTTTGGCCTTTGGCCACCTCTACCTTCACCTTATGCTGCATCACCCTGTACTCCTGTCTACTACCTTCTGTCCTCTCAGTGTCCCACTTCTTCTTAGCTAGCCCCTTTCCCTGTATACACTACTGGACTTCCTTGTTCCACCACCAAGTGTCCTTCTACCTGTCTCCCTGATCACATTGGCTGCAATTGTCCAGTCAACTGGAAGCACCTTCTGACCACCCATAGCCTGTCTCAACTCCTCCCTAAAGGCTACACAACATTCTTCCTTTCTCAGCTTCCACCACTTTGTCCTCTGCTCAGCCTTTGTCCTCTTCACCTTCCTCACCATCAGGATCCTTTTACACACCACCATCCCGTGTTGTTTGGCTACACTCTCCCCTACCAATACTTCGCAGTCACTAATCTCTTTCAGATTACAACACACCACCTGCGTGCTTCTGCCTCCACTCTTAAATGTCACCCTATGTTCCTGCCTCTTCTGGAAGAAAGTATTCACTACTGCCATTTCCATCCTCTTTGCAAAGTCCACCACCATCTGTCCTTCTACGTTCCTGTCCTGAAGACCAAACCTGTCCATCACATCCTCGTCACCTCTGTTCCCTTCCCCAGCATTTCCATTAAAAAATGCACCAATCACCACTCTCTCACCTCTGGTGATGCTCTACATCACTTCATCTAACTCACTCCAGAATTTCTCCTTCTCTTCTAACTCCCATCCTACCTGTGGGGCATAACCACTAACAACATCACACATCACACCATCAATTTCCAGCTTCAGATGTATCAACCTATCTGATACACTTTTCACCCCCAGAACATTCCTTACAAACTCCTCTTTCAGGATGACTCCAACTCCATTTCTTTTCCTATCCACACCATGGTAAAACAACTTGAACCCTGCCCCTAAGCTTCTAGCCTTGCTACCTTTCCACCTGGTCTCCTGGACACACAGCATATCTATCTTCATTCTCTGCATCATGTCAACCAACTCTTTTGCCTTCCCTGTATTAGTCCCAACATTCAAAGTCCCCACTGTCACTCCTAAACTCTTGCCTTTCCTCTACTCTCTCTGCCTATGAACATGCCTTCCTCCTCTCGTTCTTCGACCAACAGTAGCCCGATTTCCACCAGCACCCTGTAAGTCAACGGCACGAGTGGCAGTCGTTGTTGACCCGGGCTACGACCCATCTGGTATGGAAATCCTGTTAATAATTCGCATCATTTGGTTTGGCAAATGTTTTACGTTGGATGCCCTTCCTGCCACAACCCTCTGCATTTATCCAGACTTCGGACCGGCACAAGAATCCACTGGATTGTGCCCCCCCCCCCCCCCTGTGGTTGCATTCTGAATTGACTTGATTACACAGTATATTTTCAATACTCCATATAAAATGATTTATCATATTATCGTTATGATTCCTTACTTTGTCGTGAGATTTCAAAATGGAATTGAATCACGTTATGTGGGTTGTGTCATTGCATACCACACCCACGTTCTGCTGTAGTTCAAGCCATAAAATAAAACTTCATTTAAGTTAAGCTCGGTGTAAGCAATAAAATCATGTTTTGATGAAAAACCTATTTTCCTGTACTGTAATAAATTCTCTTCAATCTGACTCACCACATATTCCAGTTTCTTCAGTTCAAGGTACAGAAGATGTAGGATGGAGTAAGCAGTTGATTATAAAGAGCAGTGTATGAATCATTTTATTTTTTTAGTCAGACAATAATATAAAACTCCTAATCGAAATGATGAATATTTCATTTAAATGCTGATGAAGGATAATGTTTAATGAGGTTATGTGTCTCCATATGATGTGCAATATGTGGAGCAGAACATTACAATGAACATACAGTATGTGATGCTAGTAAATCCTTCGTGATTTCTTTTGTGGGATGCACCTTTTTCAGCCGCCTTTTTCAGTTTTTATTCAAAAATATCTTTAGTCTAGAGTATTTACAACATTGATAACTGTATATCCATCATCAGTTTTTATTTTTATTTCGGCGTTGTTGTTGATGGTGGTGGTGTAGGCGTAGTCCAAAACCCTGTATGTGTGGTCCAAAACCCATGGTGTGTCCTTAAAAGAGAGGAAAGACTATGAATCCAATGGAATGTACATGATTAATGTGTAATTAAATACCACCTCACCCCGCCCATTGAATACCCCATCTAGCACCCCAAGTCTCCTGGGAAGGGCTTCCTGAATACAGGATACAGTGGTATAGACGATAAGTGAGCGAGTGAGTGAGTAACACCACCTCTCCAGAAAAGTTAACAGAGTTGGGAAATCACTTTTACCTTTGCTTTTACAGAAATGTATATCCTTGTTATGTGTGTATTTTTATGTTTTTATCTGAGTGTTTCTTTATTAAATTTTATAAACATTTACTTATTTATTAAACATTTTAATTATTTATAAAATTTTCATTTTTTTTTTAAATACAAGGAAAATACATATTTATTGTTACTATTGAAAGTTTTTTTTTTTTGAACAAGTAACAGTTCTTGGTAGAACTGAGGATGGACTTGTCTTCTTTAACTTGAAAAAACAAACGAACAAATAAATATAAAGGAAAGAACCTCATTGTTCCCAGTATATTCTGTACACTGGGAACTATACTGGATGTTTTTCAAAACTATGAAAGAACACATATGGCATTAGGTAATTATGTAACAACAACAACAACAACTGTCAGTTGTTATTTTAAGACATGAAGGTCAGCTGTTCTGGAACAGTATTGTGTCGAGTGCGTTTGTAAAACCCATCGAGCTCCATGATGAAACTGTCTCTCATGAAGACCTTCCCAGGAAAGCGAGACCAAAACTAAGCTCTGCTGCAGAGGAGAAGATCATTTAGAGTCACCAGCCTCAGACATCACCAATTAACTCCTCAGATTAGAGCCGTTATGAAGCTTCACAGAGCAGAAGTAGCAGATATACATCTCAATATCAATAACTGTTCAGAGGAGATTATTGTGTAGTTTGGATAAAAACCTTCAGCATTGATTTACAGTGTAGAAAGAAATAAAAATCAGGAACGACCGTGGAGTTAGAATAAGGGGGTGTCCAAACTTTTGACTGGTAGTGTATGTGTGTGTGTATGTGTGAATTTCAAAAATTTTTTTAAGTAGTATTTTAAATAGTTGTATATTTTCTTAAATCTAATTTTACTTGCCAATAATATTTATTTGTCAATCATTACAGTTTCAAAATTGAAATAAAAAAAGGACAGGATGGTGATTTCTCATATAATTCAATTCAATTCAATTCAATTTTATTTGTATAGCGCTTTTAACCATTGTCATCGTCGCAATGCAGCTTTACACAATCAAAAGAATGATTTAAGTTTGTAGTTTGTGAATGTGTATGAATCAAAAATGGTCACGTAGTCAGACAGTCCCTGATGAGCAAGTCGAGGGCGACAGTGGCAAGGAAAAACTCCCTGAGACAAAATGACAGTGTAAAGATCATTGCGATACGTTAAATATACAGCTGATCCAGACAAATCAGACAATAAACGTTGCTAATGAATCACTGCTGTTCGAAATCTGATTCACAGCTCTAATAACAACATATTTTCACAGTTTCTCTCTAAGAACAAGTGCATTAATATAAACATAATTTATCATTATAAACATATATATATATATATATATATATATATATATATATATATATATATATATATATATCATATCATATCATATCATATCATATCATTCGTGTTGTTTTGAGACAACAAAGAACAACATGCGTCTGCCCATGTGGTGGTTATACTTATTGTAATAATCACACAGTCTAGGTTAAAAATAAAAAAGGATTAGAGTGCGATCTCATAGCTCACACCACATGCATTAAAAATTTTAACATAAACTATTTCATTTCCTTCTCGTCTCATCCACGTTGAGACACGTCGACGCTGTAACACTACACGTTCTCCTGTCTGCGCTTAGTCACAGGATGCCCACACTGTCCTGTTGCTGAGTCGGCATGTCAGATTTAAAGCACGATGCCCTCATGCGTGTTATACGAGTCGTGCTATTAGTGGATCATCTTTCCTGTTATGAGCACGTGTGCTTGAAGTGCTTAAATACACTGGGGAAGGAGTGAAAACAGGAAACAGGTGGGTTTTCAGGTGGAGGCGGTGGTCTAATTAAAATGCTAATAGTTATTTTCGGGTATTATCAGTATAGTAGTGCGATCGAGACTGATATTCATAAACATAATACACATCTCAATGGCACATCATGGTTGAATTCCTGAATTCTGATTGGTCAGAAGATAACTAGAAGAAGAATCGCAGCTGCAAATCGCCGCCGTATTTCAATTTTACCGGCTCATTTACACGGACTTGGGTATTCACTGGGGACAAAAGTAATGGCACCCTATGAGCAAAGGAAGAGTGTGTTCTGTACATTTCTTGTAAGCCGCAGTGGCTGAGCAGTATTATTAAGATTTAACACACACACACACACACACACACACACACACACACACACACACACACACACACACACACACACACACACACACACACTCCTCTTAGGAGGTACTCGCAACCCTGGCTTCAGAAAGTAAAAGTTTTGCTACATAGTATTTGTTCCATCTATTGACATTTGGGCTTGAACTAATTAGTGTACTAATTTTGTGCTGGTTTTGATAATAGTTGGAACAACTACAGTATGTGGCGTGACTTTGACCCTCTGAAGCCGGAGGTTCACCACTATTTTGTTGTTTTTTGCCCTGAACATTCCTGCCAATGAACATTCCTGCCAATTTACAAGTACTAAAGATCTTCACGACAGTTGACACTTTCTCCGTGAACCTATTTTTCCCCCCGAACCTCATGAAAGAGAACTGCTACAGTATGATGAAAGCGCTAACAGAAACCTAAGATATCATATTTCACATCAGGACATGCTGTTATAGGAAAAAGAAGCAACCTTTGGATTCCCTTGTCAATAATTTTCCTACATCAGTACATCCCCAAGTGTTGAATGCCATACTTACTTATTACAAAATAGGCTATACAGTACTGTATAGTGTGTAACAACAGAACATTGATGGAACAGCCGTCCTGATATAGTTCTAGATGTGAAATAAATAGTTTGAAAGTAAATATGTAACATTACTAAGAAGTATTCATGCAGAATTCTCAGATTTAACTCCTACGCTAAAACGGGGTAAATCTGAGTAATTTCCGCCATTTTCATATTTTCTTGAAACAAAATGTATTTTACATTTGTAAAAGCCAAATTAAGTATTCATAATGATAACAGTAATAGTAACTACGGTAGTAAAGCTTTATATTATGTTTAAACTACGTACTTCATGAAACTTAAAAATGTTTAAAAACATCATATTTTTTGGCCAGATTTTTCCTGACCAATGGTGTAAATTTGGCAGAATGGAAAATATCACCCTCAAACGTCACCATTTTTAATGCCAAAAAAACTGGTTTACGCTCTGACACTTGCCCCAACGTCGTTTCTCTGCATACAATGTTTGTAAACAAATACTGATGATAATGCAGAAAACGGTAAACAAAGTATTTCAAACATGGTATAGCAAAACTGACATGTCTGTGCGTCAAATTCATCCAGATTTTCCCAAAAACCTCAATCACACGCTCGTTAGGAAAAATGGCAACAGTTAATATATAAATAACAATATAACCATGTGCCATAAACATAGGTCTTAGTAACTGCGTAAGTTAAAAATGATATAAGATTACCTCTCCAGCAGCAGTTAAAATCATGTTTTTGTGGTCATTGACTGAGATTGGGATTATATTATAACCAAAATCTAAACATATACACAATTCACCGTCCTCCACAACATGGCCGCAAGTAAATTACCCGTAGACGGGCTGGTGACTTTCAGAATGTGCTGGCCGTAAATCCCCCGACTTCCTCCCTCCTCCCTGGATAAAAACGTGAAGTCTGTATTTACCCCCAAACTCCAGTTTATTCATGACTTCTCCTCACCTACTTTCATGAAGGAAAGTCTGTCACAGCTTGTAAGTATAGACAAAATAATGCCATTATTCTTCAGTTCATTTTAATGTCAGAGATTTTGCCGTGAAGCTGTGGGCACTGTCACTGAACTCATGGAGCATTGTGACCTTTTCATGTCGAGCTATTTTAGCAGCGCAGAAGCCACAAGATGGTAACGCTAATAGAAAGCATCTAAAGCCTCTGCTCATGCTGACAAGGATCTAATACTTCTTTTAAGATTACTGAACCTGTGTCTAGACACCTTAAATATTGTAAGAATTAATTTATTTAAAAAAAAAAAAAAAAAAGTAGGAAAAACATCTGAATATAGACATACATACTCTATAAAATTATTTTGATGTATTCATAGTAATGAAAAATTTTACAATTATACAATTTCCTGTTTAGTCTTGGTGTTGTTGTTGTTGTTGTTGTTGTTGTTGTTGTTGTTGTTATGAATTCATTACTGCACGGTCTTTACAATTTGCTGCCTGCTTTATGAAACAATTTCTCCCAAATATATGACAGCACATCCATAATGCTGATCATAAATGTTTGATAGTCTGGAGAAAATCTAGCTCAATTCTGAAAACAGGCAAGAAATCGTTATAGAAATGTAATGTTTAATAAGGTGCAAAAGTCTTAGGCATCCTGCTTGGCCTTGTTACTGTACAGTATATGTGTTTAGTTTATGACCATCATTAAGTCAGTGCAAAAAAAGAAACATTTCTGATTTCCAAACATTAGTGTTTCAGAAATAGGACAATTATGACCAAAAAAACACCCAAAACCCAGAAAGCTTCTTTGTTATGTTGCATGGAAAAAAAAAAAGAGAATAAAAAAAAGAAAAACGCACCTGTGACAAAGTGCTCATGGATGACCACAGGATGTTCACTAACACCCGGCAGCTGATTTCCTAATGATGAACCGCACTAATTGTTCCTGCAACTATATTTTAGTTAAAGACTTGTCACAACAATTATATATTTTTTATAGCATTTTTGAATGGAGAAACTGTTTTTTTAAAGACACCCTTGCTCAAGCAGATACTTGTGTGTGTCTTTGAGTGTGAGACTTTTGCACAGTACTGTATAGGAAACTGCAATTATTAAAAGGATTAACAAAGACTAAAATACATTTAGAAGTCTAATATTTGATTTAATATACAATAATTAAAAAAAAGAAAACTTTTGTATTTTATTTAGTTTGTGTTAAATTAAACTCAGTTGCATTTGGTGTTCCACTTCAGGAAATCATGCAGATTTCTGAACTATATTTGGTTGAATATGTTTCGAACACTGATTTGCATTCTTCCTGGAAGGTCATGTGAACATTTCCCCTGATAGAAAAAAACCCTCTTTCAGGTTTTCCCATAAGGAACAAAATTAAAGAAACTCATTTCTCCTTACTTACTCGGTTTCTAGTAAGTCACAGCCTCACTGACACTGAACTTCTGAAACATAGCAAAGATGTTGCATTTATTAAACCTCAAACTTCAAGGAAGGCGTATAAACTGTTGGTCTGTTGGTGAAGCTGTTCTTCATCTCAAAAACTCTAAAATCACCACAACAGCACATTCCTCTTCTTTTTCTTCTTCTTTAATAATAATAATAATAATAATAATAATAATAATAATAATAATGCCATTTAATGAAAATGTCAAACACTGTCCTCTGCTGGATAGATGTGTCATCAACATGAAAAAAAATATAGGATGACAATTTATGATCAACATATTTGTATTGTGAACAAATTATATGAATTATTTACAGTAACTTATATATATATATATATATATATATATATATATATATATATATATATATATATATGGCTGTTTAAGACATGAGACGCTCCTCACTGCATCAGTTAGGGATAAATAACTTGTTGCAGCTGAACCGAATGAATCACTGCAGCAATTATCCAATGGAAGGATCTTAACTATTTGTCCACGTGATGGCCACGTGATTTTTTTTGGGGGGGGGCATGCAGTAGATTTTACAGTTATTGCATCACATTAAAAACTGGTCAAATGAAACATAACATGGGTTGGAATTGTAGATTAATTAAAATGCATTCATTAATATTTTTATGTGGTTTATTTTTTATGTTTGAGCCTTATGTGAGATGATATTGAAGATTATGGTACAAATTTAAAATCGGACGTATTTAATAGAAGGATATGTGTAGACACACTGAAGCACACCATAAAAAAAAAAAAAAAAAAATGGTGCTGAAGTGATTTAGACGTTGAGTCTACCTCTGAGTAATTCGTCTTCTTAATCACAGAGCAGCACTTTGTTACCCACATGACAAAATGAGACTAAGTAATGGTATGTATTTAGTTAGAACAAATGTAATGGCACCCTGTAAACGAACTGAATGTACTGAGCTGGATGCAGGCTGAACTGCATTGCCAGAAGTATTTGCACACGCCGTGTTTAGGAGGCGCACTTTCACCCTTCAGTTGTCGATTTGAAATCCATTTCAGTTCTTGGAAAATGTTTTTTTTTTTTTTTTCTTTTTTTTTTGTGGGGCGTGGCTTAAATGCAAATCAGCTGTGTTGTGTCCACGTGTGCTAGTTTTTCGACTGCCTGCGACGTATCATGTGATTATGTACAGACGAGACGGTACACGTCTGGCTGAAGCTGTTAATCAATCAATCAATCAATCAATCAATCAATCAATAAAAGCACAATGTTTGAGTTCCAATTAGAATTTTTCTAAAGATTCATTTTTTATCAGAGGCCCGCCGTTGAAAGCGTGGAACAAAACGCAAAGCGGAAAGAAAAAAAAAAAAAAAAAAAAAACCCCAACAACCCCAAAACAAACTAACTCTCTGTCTCGTACTGTCTTTATCTCTCCTCTACAGTGTGGTTTCATTCTGCTGACCTTTTCGGTCCGAAGCACTCAGGCGCCTCTTCAGGATGTGAGATTGTGAAGAGAGTGAGCGAGAAGTTCACGCCTGCAAGCTGAGGCCGGCTGCGCGGCGCACACGTGAAGGCTATGTGCAATAACACTTAATGCCTCGTACATCGTGTGCTCGTTTATTTGCATCTTCTGCTCGCAGCGGGTTGGAGTTCACACTCGCATGCACTGTTGAACCGGCTCGAAAATCCCTCTGCATCCCAGAGGCCCAAAATACCTTCAGGTCCTCATCATATGGGTGTCAGATGCGTTGGGAGATGTCATCTTCACTCGTTTCCTGTTTTCACTTCAGTTATTGGCAGCTGCAGACCCATTTTTACCAAACCACTGTTTCACTGTTTTCCTCCAGTTCTCATTCCTTCCTCCCACACCTCTCTCTCCAGCGACAGTCCTCTATCTGTATATATATATATCTATATCTCTGTCTTGTTCTTTTCCACGCCACATCGCAGATGCCACCTTTTCCACACATCTCCTTTCACTCTCTCAGCTCCGCAGGTGCAGGCGTGTACTGAAACTCCAAAACCTTTGTCTTTTTCTCCATTCTCACTTATCTCACATGATACGATTTTCATTTATATATATATATATATATATATATATATATATATATATATATAAATTTTTTTTTCATGAGCAAGTCTGAGCAACTCCTTGACCTTCTCTTCAGTTTTAAACTAGAAGACGGTCTTATCTTTAAAGAATCGTACATGTTAGATGATGGATGGTAGTTTCCCCCTTGGCCGTGGCTCTGTGTCTGGTGAGCCGTAGGAAGACAAGTGGAAGCTCCCCCCTAGCGTCTCCTTCCTCCTCTTGCTTTAGATTGCGACCTAGCTCTCCGAACTGCCTAACCACAAACCAGATACTCAGTACCCAGAGGTCTTTGCAGCAGTCTTTTCTCTCTCTCTCTCCCTTTTTCACGCTCAGCACAGGAAGTCGCCAAAATTGGTTGTGTGCGCGTGTGTTTGTGCATATGTGTGTGTGTGTGTGTGTGTGTGTGTGTGTGTGGAGGGGTGCTTGATAGCATCCCCTTTTGCACATTCGAATCAGACCAGTGTGAGTGTGAAACTCAGAGGAAAGAAAAAAGAAATGTATTTGGTACTTGACATGCAAAACACGACTGTACCTCTTTTCTTTGGTGGCTTTTGGTTTGTGTCGTCGTCAAGGTGACCCCCCCCCCCCGCCCCCCTCTATCCAGAACTACTGAGAGTGTGTGTTGAGGGTTCCAGCTCGGGCTCAGGCCGACACTTGAGCTGGATGGGCTGTTGAGAAACGCAACACCTACGAATTCTACTAATTCGCCTCTCTGCGCGCCGACTTGCTCACCAGCCGGCAGAATATCAGCATGGTGAGATAAGGCTTTAAAAGTAAGGAAGTTGCCCGAAAAACACCAGTTTGTTCGATTTCTGAGGTGTTTATGACAGACCTTGGAGTCAGAAGTGGCAAGGCTTGTCTGTGATTACAGCTCCTTTTTTTTTTCTCTCGAGTGAACGCGTGTAAGCTCGCACCGCTGCCTCGTACCACCATGCCATGGAGTGGCCTTATTCTTCTGAGGCTTTCTGAATGGGGTCATTTCTGTGATCAGGTGAGGAAAAGCTACTCAGATATATGGACATGGATGGGCCTGAAAACGCCACCATGACCACAGATACAGCACCACATGCCAATTTGGTATGACTCCACCGTCTGCCATTTAGTGCACCAGTTTGCCTATTCAGGTAACATCAGGGCAGCACAAAGAGGTAGCAGCCGAAAGGAGGTTGAAGCCACTTTATATAGTTGTGAGAATGCAACTAGAGGATTACGGTTGACTGGTACCACTGTTGGATGGAGTGTACTGGCAGAGTTCTTCCAATCAAGGCCATTTCTGTGGTTGGAAAAGGAAAAGCCAGTCCCAATGCTGGAGCTGGAAATGCCACCATGGCACATTCCACTCGTTTACCATTTTGCACACCAGCCTGACTTTTTCGGGTCAAAGCAAAGCCGAAAATGAAAGAATAAGGATGTTGGTACACCAGTCAAGACGTATGGTACTTTTAAATGAAGTACATTACATTCAGCAGACACATTTATCCAGAGTGACTTACTTTTTTTTAAATCTCATTATACATCTGAGCAGATGGGGATTATTAACGGCCTTGCTCAAGGGCCCAACGTGGTGGTCATGGGATTTGAACCTGGAACCTTCAGAACCGTAGTCCAATTCCTTAACCACTGAGCTACTTTGTCTTATCCCTAACCTCTAGATCGTGGTTTCCCCAGGATCTACTGCGACATGACATGAGGATTGCACAATTTGTTTTCGGCTAAAGCCTGCAACTCGCTTCCCTGCGGCTTTCTAAAAAGGATGCATGGTTGTCTTCAGGCTGAAATTCCCATTTCCAAACCAGCACCCAGGACATACAGTACAGGATCCCTCAACTTTACCTCTCTACGTTCCTTCTTTCCAATCAACCAGTTTTTTTTTTTTTTTTTTTGGCATGAAGAGGCAGCATGCTTCTTTTCCAGGGTGTGTCCTCTCCAGTGGTTCAAAAGGCCAGAAGAGACAAACCCCCATGCCACCAGACAGGAAAAACTGGAATAAGACTCATTCGCAGTTGCACAATAGTCCTGGAGAAATCTCAGGTGCCAAATAAACCGAAGACTAGTAGCAGCGGTGTAGTGTAGTAACGAGCATGCCCCATGCGCAGGAAACTTTGCCCCGTTTGATGAGTTCAGGCATAAAAGTACTGTACAGCCTGTAAGACACTGTAGTTTAACTGACAGAACTCACTGGCAAATGATCAAGGACTTTGTGACCTGAATCAGGTGTGACAGAGGTAAAAAACAACAACAAAAAAAAAAACAACAAAAAAACAAAACAAACAAAGCTGTGCAATGCAGATCAGTTCTTCTGCATTGTAGATAATTTTCAAGGTAAGCAAAGATGTTGCTTTGAAGCTTTCGGGTTATACAATACTTTGGAAACATTCAGAGAACTGGAGAAAGAGTGCCGTTCTTTAGAGTGGTCGTGAATTTGCCAGTTACGTTTTTTTTTTTTCATTCCTGTTAGACGAAGTGTTTTCAGACATTTTAAACGATGTGCTTTAAGGAATCGTTTAACTGGCAAGCAAGCTAAAATAAATAAATAAATAAATAAATAAATAAATAAATAAACATCTTCATGAGAACGTCCCTGCAACTGCTGTCCAATTATATATTGATATGAAGTTGCTAAAAAGTTTTTTTTTTTTCTTTTCTTCTCTTTTTACCCCTTTGTTTGCCCTGTAGAGATGGTGGTTAAAATAAGGAAGCTATCAAAAAAAAAAAAAAAGGCGTCTTCACATCAGGCAACGCTCATGACACATTTACCACAGAAGGAGAGACGCAAAGCCAGAAGCGCCTTTCAAGTTTTGGGCACAGGTCACTTTATATTTAGCCCTGCTTCTGAGAACTAATCTCTAAATGCATCTTACTCCATTTCTTTCTTGGTTTTTTTTCTTTTTCTTTTCTCGCTCTCTAACGATCCTATGTCTGTAACTTTCTCTAGACAGCTTCACTTTTTATTTTATTTGAAAGACACTCATGCATTTTTTTTTTTTTTTTTTTTGTGTGTGTGTGTGTGTGCGTGTGTGCGTGTGTGGATCTAAACTGGATTTAGAATTTGCATTTGCAAACTGATTGTCCAATTCAGTGTAAATAATAAACTGTACTGTACATCGCTGAGTCCACGTTTCGCAAGACTGGAGCAGAGCCAGCATTTGGGTCGACCTCCTAAAAATCAAAGCGAGACAGTTAAAGAGATAAACTTCACCAGTCAGGATGTGAGTCATGTGCGTACTCGATCAGCTCGGCTAAGTCTAGAAAACAAAAGAAGAACATCTTGAGCAAGCTCATGAAACAAGAAAGAGGCTAGTGCAGGAGATGCAATTGCACAAGTCTCAGCTTATCTCAAGCATCGCAACCCCTTCTAATGCAGAAGACAATGCGCATTTCGCGTCGCGCTGTGCATGCAAGTTTCCCCGAGGGGTTTCAGCACAGAGAGTACTTTTGATGGGGGGGCAAAGGGGGGGGATGCCAGCTTTTACACGCAAGACATAGATCAAGGAGATACCCATGGGCTGGCATTTGTGTGTAGTGTCGGGACCACAAGCGCATGCAAAGGTCAGTGAAGGAAGCCACCGTGATGTTGTTATGGCACAAAAGCGACGGTTATCAGATCTAAGGGGTTGCCACAACCTGTGTAATTAATACATATTAAAATGAGATAAGAAAATGACATCTGTCTCTTCTTGCTAGTAGGGGGGGAAGCTTTCTAGACAGTTCTTCTGTGGTTCCTTAATGTTTCATTTAAATGAAATCAAAACATCTATTATGCACTTTGTCACAAAGAAGCCTTACAGCTAGACAGTCCCACCATCTAATGTCAATCACTTATCCTGTGCACACAAGCACACATACACGCACACACTCACACACACTCACTCAGAGACCCCAATCAGCCTACAACACCTGTTTTGGACTTGAAGCACTGAAGGAAGATGCACACAGTCCTAGAGGTGTGAAGTTACAGTGCTAACCACTAAGCAACCACTAAACATCTGGAAAAATGTGTATTCTGTAGGTTTCTTTATACGTATAAGTATAAATCAGACATGGCCGTCACAATCCCTGGCGCAGATCAAAGATAGAAACTTCGAAACAATCCGCAATCACTATAGAAAACATCGATAGTTCCTTAGAGAAACTAAGGAACTCAGAAGGAGCTCAGAAAGCCCAGGTGTCCCGGAGCACCATACAGTATACGAGGTCACTCCAGGACAAAGAAACAAGGGCGTCTGAAAAGACCAATTAAAGGTTAAACTGGGAACAGGTTTACGCATTAGGGAAGCAAAAATCAATAAAAATCTAATAAATATTATATTATATTTTATATACTATATTTTATATATATTATATTATATTATATTATATATTATATTATATTATATTATATTATATATTATATATATATTTATATATTTTATATATTATATTATATTATATTATATATTTTATATATATTTATATATATTATATTATATTATATTATATTATATATATATATATATATATATATATATATATATATATATATATATATATTCATATATTATATTATATATATTATATTTATATACTATATTTTATATATATTTATATTATATTATATTATATTATTATATTATATTATATTATATTATATTATATTATATTATATTATATTATATTTGCATGAAGTGGAAAATTCATAGCCACAGTATACGGGTATATGTGAGTCCAGACAAATGGTAGCAGGTGGGTCATGAGCATGTTCAGTCAATGTGAATCTTATGAAGTGTGGACGACAGGTTTACTGATTACAGCAAAACTTTCTAGGAAAAATATCTACAGTCTCGGTTATTATTATTTTATTTTATTTTCACAGGGGAGCCAATTTGAACAAGCCTCGAAAGTTCCAGGTTGCGTTCACATTACAAGCCACGTGGCCCGATTCTGATCTTTTGGTTAGTTCAGATTGGAATGTCATGGCATCTCAAAATCATAATTACGGGTGACTTTTACCTGACTCTAATGCGTGTCCTCGCCTTTGCTCATGTTATCCGGCTTGAAACACATCAGATTTGTGCGGCCACTCGTTGATTCCCAGTAATGGATGTAAGTTTAGCAAAAAGTACACTTGGGGTTGGAGTTTGGAGTTTTACCAGCTGCTGTTTGCACGGCTATGAAAGCCCTGCGCTGCCAGCGCTGCCCGATGACGTCGTTGTCCTTCGCATGCACGGCGGTCAAAAGACACATGAGCAATGGTCTGACCGTTCTCAGTCAAGTCACATACAGTATGTACAGCAGTATGTGTATCTGATCTGTACGAGTGTGATCTCCTGGACCCCATAGGAAAGTAAAACAGATCCAGATTCAGATTTGAGTGTTTACGGAGCCCTGAAAATCAGATCCATGTCACATTAGGGTAAAAAGTCAAATTATTGTAGATTAATCCTAATTTATGATATGAAGTTAAAGATTGAAATGACATATTTTTGACTTCTAAGCATTCAAGGCAAAAAGTGTTTACGTCCAGAAAACTGCAAACTGTTTCATCAGTGTTTAAGAGTTAAGATTGAGGAAGATTGCATTCAGAATTCAAATTCGTTTTTTTTCCTGTTCCAGTTCCTGTCCTCAAGACTACATACTGTACATCTAACAATCCTAAATGTTGAACCTATCATTACGTCTCCACAGTCTTCACACTAGCCAGCGTCGATATGCTACAGTAGTTTGTCTCCTGTCTCTTTGCATCTTATTCAAACCCAATTCTAAAAGCTTCTTCGGCTAATAAAGTGAAACACAAATGCAAACTGTAGCAGGTGTTAAAATTGGTTGTTTGCTTCATGCTACTGTACGTGCTCCACGCTGTTCTGTCTTTATTAACAGTTTAAAAATCAATCCATGTGCACGAGTGACAGACACGCAGCAACGGCACTGATAATCTCGGTCTCTTAATTCTAAGATCATTTCTTTTCTTCAGAATCTCTGTATACAAATTTAAGGAAAGGTTGTATATAATGCAGAAAGTAACAGGATCACACACAGTACTGTGCAAAAGTCTTGAGCCTCCCTGGTTTCTTCATATGTTGATTCCAGAGAGCACAGACGTTCTTGTATTTTTAATGCAGGACTTAGTTTATATATATATATATATATAAACTAAGTATATATATATATATATATATATATATATATATACACACACACACTTCACAATTCAGAAAAGAAAAACTTGTGTAAATAGTATAATACTAAAGGTATTGCTATATATGTTGTATATTGATATATTATTATTATTATTATTATTATTATTATATTTATATAATACACATCATACTATTTTTCTTTTCCTGAAAAATTATGTATACATTTTTTTTTGTCTAACTCTACAGAAGTACAGAGTTGAGTACAAAAGTTTATAAACAATACAAAGTAACAATAAATGTTTATAAAGTAACTGTTAGTTTCAGTACTATATTTAAATTGTAAACAAGGCTTGTTTTTTTTTTTTTTTATTATTTTTGCTCTGGGGATTAATTATATTAAGTGAACAAATGAAAATGATAAAATTTCAACAACTGTATATAGAGTCATGGAGACCTAGAGGAAAAATTTCTTTCTTTCTTAGATAAATAGATAGATAGATAGATAGATAAATAGATAGATAGATAGATAAGTTCACATTCACACCCACACCCTCACGCCCACACACAATAGTAACTGTTGATTGTCATGCTGAAACACGTCCTCTGTTTAAACGAGAGGAAAGACAAGAAAATAAAATGACACACACATACACACACACACACACACACACACACACACACACACACACACACATACACGCCACGACGCACTCTGAGTTTAAAGGTATTTTAATGCAGAAAAAGTCCATGCTTTATAATCCAACACCTTACAGCTTTCCTTCAGAGGGGCAAATGTCCAACACATTAACATCATGTAAAAAAAAAAGGAGACTCCCTTTTTTTTTCTCTTCAAAAGAAAAAAAAAGGAAAAAAAAAAAGTCATTTCTGCTGCATGAGTTCATCATTAAGATGCCACATTTTTATAGGCATCTTGGCAACACAATACCTGAGAAGGCCCAAAAGTTTAAACACACACACACACACACACACACACACAACACACACACACACACACACACACACACACACACACACACACACACACACACACACACACACACATAGAGGGAAAAAAAACAAAAAACAAAAAATAAAAAGAGATGAACCCGATTTAACTTTTGTAACCAAATATACTGCATTTCATTCATACATATATCACTATACATATATCACTATATATATATATATATATATATATATATATATATATATATATATATATATATATATATATAAAAATACACTGCAAGGCCTCGTCTTTTTGCTGTTCATAAGGCCCTCAGTAATAAAAAACACTTCTTTCACAAAAAATATATATATATATATTTACAGTAATGTTAAAATATCAACCCCATACACATAAATGTAACAACAAGCTAGACTCTGAGTGCCACTGAATTAACTTCAAGTACGTTCCACTGATCCCAAAGTGTAGATTTAATAAATGAACACTCGTGCGCTTGTGGATGTAAACATAGTCTTTACGTCGACGCGTCCTTCACCTCCTTCTTTGGGTCCTTTTTGTTCTTTTCTTTTTTTTTTTTTTGTTTCTTTTTATTTTGTACATAATATTGTTTTTTTTTTTAAACACAAGCCAGAGTGTAAGCCATGATATGTAATGAACTTCCAGACTCGTTTTACAAGGAATCTACAATTTCCAGTGAAAAGCAAAACAAAACAAAAAGCTACAGTGCACAAAATAAAAAGGCAGAAAAGAGTCAAACGAATTCAAATGAAATACGTACAACTTATCGTTTCATTACTGACTCTCAATACTTGTGTTTGTCTGGAAAATAAAATGCACAAAGATCCTAAAAACAAAACAAACAAACAAACAAAACAAAACAAACAAACAAACAAAACAAACCAAACAAACAAACAAACAAACAAAACCCCTGCGCATTACATGTAAGGATGCTTTATGTTAAAAAAAATAAAATGAAATAAAAAAAATGGAATGTGTGTGTTCGATCAGTGCTACGACTCACGGCCTGGGGATCATTCACAGTTTTTACCCATAATCCATTTAGGAAAGGAATGTAAAAAGCTCAGAAAGCACACAAAGCTAACACCGATCACCATGCAGATGGAAAAGTTAAGCAGAAACAAACAAAAACAAAACAAACAATAATCAGCCCAAAGTGAGGAAAGGATGTTTGAAGCACGGAAGAGACAGGAAGCAATAAGGCTACACGTGTCAGACCATCGAAACTGTTCAAGATATCCAGGCTCCACGGAATTGCCTATGATTATAAGAGCTATGTTCAAGCTAAAAGTTTCACAATGCTGATGTATCATTCTGGCCGAACTTTCGCTAGAAATCTAGAAATCAACCTGCACTGTCATCGTTAAAGGACCGAATTAGGTAAGAAATAAGGAAGCGATGAATAGCACACTTCACGGTACGCCGTTAGAGGAAAATAATAACGTAAAACTAAGCACGATGTGGGGGACGTGCTACCACACTTACTGTAAGTTGATTAGTTTCCTATAACAGCACACTCGAAAAGTTTTTACACCACTTTTATACCACAGCAGCTGGCTAATGAGTACCCAATTCTATTGTGGTTAGTTGACTAAAATGCATGACTAGTACTGTTTTTTTTCCCCGTTTAGTTATGTTTAACTAAATGTCATGGAAAGTCCACAAGGAGTTTAGTTTTAGTTGTTCTCCTCCTGGTCTGATTTAAAAAAAAAATAAATAAAATAAAAATCCTGTATACTAAAACATTACATGACTGTTTCAAAGTTCTGACACTTGAGACTAAATGTGAAAAAGTCAAGTCACAGAAGACTTGTATTAACGATTAGACATTTTAAATTCATGTACGTGGAACTTCAGGTGTATACAGATAACTTCTTGCCATAGGAATGATAAGGAATTAGAACGAGTGCATCAATAATAATAATAATAAAAAAGTGATTTTTCATGCAAAAGGAACCTCTTTAATAATAATAATAATAATAATAATAATAATAATAATCATAATGACATTTGTTCAATGAGACTAGAGAACTTGACGGTGCTATGGTATGATGTATTATAATATTGAGTCAGGGGTTGGTGTAACATTTGGATATAGAGCATTTTGCAAAAAAACAAAAAAAACAAACAAATTTGTTTTATAATAAACAAACAAGAAGAGCTGCATAAACGTAGTTCTATAAATAATTTGATCTAGAGTCAATACATGATTTTCCAGTATAAAATTTCAGGTCCATGCAACAGGTGGATCAGATTTAGGTTTAACCGCCATCCACACACTTTAATCTACAAACGTAAAGAATATCCCTTTTTATTAAAAAAGAAAGAACAACAACAACAAAAAAAAAAGTCAATTCCAACCTGAGGTGTAAGAAAACAAGCTAATACCCAGTGCTCAAGCGTAGAGCTTTTGTAACAACCAGCATAATAAAGCAGCGTAATAAAGTGCGAGCTGTAATCGTTACCTGTTAAGTGAGTGAGTGGGTTAGTGAAGAAAAAGACACACTGCCAAACAGATAAGACATCGTGCTACCGGTGCAGTGAAGAGGCTCATTACGGTGTGCTGCAGTGCAGAATGCTGCTTTAAAGAAAGAATGGAAAAAAAAAAAACCCAAACATAAATTGCTGCCTGTTAATGTGGCTACATCATATTGGCAGCACAGGGAGCGTAGGTAGTAGTCAAGCATGATGGGGTGAGTGTGATCCTGCACGTACTCATAGTGAAATTAATAAAAGAGAAAGAAAATGCAACTCAAGCTCTAATGCTAAGGTTATAATATTATGTCTAAAAAAGGGTGATGGAAAAGGCAAGCTTTAAATCAGAACAGTCAAAACATCAGCAAGGCACTGAGAAAACACAGCAGCACAAAAAGAAAAAAAAAAAAAAAAGACTGACATTTTTTAGTCCTTTTTCCCCTGAAGGTCCCTTGTGTGCAAGTGCACTTTGTTCCTGATACTCTCATATGGCGACATCTATAAAATCTAATATCTATACTCTATTAGTCCTTTTGTGACGGTTAAAACAGCGAGAAACGACTCACAATAGACCAAACAAACATAAAACCCTTCATGATGTTCAAGGTAATATAGCTGCTCTGTTTTTTTTTTTTTTTTTCCGTTTTTTGGGGATGATGCAATAGATAAAAAAAAAAACAAAAACAAATTAATATCAATAAAAGAACGAGTGTCTGTGTATGCGGAGGAAGTTTCAACACATGGTTCACATCATCTACGTATTTAAACTAAAACCCTCTCCCAAAATATATCGCCTTCAAAAATCTAAATTAAAAACCCGTTGGAATTAAACCTTCATATATGTATTTGCTGGATTTTTTTGGTTGCTCAGCTCGAGATCTCCGGCGCCCTTCCAGGATCCTGGACCCCAAGGCCTCCTAACGGAAGGTGTGCACGCCGCGGACGATGTGCGAGGAGAACTCGTAGCGATCCTTGCAGCAGTGGCCGCAGATGTTGCACTCGAGGGGGTCTCTGTAGCCGTGGCAACCCATGTGGATGGTGTACATGACGTGATCTAAAAAAAGCACGCGGCAGTGCTCGCACTGGAACACCCGCACCTCGTTTCCTTCCGGCCCGAACACCCGGATCCCATCTCTGACGCCGTGCTGGTGGCCGCCATCGTCCGGCCGTGCCAGCGCTGCCCTGACGCTGACACTCGTCTGATTCACCGGCTTGTCGCGCGGGCTGCTGCGAGCGGAGTCGGCCGAATCGTGGCCGCTGTTGCTGGGGGAGCGGTCACGCCCGTCGTGCACCTCCCCCCGCACAGCCTGGGAGGTTTTGGGCCGCGCCAGTGCGATGGCACCGTTGGCGCGGGTGGAAAACTCCGGCTGGTGGGCTGGATGGTGGGGCAGATGGAGGGACTCGTGGTTGCTCGGGCGCTCCAGGCGTGGGCCGAGAGGATACATGGAGTGGAACAGGGGGTTGACCATGGGCACCACCTCGGGCATGGTGAGCGATGGGTGGGACAATATGGGACGCAGACTATCGCTGTTCATGTAGGCGATGGGATTATTGAGCGCCTGGTCCATCACGTGAGCCTGCATGAGCTCTGCTTCCTTATCGTACTTGAGGCCAACATCAAAGTTCAGGTCGGGGTAGGAGTAGCGCATCATCTTCTCTCCTGCACAACACATCAACAGTTGTACAACCTTTAAACCAATACACTTTTAAAGGGTTTTGTTACTTTTATAAATCCGTGACTCCGGGGTGCATTTAACCATTTAATGTAAAGATTTAAACACTAAGCAAATAATAATAAAGAGTTCATTTTGGATGTTAAGCAATAACTAAGGCTAGAACAAGGTTTTAAAGATTCAGTCCGTTACTGTTCATTTTCAAAACAGCCCTTAAAAAAAAAAAAAAAAAAAAAAAAACCTGAATGATAAAATATAGTTGAAATAAATAATTTACGAACAATATTCGCAGTCTCTATCAAACTGGTTTAATGCCTTGCTCATAAACATGGAATATAATCACTGTGATGTGGTCACGTGTGTATTTATTTTGCAGCAGCTTTGAACACAGATCAGCTTTCAAAACTGAAACTGTTCTTATAAATCCTGTTTGGGTTGAAATTACTGTCTTGAAATGTGTACTAAAGCACGGTAACAACACTCTACTTCATACGCATGGCTCAACTTTCTAATTTAATAATAACAACAACAACAACAACAACAATAACAACAACAACAACAACAACAACAACAACAACAACAATAATAATAATAATAATAATAATGCAAAATAAAGCGTAAAAATTGGCAAATGGATTACATTTTATTTAGCATTAAGTCCAGCATCACACCATTTTATTAATTACAAAAGTGTGAAAACAGTAAGAAGCTTGTCCAAATCTGAAGGCAAGTCCAAGTCCAGGATTTATGCACTATATTAGTGATTTTTACAGAAACTGTCCTTCATCAAAACTGATCATTGGACATTTATGGAAGGAGTCGCCAGTGTCAAACACTGCAAACAATCAGCCCTTTTTCTTTTATCCCACAATACTGGTTTGTTTCGTTTATTCTTAAGACAGACAATATTTGTTTATTAAAGAAAGAAAATTACACAACCAGTAATTACGAAATGATGGATTTGGTTGTGAGCGGCAGGGAAACCTGCACGGTTCATTAGTCTTCTAAAAAACACACGAACGCTAATCACGCTTCAACACCGTTTTTGTTACGCTAGAAAGAACAGACGCGAGCGAAAAAAGACAGCCGATATATATTTTGAGTTCAGATCATGCTTGTACGGTTTTGATGTTTTTTTGGGCTGAATAAAGTTGGAAAGCCC